>OY992886.1:49390997-49435997 GCA_963921405.1 Cepaea hortensis
GTTGTGTGGGTAGGGGATTGTGTTGGGTGGATTGGGGATGCAAGGGCGAGTGGGGAGAAGTGTATGGTGTGTGGGTTTGAGATATGTGTGCGGTGTGTTGGTGGGGGATGTGTGAATGATGTGTGGGTGGGGGGTATGTTTGTGGTGGTATGGGTGGAGGATAGTGTGTGGTGTGGGGGATGTGTGTGATGGGTGCGGGGAATGTGCGTATGGGTGGGGTATATGTGTGGGTGAGTAAGGGATTGTGGTGGGTGGGTGAAGTATGTGGGGGTGTGTGGGTGGGAGATGTGTGTGTGTGTGTGGATGGGGAATGTGTGGGTGGGGGTGTGTGAGTGGCTTAGGGATGTGTAGGTGGGTGAGGGAGTTGTATGTGTCGGGGTGGGATGTGTGAGTGGGTGGAGGATGTGTGTGGGTAGGGGTATTGTGATCGAGAGATGTTTGGTTGGGGGTGGGTGGGTGGGGGTGTGTGGGTGCGTAGTGGAGGATGTATGCGTGAGTGAGTGTGTGTTGGTGGACGGGTAGGGAATGCGTGTGTGGGTGGGGAGAGGTGTGTGGTGTGTTGGTTGGGGATATTGTGTGGGTGAGGTGTGTGTGTGGGTGGGGGATTTTTGTGGTGTGTGAGTGGGGGTATGTGGGGTGGATGGGTAAGGGTATCTGTGTGGGTGTGGGTGGGAATATTGTGTGGTATCTGGGTGGGGGATATGTGTGTGGTGTGTAAGTGGGGATGTGTTGGTGAGGGATATGTGTGTGTGTGGTGCGTGGGTTGGGAATAGTGCGTGGTAGGGGGTGTATGTGATGTGCGGGTGGGGGATTGTGTGGTGGGGGATTAGGTTAAGGCATGTGTGGGTGGGTGGAAGTTGTATGTGTGGGTGGTGGGGTGTGTGTGAGTGGATTGGGGATGTATGGGTGGTTAGGGAGATGTGTGTGTGGGGGGGGGGGACATGTCAGTTGGTGTGGATGTGTGTGTATGGTTTGGGGATGTGTGAGTGGATGTGCGATGTGTGGGTTTGTGGGGGATTGTGTGCATGGGTGGGGAATATGTTGTCGATGGAGATGTGGCTGGGGGATGGGTGGTTTTAGGTGTGGGTGGGGAGAGGATGTGTGGGTTAGGATGTGTATGTGGATGGGCGTGGGATGTGTGGGTTGGTGGGGGAATGTTTGTGGGTGGCGAGTGAGTTTTGGTTGGGGGATCAGGTGAGGGCAGTGTGTGTGGGTGGGGGATGTGCGGGAGGGGGTTGGGTAGGTTTGTGGGGTATGTATGTGTCCCTTGGTGTGCGTGTGTGTGGGTAGGTGGGGTGTGTATGTGTCTCTTGGTGCGCGTGTGTGTGGGTGGGGTGATGTATGGATAGGTGGGAGATGGGCTTCATAACATGGTAATTAGCCTTGTTTATGTTTACAACATTCATTTCACAATGTTTATTTTTCTTCCTATGTAAATGTATAATGCTCTTGATGAACGAAAGACGAGTGATTGGAAGGGCCGAATGTAAGACGGGCCTGCGCGGCTAATTTGTGACCCTAATAAAGTTGATTTGATTTGTTTTGATTTATGTCCCTTGTTTTATATTTTCTTATGTTCAGTCATGTAATTACAAAATTTAATTTTAGCAAGGTAATATCTGATAGCTGATAGATAAAAAATATGACAGTTGGTTGCACTGGAATGAGAAGAAGACGTGTAGAAAATATTATCTCAATCGGATGGACCGTTCGCGAACGCATAAAGAACGGACCCACATACATACATACATACACACATCACCTTTATATATATATATATATATATATATATATATATATATATATATATATATATATATATATATATATATATATATATATATATATATATATATATATATATATATACGGGGAATCAGCGGGGAAAGAAGACCCTGTTGAGCTTGACTCTAGTCCGACTTTGTGAAGACACATGAAGGGTGTAGCATAGGTGGGAGCGCAAGCGCAATTGAAATACCACTACTTTTATCGTTTCTTTACTTATTCAGTCTCTCGGTAGAGATTTGTTCGCAGCAGACGAGCATAATCTCCGGCGGGCCTATTCTCGCTGGTCGCGAGATCCGCACAGTGGAAGTATGGGAGATTTGCTTGCAAATAGACAGGCAATATCTCCTGCGGTAGCTATGGCGGGCCTATTCCCGTTGGTCGCGGGGACCGCTATAAGTCAGGTGGGGAGTCTGACGATAGTGCACGCTTTACACAGGTCCGGACACTTGTGATTGACAGATGTGCGCGCCCTCATGGTCCGGGCTCGTACAAGGCCCTCACCTGTGGGACATGGCTGAACGCCTCTAAGCCGGGTCCCTTGGGTGTCAGGGTCTGGCCATAACTCGCCACCGGCTCGTGGTGGTGAGGTCTCGGTGGATTGACGCTGAGCCGCCAGCGTCTGCAGCCTACCTTGTGCCAGACGTATTGGTTACCCATTCCTCTGGAATACACAAGACTAGGCCGAGGGAGGGGTCATGTCGTTTGGGCATCACATGATCTCTGAAGCTCTGCCCAGACATTGTGATGGAATATTGGCCACATTCCACTCACATACTTTGGTCTGTCAAGACTGCAAGGTGTCTACTTATATATATATATATATATATATATATATATATATATATATATATATATATATATATATATATATATATATATATACATACACACACACGTTGGCACCTTGCCGTCTTGACAGATGATAGTTTGTGCTTTAAAAAGGCATAATAACGTTTACCTATGGCGGTAGCGAATGTGACTGATAAGGCTAATTTGCGCTGTAAATGTTCGTTCACAGTGGGTGCATGTGAACACATGGTCATTTCCACCATCATGCACCATCTTACGTCTCACACGCTCGGTGTGTGACTTATCTGCAATAATTTTCTCCTTTGTCTTTATTCCATTTCTAATGTTTGCCCTCCATGCAATACGTTCAGCTGCGACTTGCTACCAATGTGCATTATCAATGCCTGAATCAATCATGTCCCGCTTACACACATATTTGTATCGTAGTAGAGGCCGACTCTGAGGTCTCTTACCCTTCTGTAATTCACCAAAATGATTTCCTTTGTATTCTACCATGATCCATCCTAGTAACATGTCCTATCCATCTAAGTCTACGAAGATTGAGCATGGAATAAACCGTCACACAACCTGATCTTTCCAATACTTCAGTATGTGTGATTTTGTCTTGCCACTTAATACCAAGAATTCTTCGCAGACACCGCATATGAAAGCTGTTTAAACTTTTCTCTTGGTGTGAGTAAGCTGTCCAGGTTTCACCGCCATAAAGAAGAGTACTTAGGACATAGGCTTGATAGACAAGGACTTTTGGTTTGGCAGTAAGCTTCCTGTTCTCCCAGACTCATTTTCTTAACCTGTTCATTGTTGTTGCTGCCTTACCAATCCGGATGTTGATTTCCTGATCTAGGGATAACTTGCTATTTACCACTGATCCTAGATATGTAAAATGGTCTACCATCTCTAGTTCGGCGTCGTCAATAAAGATTGATGGTACCCCGTATGCACCTTGTGACATAATCAGCGTCTTCATTTTGCTAATTATTAAACCAAAATCAGAACAAGCATTGGAGAATGCAGATAGTAGACATTGCAATTCTTCCTCAGAGTGGGTCGTAACTGCAGCATCATCTGCAAAAAGCAACTCTCTGATCAGTCCCCTCCTAATTTTGGTCTTGGCCTTCAATCTTTGAGCATTGTAGAGGCCGCCATTTGAGCGTGAGTGAATACCGTGAATACCGTGAATACCACCATCCTGATCATGAAAGGCATATTTCAGTAGAAGTGAAAAGTATATTCCAAAGAGGGTGGGAGCTAGTACACAACCTTGCTTAACTCCACTCTTGATTTCAAACTCTTCAGAAGTTGCACCATCAAACTAGATTATATCCTTCTTGCCTGTGTGGAACGATTCCATAATGGACAGAAGAGTTGGTGGGCAGCCAATCTTCTTTAGTGCCTTGAACAGACCCTCACTACTGACCAAATCAAATGCCTTTGTGAGGTCGATGAAGGCAATAAACAGTGGTTGATTCTGTTCACGGCATTTTTCTTGCATTTGTCGCAATGAGAATATCATATCAATGGTAGACCGGTTCTGTCGAAAGCTACAATGTGATTCGGGGTAGACTTGATCTCCTAGGAATTCAAGTCTGCGCAGAACAATTCTGGCAAATACTTTTCCAACAATACACAGAAGTGAGATACCGCTATAGTTGTTGCAGTCGCCCCGATCGCCTTTGTTCTTGTACAGACGCTTGAATCTTTGAAATCCTGTGGGACTTGTCCTTCTCGCCAGCATAGCTCTATTAGCTGGTGGATCTGTAGAGTAAGTGTGTCTTGCCCACTCCTAATAACCTCTATTGGAATCCCATCCTTACCTGGAGCCTTGCCAGATGCAAGTTCATTTATAGAACACTTAACTTCTGTTACGGTGGGAAGTGTGTCCAGGTGGTCAAGAGTTGGTAGAGTCTCTATGGCGTTGAGGGCTCATCCGCTAGTTTGGTCTCACTTGAGTAAAGCTCCAAATAGTGCTCTACCCATTTGTCCATCTGCTGTTTCTTATCAGTTATGATTCCTCCAGTCAAGGTTTTCAATGGTGCCCTTCTTTTGATCATTGGACCACAGGCTTTCTTTATTTCTTCATTCATGCTTCTGATGTTTCCCTTATCACTTGCGATTTGAATGGACTCACATAACTTGATCCAATAATCATTTGCACATTGCCTGGCAGCCTTTTGCACATCCTTCCTAGCTTGCCTTAGCTCACTCAAAGTGTTTCGCGTTGGTCTTTCCTTGCTTCTTAACAGAGCTATCTTCTTCTTATCAATCAAGGGCTGCAGAGTCTGGCTGTTTGCCGCAAACCATTCCTGCCTCTTATGATCCATAGTACCGTAAACCCCTACGGCAGTTTTATAAAGAGTTTCCTTAAGTTGACCCCACTTTTCATTTACTGTACAATTTTCTGGTATATCAGTGAAAACGTCTTCAAGTTGCTTTTGAAACTGAAAGCACTTTTCAGGATCGTGAGTGTTAATAATATTAATCCTGGGGCTAGATTTGTGTTTAGCTGTGTAGATTCTCTTTGGTCTCAGTCTAACCCTTGCAACAACCAAAGAATGATCTGTATCACAGTCAGTGGTAACTTCGAGTCAATGATATATGGTTCAGATGCTGTCTACGTGTGATGATGATGTCCAGCTGGTGCCAATGGCCGGATCTTGGATGTTTCCATGTGACCTTATACAGCTCTTTTATTTTAAAAAAGGAGTTTGTAATACATAGGTCATTTCTGGAGCAATTCTCCAGCAGCCTTTGCCCATTTTCATTCATGCGACCGATGTTAGATTTTAGAACTGTCTTGATCACGGAGTCTAACTCCTCATAAAATGAATCCTTCACATCATCAGAGGAATCGAGTGTCGGTGCATATGCAGTAATAATGGTGGCAAAACCACAAGAAGTTGCCAAGCGCAGGGATATTAGTCTTTCATTTCCTCCTGCTGGAGTTTCAATCATTCCCAGTAGCGAATTCTTCAATGCTAAGCCCACACCGTGTTGCCTTTTTTTTCTGCCTGTCCTCTACCCTTCCAAAGAAAAAGGTGTAATTGTTTTCCCTGAGTGACCCTTCCTCAGCGATGCGAGTCTCCTGCAGGCCAGCAATATCAATGTTAAGACGATTGAGTTCGGCATCAATCACAGCCGTTTTTCTCACATCGTCAATAGTAGTCAAGTCAGTGGAAAATCCTGGACACATGATTGTCACGTTCTAGGTTGCAAGCCGTAGCTTGAGGTTTCTATTTTTCTTTTTATTAGTACCTGGTGCATTGGTTTTACAGCCTGCGATACAGATTTTGTCCTAGCCCCAAGTACCCATTTAAGTAGGCAGGCCGTGGCGGATCAGCACCCAATTGGCCGGGGGCTGCCCATCTTTAGGCGGGCGGTAGCTGATCAGTGACACCTGTAGGTGTCTCCCACCGTCAGAGGCAACGCGTTGCGCCCCGTGTCTACGCCAATTGACAAGGACTTATAACCTGTAACAGGTGCCTCTCGCTTTGATTCCGAGACCAGTTAAGACCAGGGATGGAGTTATTGCCTCTCCATAGCACAAAGCCTGGGCTAAAATATAGAGATCATGTGTTGCCCATGCAGCATGATCCCTCTCTCGGCCTGCCTAGTTCACTCCAGAGGAAAGGTAACACCTCTACATCTGGAACAAGACAAGCTGCAGAAGCTGCCGGATCAGTAAAGCAATGCTCTAACTGTCCGCCTGTCGGTGCTTCGATCCTAGACCAGCTGCCAACCAAGGCTTAGGGCCTGGTCTGCCCTGCCATGACATTTTGTCATTAGGTTGCATTTCCTCGCACCAGGGTAAGGCCTCTACCCTCCCAATTGCGCTCTTCCGCCCGAAGCCGTTGGAACAATGTTGGTTGTCGGGTTTGGTAACCGCCGCACAACGTTCGGCGCTAACAGAAAGCAGGTAGTACCGTCTACTGTTATGCGGTAGCTCAATCATATCTGACTAAGACCTGACACCTATATATATATATATATATATATATATATATATATATATATATATATATATATATATATATATATATATATATATATATATATATATATTGGTAGGAATATATATGTAAAA
Source organism: Cepaea hortensis (assembly GCA_963921405.1). NCBI lineage: Eukaryota > Metazoa > Mollusca > Gastropoda > Stylommatophora > Helicidae > Cepaea > Cepaea hortensis. The sequence continues at coordinate 49,397,677 of OY992886.1, forward strand.
TAATCTAATTATTTATTTATTGCTTACTACACTTAGCGAGAGATCTACAGCAACGAGAGAATCTGGGGGGCCTATACCCACAGTGCATACATCATCCGTGTTGTCTCTCTTACACACCTATCCGTTCTTTATCTCTTACGAAGGTGAGCTTGACACACTCACAAAATATCCATCATTTGCGCTGTCTCTGTATACGCAGTTCCATGATTTCCACCATGGGATATGCACTCCCACACAGCATGAGAAAACCTGGGTGTTACGCATCAGTATCAGACAATATAATAATTTTGCTAAACTGTGCCATTACAGGTGGTTTTATCATATACAACCCCAATAACACAATGCATTGGGGGATTTGATCCTAAAATACGTGGCATAACAATCAACCCTACTGACTCTATTTCATATGGAACAGTATGACTGACGCCTCGCATTTTTAGGTTTCCCAATAATTAAGTTAATGAAAGACAATACACTTTTTAAACAACATCCAGGAAGACTTTTCACATCGAAGTCCCCGGACAGTACTACAAAAAACCAGATAGATTGTGTTTGAATACAAAGTAGACAGAGATCAAGCATAACATCAGCAGAAACCCAGCTAAGTGCAGACTGTGATAAGGATAATCAGTTATTAGAAACAGATGTGGAAGCAAACTCAAATAGCTTACTCGAAGACCAAGGCCTCTTCGGTTTAATCTAAAAAAATGCCAGCTGCATACAACGTAGAAGTTAAGAATAGTTTTGGAGGACATGGAACCTGATTAATAGGCAGTACAGGCTAGAGATATCTTGATAACAGCAGCCAAAGATCTCAAACCGACCAAGAATAAGCAACATAAACCATGGATTACATCAGACAAGTTAGAATTAATAAAACGACGACGGCAACTAAAACAGAAATGAGGAGAAACCGATAACAGCAGGATGAAGTATAAATCTTTAACTCGAAAAATAAGAAAGAACACAAAAAAGGGAAAAAACAATCTATACAAGATTGTTGTATTAGAATAAAGCAATATCATAAGAATGCAAGAGATTACGAAATGTTCAAAGAATGACGTAATGAAGTTATTGACAAGAAATGTTCAACCTCAATTAAATCTTATCTGTGACAAGTTGGGAAATGCTCTAACAGAATGTAGAAAAATCATAGAAAGATGAAAGGAATACTGCAATGGAATGTGTGTTATGGATGACTGTGACGATATGAATGAGATACATGAAACAATGACAGCAGAGACAGAACCTGAACCTTCATAAGACGAAATTGTATAGACAATAAAGAACCTGATGAATGGTAAATCACCAGGATGGGATGATATACCAGCTTAACTACTTAAAGCAGAAGGAGAAGAAAGCATACAAATCTATCACGCAGTCTCATCTCATCTCATCATGTTCCTCTTGTACCTTGCGGTGTCGAGGTGAAGTATAAACATCGTGAGAGTGCCGGATTATGGGCTTCATATATCGATATTCCCATGGACTCTGCTATTCCCTCCATCCAACATTTACGTGGTCGGCCTCTTCCTCTGCTTCCCTCTGGTCTGTACATCATTGCATGTTGTGGTATGCTGTTGACTGGTAACCTACTTGCATGGCCAAACCATTTGACTTGCTGCTTTCTAATAAAATCTAGTGCTGCTTTAACCCCCACTTTAGTCCTGATTTCTTGATTTCTGATCTTATCTCTTCTTGATACGTTAAGTATTCTTCTCAGGAACCTCATTTCTGTTGTTGTGATTTTTCTGTTCTCTTTTTCTGTCATTGTCCAGGTTTGGCATTGGTAGCATAGAGTTGGTAGGAAGATTGTATTGTTGAGTGCTTTCTTAGTAGTTATTGAAACATGTTTGTTCTTTAATATTGGTGCCATTTGTCCAATGAGTTGATTTGTCTTATTGCACCTTTTTTCGATCTCGTCTTCTGATCTGCCATTTGATGATATTATACTTCCTAGGTACTTGAAACTCTTTACTTGTTTCAAGGGATGTTAGTTTAGGTGAATTGTTGTTGTTTGTTCTTCCTTAGTTATAGTCATTACCTCTGTTTTGCTTGTGCTAATTTTCGTGTTATGTTCCCTACACATTTCATTTAGACTATTCATGTGATCTTGTAATTCAGCTTCTGATTTCGCTATTAGTGCTTGGTCGTCCGCAAACAGGAGTTCTCTAATGGTTAGATTTGCAGATGGTTCTTGTTCTGTGTTCTCGTCATGCGGTATTCTTGCTGTCTCTGTTTGACTGGTTTCTTTACATATGTTGTCTATATAGATTATGAACAAGAGAGGGGACAGGACACAACCTTGTGGTTACTCCAGATCTTATGGTAAAGGGTTCTGAGTGTCCTCCAGTTGCTCTCACTATGCATTCACTGTTGTTGTATAAACCTCTACATAGGTTTGTTAGATGTGTACTCACTCCATATATGTCGCATAAAGGCATCATGATAGATCTGTCATAAACATAGGCTACACATGAATGAGAAGGTAATTGCCAGAAAAATATCAAGCCAACTAGAGTGGCAAGGTGTTTTCCCACCTACCCTGGGTGGGTACCGTCCAAAAAGAGAAACCTGGACCAATGCAGCAGTCTTTGCGCATGATGTCTATGAAGGTTTCCACTCAGGCACTGAAACCGTTGCTGCAGCGATTGATCTTGAGGACGCATACAACAGAGTACCACTGGATTTTTTAATGTTTCAGCTTCTTGAACTAAACGTAAGTCCATTCCTCCTTAGTTGGATCGCTGCAGCCCTCTTCCAACGGAAAGTGGTTTTTAGATGTGGCAGTTGGACTTCGGAACCAACAACAATATATCCTGGCCTACCACAGGGATCACCATTATCTCCGGTACTGTTCAACGCCTACACAGTGAGAATCACCAGTGAGCAGATCACTGGACCTGGCAGGACATTGTCATATGCCGATGATGTTTTAGTGTATCGTCAGGGTAAGGATAGAGAGGAGGTTGCTGTGGAACTACAAACCGAACTCAATCGCATAAGTACTTGGTGTGATGAAGCTGGGGCAATGGTCATCCCAACAAAGGCAACAGTGACTTGGTTCTCGTTGAATAATCATATTGTCAACAATCCAACACCAACTGTAATGCTGTGTTCAGAGACGGTGGAAAGAACGCAGGCAATGAATTACCTAGGGATACGGTTTGATCGAAGCCTTGCTTATAATGTGCACATAGACCAGGTGATAACAAAGGCCAAGCGGGGTTTGGCAGCGATGAGGGTGATGGCGGCAGCAAACTGTGAGCAGCGCCATCTATGTCTTCTATACGAGGGGCTGGTCATGTCTGTTTTGGAGTATGCAATGGCAATCCTGACTCTCAGCCATAAGCAGATAGAAAGGATGGAAAGGATACAGAATGAAGCTATGCGCATTATTCTTGGATGTACAAGAGATACAGCATGCAGGGCGATGCGCTACCTTCTTGGTTTTCCAACCATTGAAGAGAGAATACAAGGTTGCAGGGCACGCGCCTACCTCAGAATTAACGAAAACACACAACATCCACTGCATAGTAAAATTAGGAAGGTGAAGGGCAGCAGGTTAAAAAGAGGACGGTCGTGGATGGGTCAAGCCGAAGACATTCTTCAACAGGTGTGTTCACTTGAGGACTTAGAACCTGGCGAGGAGTGGGTGCAAGTGCCAACAGACTTCTGCACTTCTTTTCAGTTTGCATCCAACTAGATAGAAAATGCAGACAAGAAAAGCCGGCTGCTGTTGAGGCTGAAGTACAAGCGTTGATTTTCGAAAATTTGCTAGACGGTGACGCGGTCATCTACACAGATGGGTCGGTCGTCCGACATGTGAGAAGCTCATGGGCCTTTACAGCTCGGGCCGGAGGGAGAATTATGAAGGAGGACTCTGGTGCTTTCACTGAAACCACAAGTAGCCTGACCATGGAAGTCATGGCAGTAAGTAAAGCAATAATATGGCTCGAGACACAGACATTCACTAGGGCTTGTTTCCTTAGCAACTCAATGAACATGATCAAGAGGATAGTGGAGGGGTCGATCCGAAGAGAATGGTTGCTGCCTCTGAAGCGATCTCGGCTGGCAAAGATTATCTTCATCTTAGTGCCAGGGCATGCGGGAGTACAAGGAAATGAGCGGGCTGACAAGCTCGCAGGTGAGGCTATTGTGGAGGGCGGACGCGCCATGGACCTGGCTGACATTATGAATGCTCTACGAGAAGTGAAACTTTTGCGAGAACCAAGTGATGACTGTGAATCTACAACAATGGCCAGACTGCGAGAGCAGCAAATTAAAAGAGGGGTGGCCAAACAAGAACACTACGCAGGAAGCCAAAGAAGATTGATAAACCAACACAGAACTGGCGTCGTTAGCCGCTACACGCTGCGGGATTTGCTGAGGAGGGGATCCGAGCACTTATGGACTGAATGGTTCGATGTGCAACGAGGATGATCTGTAGACTAACTAACTAACATATTGTTTAAGGATTTCGCACAGCTTGTTTCCATCTACTCTATCGAATGCCTTTTCTTGGTCGACAAAGGCTAAGTAGAGTGTTTCATTGAATTCGATTGATTTTTCTATAAGTTGCCTAAGAGCAAAAGTGGCATCTGTGCATCCTTTGTTTTTCCTAAATTCAAGTTGTGTTTCACTTAGCTGGGGTTCTAAAGTAGTTCGTAATCTTTTTTCAAGAATTTTGCAAAATATTTTCCCAGTATGACTCAACAGTGAAATGCCTCTATATTGTGTGCAGTTTCTTTTGCTGCCTTTGTTTTTCCAAATTGGGATAATTATGGCGTTTCCCCAGTCTCGTGGTGTCTGTTGTTCTACCCAAACATGGTTGAGTAGTCTGTGTAGCCAAGCTGTTCCTACTTCTCTTGCTGCTTTAATTAGTTCATTTGGTATTTCATCCTATCCCGGTGATTTGTTCAATGGGGCTAATCTGATGGGTTCTATAATATCTCCTTTTAGTATGTCTGGTTCTAGTTCTTCGGTGACATCTGTGTAGGTCTCTTGAATTCCTGTGACATCTGATGGGATGTTGAGAAGTTGTTCGAAATACTGCTTCCATCATATTAGGATTTGTTTTTGTTCACTTATTGGTTCTCCATATTCGCTGTTAATTATTTCAGTTGGGCCAAAGGGTTCTCCTCTGGTTCGCATTGCACTTATCTTTTTGAAGAAGTTTCTAGTTGCCTCCTTGTAGTTTTTATTTAGGGTTTCTCCATACTCCTCCCAGTCTTTTCTTCTCCCAGATGAAGGATTGCATGGCATCATATCATAAAACATGAACGCATATTTCTTTCCATAAAGGAAATCAGTACCAACCATCCCACTAATTGTTGCACACACAAAGAAACATTCTCTCGGCAATATACACAAAGAGACCCCCCCCCCCCCTAAAAAAAAGTGTGGAGAAACATCCTCTCCAACAAAATGATAAATGACATCTCAGAATCATCATCCACAAAGAGAGCTCATGTGGTGTCTCAGAAAACATCCACACACAGATCATAAGTGATGTCGCATAAAGGCATCATGATAGATCTGTCATAAACATAGGCTACACATGAATACTGCATGGATATGCATGTTGTGTGGATTAATCAAAGGCATGTGACTGTGTTCGACACTAGAAACTTTAGGAAATCATGAGGAAAATGGGCTTTCCATCATATGTTGTACAACTCATAAAATGCTCCATCCAGACCAACAAGCAGTGTTAGAAAAGATGGCGAAACATCATATTGGTTTGACATCAAGCATTGAATCCGTCAGGGCTATGTGCTGTACCCTTATTTGTTTCACCCATACGCTGAAAATATAATGAGAATTGTCAGAGATGATATAACCAAGGACCAGTATGATGCCCTAAATATCGGTGGTCATGACATACCATAGATTCGATATGCAGAAGATAGAGTATTACTATCCACATTACAGAATGGTATTCATTCATCATGTGCCATGCGATAAGCGTGGGTGGTCATGTTTCGCTATCTCAGTCGGTCATCGGAGTTGTGGATCAGTTCACTGTCGTTGTCTCGAGCATACCACGTGGCTAAGCCATTCGTCCAATCATAGAACGTCACAAGAAATATTTTGTTTTACTATCTACGTCTATTTTCTCAATTCACTGCAATAATTAAGGAACGCGTCTATGACGCCAAATTGCACACGTAGAAATACCACCTCGCCAAGCGAATACTGTCCAGATTCTACAAAGGTTGGAAAATCTGAATTCTATACCGTAAGTTTCCTCCAGTTCCGCGCGGAGAGACCATGGGTGTGTAAATAACAATCTTGCAGACATTCTGGTGTCATAAACGCAGGGCGAATGAAGTTTGTAGCCTGAAAAATGTGTGAATGGACCAACATTTGGCCGATACCAGCTTGCCATGACACCACATGAGCTGATCTAAGCTGAGTCAAGAACCGACATCACAGCACTCGGGACATTCCCATACGTGCTCCGTCCCCATCTTCAACGGAAAGCGAAGAGTCCCACTACTTCCTCTTCTTCTTCTTTTATTCGCCTGAAATGTCTATAACTGCAATGTTGTCTCTTGTATCAATCTAACAGTCTTTTTTTTAGTTCACTCAGCGGTCCATAGAGTTTATCTTCCACTGTTGGCCAGAAGGTTCGCCTGGATGTGTTGTAGTTTGGGCAGTCCTGGAGTATGTTCTCTGCTGTCTGCGACGCCAAACCACGTGTGCACATGGCTGAGTCACCAATCTTGAATTTTGTATACATGTGGTTGTGTAATCTATTGTGTCCTGTTCTGAGTCGCAGAATAATGACCTGTTCTGGTCTGTCCATAACGTGGTAGTCGTCTTGAGTAGGGTTTGGTGGCCTTCTGACTGATTTGATCATTCTTTTCTTTTTGTGGTATGTAATGGGCACATCAGGTTGTTCTTCTTTTGCACCTTCCTTAGCCAATCGATCAGCTCTGTCGTTTCCGGATGCCTCACAGTTTGATGGTATCTACTGTATGGTGATCTTATGCTGACTGCTAAGTTCAGAAAGTAGTGTCTTTAGAACTGGCAATTTCCCAGTCAGGAGCGCCTCTATTACTGATTTTGCATCTGTCAATATCACCACAGGTTGTGTACCATGGCTAGTATTTTGTAATTTCTCTGTTGCTATCTTGATTGCCTCAATTTCAGCATCATAGTTATGGCAGTACTTTCCTGTTGGAACTGGCCGTGTCACTAGTATTATTTGGGTATTCCATGTACACTCCCGCTTCACCATTTCGAACAAAATTTTGGGCTGACCCATCTGTGTAAACTCGGATCCAGAGATCCTGTCGGTATTCGTCATCTAGGAAGCTGAGAGTGGCTGTTCTGCGCTGTAAACTGTTCTGTTCTTCCTTTTCAAATATTCCTCTCACTTTTGTCTGGATTTGTAGCGATAGCCTATGTTCATCGTTCCATGGGATTCGCTCTGGAATTCTTGTCAGGGGGATACCAACTGTGGGAAGATCGGTGGTTTCTCTGCAGAGTCGTTTGGCCTGGTGGATAAAACTGCTTCTTTTCAACCGCCCCATAGCTAATTTTTCAAATCGGTTCTTCATAAGGTGGCCTGGTACTTTCCTGCTTATATTAGTGTTTTTGTATCTCTGCATTCTCTCAATGCTTGTGTCCTCCCCATTTTCTCCATTGCTATTATAGGGGTTGATCGCATCCCTCCTGTGATGACTCTAAGAGCTTGATTTTGCACCTTGTCCAGCTCTTGTAGTGTGGTTTTTTATGCTGAACACCACACAATTGACCCGTATTCCAGGTGTGGTCTATGCTCTGATAAACTTTGCTTAGTATTTTCCCACTGGCTGCCCATGTGGTTCCACTTAGCTTTATCAGGATGGCTATTTTCCTTCTGGCTTTTGCTACTGCTTTTTTGATGTGTTTTCTCCATGTCAGCCTTTCGTCGAATGTTACACCAAGGCATGTTGGTTCTTTATCTTCTCTTCGGGGTGTTCCATTTATCTGGATGATCCCTGCCTTTTGTTTCGGAGAGTGGGTAAATAGAGTGGTGTTGCACTTGTCAGTGTTATGCTGACACACCATCTATCCGCCCATGCAACAAATGTATCTACAGCTCTCTGTAGCAATATGGTGGCCACTGATGCATGTTCATTTGTGCTCCACAAAACCTGGTCATCAGCATACACGGCCGCTTTAATTCCATCCGGTAGATTAGCAACAAATTCATTGACGAAGGTTAGAAAAAGCGTGGGGGACAAGACTCCTCCCTGGGGAACACCGTGACGCAATAGTACTTTCTCGCTCTTGAGACCGTCTATCTGTACTTGGGCTCTTCTGTTGTGCAAGTATGCTTTCACCCATTTGTACATTCTTTCATTGACTGTACAGATTCTCAGTGTCTTCATCAGACCTTCTTTCCAGACTTTGTCAAAGGCTTTATTCAGATATATCCATGCCGCAAGTACCAGCTTCTTCCCTTGGAATGCATCCTCAACTTCTTGAGAGAGGTAGGTTGTCTGATCTTCCGTAGAGTAGCACTGCCTTAAGCCAGCTTGTTGTGGCACAAGAATGTTTTCACTTTCAATGTATCACTTTAGTCTGTGATTGATGATGCGTTCCATTGTTTTGCAGAGACGGCTGGTGAGGCTAAATGGTCTGTAACTAGAGGCAATTGAACTGTCTTTCCCAGATTTTAGGAGGTGTATCATGATTGCTTCTCTCCAGGCTTGTGAAACACTGCCTAAGGTCCCGGTGTTATTGAAGATCTGTAACAGCTTTGCTTTGGCTTCTGTTCCTAGGTTCTTGATCATTTCATTGGAGATACCATCAGCTCCTGGTGATTTTCTCATTTTCAGTTGTGATATGGCTAGCTCCAGTTCACTGATTGTGATAGGTGCCTCCATAACCTCATGTACTATTTCCTTCTGTGCTGTATGTTGCCATTTCTCTCGAATCTCTTGTTGTTTCTCTGGACTAATTTCGATATTGTTATCTTATGCGAATGAGTCTGCAAAATGGTCAGCTGCTTGCTTTCCTGTCAAGATGTTTCCGTCTTTATGTAGTGCAATTTTTGAGTTTCTCCCTGTGCCCTCATCGTTAAGCTGTTTTATTAGCTTCCACAACTTCCTTGTGTCTCTTTCAAAGGTCAGTGACTCTGTTTTCTCCTGCCAGCTTTTCCGTCTAGCCTGCAGCTGGGCCCTTTGAAATTTGGCTTTTGCGGTCTGGTATTTATTGTGGTGCTCTTGGCTGGAGTTGGCCTCTGCTTGCCTTCTACACACTTCCACATCATTATGCAATTTTTCCAGTTCACTACTCCAGTAGGGTTTATAATGTTTACGGGCTCCTCTTGGTACTGTTTCTCGTGCTGCCTGTAAACTCTTCAACTACTTTATTTATGTTCTTCTCAGTGTTCAGGTTTCTAACAAGTATGCTGGTGCGACGCTTGTACATTGCCCAGTCTGCTTTCTTGTAGTTCCACCTTGAGAGAGGGCTGCTTTCACTGACAAGCTCATTTTCTACAGTACTAATGGTATCAGTAATTTCATCTCACCTCACCTTATCTCAGCTTGTTCCTCTTGTACCCAGCGGTGTCGAAGTGAAGCATACACAGCGGGAGAGTGCCATTTATGGGCTTCAAATGTCAAGACACTCACGGACTATGTTACTCCCTCTGCCTATTATTTATATGGTCGGCCTCCTCTTCTGGTTCCATTTGGTATGTACATCCTTGCTTGTTGTGGTATACTGTTAGTCGGTACAGACTGATATGTCCGTCTGGCCTGAGTTTTGAGTGTGGGCCAGATCCTCTGGTTACATCCTGCAGTATCATTATCTCCAAGCAGTGATGATCTACCCGTTCTACTGCACTATAAACAAGATTTCAAAGGGCCCAGTCTACATCTGCCTTATCATGCACCAATAGTCCACAAAGGGGTGCGAACCCAGCTAATCTGTTCGCCTGCACGTTTCCTACCAAGCCATCATGTCATCTAGTTGTGATTGTTGAATGGAGGCTTGTCCCCCAGCCATTGGAACGTCGCTGTGACTGCCTCCACCTCCATTCTCAAACAAGATATTGTGGTATCATATGCCAGACTCTCCAGCACCAATCCTCGCCACAAACCCCCAAGCATTTCACCTCCGAGCACAGAGCCATCCATGTAGATAATTACATAATCTGCTCGCGAATTGTCGTGGATCAAATGTTGCACCTCCATTTAGTGCAGATTGTCGTCCAATCCTTGCATTTTCGATCCAACATGATTATAACCCCTCACAGGTCTCATTTTTCCCAATGGCATTCTAATCCACGCCTCTCCTCTTGGGCTAGCGGAGGTCATGATCATGTGAGATTTAAAACTATGACAGCCCACGCTTATCGTTTTGTGATATTCACGTGGAATGCTTCTACATGTCCGCTTTTGTTTGTACAGTGACCTGCATGTTCGGAACAATGGCTACGGGCTGTTGCTGTGTTGACTGATTTGCCTTTTCGGTTCACGAGTGCATTTTTCAGGAGACTCCTTGGAGTCGGCGCTGTAGCTACAGAGTTCGTGCTTAATGCGACGCCCTGCCGATAGAGACAAAGCCATGTGAGAAAACCCGTCAATGAGGTCTTTCTGGTGACTGCCGATTCCATCGACGATGAACTGTGGTTTTCGTGAAAGACTTTTGTGTTGGCATTCTGGTGGCGGCATTATGCACAGTGTACATGTGCGGGTTGTTGGATTGCCAAGACTCCTGTCTGTTCCACTTTTCACATTGGACAGTGGGGAGCATTTTGTGTGAAATTCACTGGCACAGGAACGGATCATAATGGGGACGACCCGTTGCCGTGAATTTGAAACCTCGACTAACTAACTAACTAACTGACTGACTGACTGACTAACGAACGATTATCGGTTTTGCACACGATGAGCATGATGATGTTCGGGTATCACCTATAGCTCTATCACAAGATGACGTTTGAACTCCCATTCACTTCGTTAACAGGATCTAATTTGTTCAGAAGCTTATTTTTTTTTGTTTTTACTAAGTATACGAATGTAGTCTGTTAATTAAACATTAAACATGCGTTTCGAAGCTACAGCGTTACATGAATTTGACCTTTTTAAGTGTTTGAGTGCATCAATTGACATGGTTAGTTTAACTATATAACTCAACAGTATAAAGGGAAACGATGAACTGTGTTTTATAACAGAGGATGACGATATTAACTTAGTAGAAATGTCGTAAATATCCAACATCTTATTTGTATTATCAACAGGTTATATCTTCAATCTATATGAATAGAACATTTACAGGGCACAAGTACCATAAGTCCCGCCAAGGGATAAAGTATAGCCTGTAAAGTTGGCAGAATTTCCTTGAAAAAGTACAGCCACGTTTCGCTTAATTGCTTCAGCAACTCTAGACCTGCAGAGGAAAAGTGTGAAAAGTAGACGTGAATAAGTTCATGTTTATAGAAGCAGAATTTATAGAAAGGCAAGATTAGCTTGCTGACATTCCAACAACACATCACTAAAGTAGACTGAACACAAGTATACCTCTAATCAACATTTTTTTTCTCGCATATCCTTTGCAGGACATCGCTGTCAACAGCAGCATCTTTGAGCTGTCTGTTGATTTCTTGGCAAGATTACGCTCAGTAGTTTGCCATTGCTTTCTGAGCGGCCGGCTCAGTTATCCCGCAAGTCACCAGCGGGGGTCGAACCGCTTCCAGCTCTCGCCCGCTACGAGACTCTGCGTGATAAACGGGATTACGGAGAAAGTGTTGTAACCCCTCGGCAAGAGAGACCGGCAATCAACAATTACTTAGAGTTAAAAACAACTTTCGGGTTCGCTTATAAACAAACACTGCGGTAATGCACTATACATTGCAATGTATACATTTGTTAGTCACTCAGTGGTCACAGCAACATTATCTTTAAATGACAAACTTAAGTTAAAAGCTAATACAGTTTAGGAAGACTGTTGTCACAGTCACAACCACAAAATCAAAAACAGGCGTGTATTTGTCCTTCTGACTGCATACAGAAAGGCCATGAGTAATTTCGACGATATGAATGCTGTTTACGAGTAACACTAGGCTTTCTAGTTGAGCTTTACTCTACGAATCAAAGCTAGAGCGTAGCTTTCATTGCAAGAGTCATTACCACTCAGCCGTACTCTTGTGCACTATCAGTCAGCCCCTCTCACGTGTTCTGCACACACACACACACACACACACACACACACATATACATACATACATACATACATATATATATATATATATATATATATATATATATATATATATATATATATATATATACATATGTATGTGTGTCTTTGCGTGTGTATTTGTGTGTGTGTGTGCGTGTGTGTGGCACCCATGTGTTATCAGAACCCGTACGAGAGACAAAGAATAGGAACACTGCCACCCTTTGAGACATGCCATATTATGTAACTTCTAAGGGTTGTGTTTTGAGCAGACTATCCAATTACGTAGAAATATTCAGCCACAGAATCCAATAAGTTATGAACAGATCACATAAAAAATAATAATTTAGGCAGCCAAGAGCTATTCCAGAAGAGTTATAACGTGTAACAGGGAAAAAAATAAAAAAGACAACCACAACGAGTCCGAACTGCTGATTACCTTCCTTTCACCTAAGAAAATCTTCAAGATTGGCAACTGGAATGTTAAAACTATGTTTGAATTACTAAACAGCACAAGCGGTAGAAGACATTAAATGGGAGTCTCCGTGGTGAAGTGCTCAAGCCGTTTGACACGGGCTCCGAAGGTTGTGGGTTCGATTCCGGGCCGCGTCCTTCGGTTCACTAGTTAAATTTTCAGGAGACTCCTGTGGGCTGTCGCTAAAGCTATGGTATGGAGTTCGTGCTTGGTGCAATGAAGTCGACTTTTAAACTACTTTTTAAAGTGAAGACATTAAATATTATAAGATTCGCATCTTGTAATTATGCGAAACAGGTGAAACTGTGCTGTTATCAGGAAATACAGAAGAAAATGTCTCCCACAGTGAAGGGGTGGCCCTAATGTTATCCAAACAAGCAGAGAAAGTATTAATAGAGTGGGAAGCAATTCTAGAATAATACCAAGAACATTTACAAATCACAACAGAAATAAAACATAAAATAAATGTGAACCACTGATGTGCACCAGAAAATGATAAATGGGAATCAGTTAAGGAGAATTGTACATAAAAGTCAAAATATAAAAGGTAACAATGTCGTGAGATGGCTGGCAGGTGTCGCTCCTAATGGATTAAACGACATAAACAGTTATGAGAGAAAGTGACGCTCCTGTAATTTTCAAAGGACAGCGATCGTGACTTTAAACACTAGCCGTACGTATTGGACACGGAAGCGAAGTCCCGTGGAGAACGGAAGATTGTCTACCGGAAAAGTTCAAAGACTAGAGTCCGTATTTGACTGAACGGAGAATCACTGATGTCAAGAAGATCGTTTATCGCCGGGAAGTTCGGAGCAAGATCAAACAGTTGGAGCGCGTTGAAATACTGTGAACGGAGTCCTTTGATCAAACGGAACAACCGCGAGAGAACGGGAGATCGTCTTTATTAAAGACGGGGATCAGTACGGTTGTACGGAGATCAAACGACCAGGGAAAAGAACAGAGACTGATGCCTTTCCGGTTTCAAGATGGCGACGGACGGTCGGGTTGTTTTGTGTTCGTTAACTTTTTCGCGTAGGGGATGGATTTATTCATCTCTTGGGTGTAATTGGTGTGTCAGGATGTAAAACCAGGAGTTTTTACTCAAGATCTGCGCGGGGGCTACGGAGTTCGTGCATCGAGCGAAGCCATCCTTGAGTGAATCTTTAGCAGCGTGTGTGGGTTCTGTGTTTCATTTTTTCAACATGACGGAACATGTGTTCTTCGAGCAGTCAGCAGTCAACATAACGAAGCGGCGTGGAAGCCGCGCAGGGAGAAAGAAGCAAGGTAAGCGTTGTGGTTTGAGACATTTTAGACTCAAGTGTCACCGTCTAGGACTCAGGAATATCCGTATTCTATATTGGAACTGTGCCAGTGTAAAACAACGGGGCTCTATTTTAGAAACCCTAGTTTACAGGAACGACATTGTAGCACTCCAGGAGACGAGACTGGGCGATCAGCTACTCCGAATTGCCGGCTTCAAATGTTTCTACAACAGACGACATCTGGGAATGGCGATCCTCGTTCGCGACAGCATGGTGGCGTCAGAGCTAGACATGTCCAGTTGGGACAGTGACGACATACAAATACAGGCGTTGAGAGTTCATTCCAGTATACCATTCGTGTTGGTTAATGTTTATGCCCGCAATGGGAGTATGGACGCCCAGAAGTGGCAGTGCTTAAGTGGCATATTAGGCCACGAGAGAAATGTTATTTTCTGTGGTGACTTCAACGCTAAAGGCAGATCATGGGGAAACATTTCCTGCAATACACAGGGGGAGGAGCTCGAAACTGCACTTGAAACCATTGACCTGGTTTGTATCAACAGTGGCTGTGTCACCAGGACAGCAAGCCGTCCAGGCGATGAGGACAGTGCTATTGATCTGGCGCTAGTTTCACCTTCACTCACTACAGTGTGTAGATGGGGTGTCCTAGGACACCACGGCAGCGACCACCACCCTTGCATCATATTGGTGGAGAAAGGCAGAACCAGGCAGCACAAGCTAAAGGTAAAGACTTTCCAGTATGACAGTACAGGGCAAGATGTGGTGAATAAAATAAGACGTGACAAGCGCAGAAAGTTTCAGGGCAGGAAAAAAAGCTGGGAGCAGCCACCGTGGTGGAATTTCGAGTTGGAGAAGGCATGGGTGGATAAGCGTAGTGCTGTAAGGAGATGGCAAAATGCCAAGAAGAACAGAGTTGGTCACTTAGAAATAGAGATGCACACAAAAGTAAGCTATTTCAAGAAACTGGTTAAGGTGGTTAAAAGCGAAAAATGGGCAGAGGTGTGTCAAAGAGTAAGCACAGACAAGTCACTGAAATTGTTCTGTCGCCTACATAAAAGCATGAGTGGTGTAGTCAAGAATAAGAGCATTTCTGACTTCCAAGGTGCTGACCTCATCTGGCAGAGGACTGACGAGGACAAGGGCAAAGCCCTCTTTGAACGCTATCTTGAGCAGAGCAACCAGACAGACATGGCAGGCCGAAATCTGGCCAAGGAGGTCACCTCAGACAGATGCAAGGCCCAGAACACTTCGAATGAAGACACAGTGACAGTGAACGAAATCAAGGCTGTACTTCGACGCTCAAAAAAACAGCGCGCCAGGTCCTGATGGCATAAGATACGACGACATCAATAAGTGTACCGACAATGAGCTAGAGAAACTAGCAGACATGTACAACAACAGTATAGTGAGTGCTAGCATCAAGGAGGAATGGTTACACAGCTATCTGATTCCCTTGCCTAAGCCTGACAAAACCACACAAAAATTCAGGGATATCGAATTATAACTATGCAGAATACAATAGGCAAGCTGCTGGAGAAGGTAATTGCCAGGAAGATATCAAGCCAGCTAGAGAGGCAAGGTGTTTTCCAACCTACCCTGGGTGGGTACCGTCCAAAAAGAGAAACCTGGACCAATGGAGCAGTCTTTGCCCATGATGTCTATGAAGGTTTCCACTCAGGCACTGAAACCTTTGCTGCAGCGATTGATCTTGAAGACGCATACAACAGAGTACCATTGGATTTTTTAATGTTTCAGCTTCTTGAACTAAAAGTAAGTCCATTCCTCCTTAGTTGGATCGCTGCAGCCCTCTTCCAACGGAAAGTAGTTTTTAGATGTGGCAGTTGGACTTCGGAACCAACAACAATATATCCTGGCCTACCACAGGGATCCCATTATCTCCGGTACTGTTCAACGCCTACACAGTGAGAATCACCAGTGAGCAGATCACTGGACCTGACAGGACATTGTCGTATGCCGATGATGTTTTAGTGTATCGTCAGGGTAAGGATAGAGAGGAGGTTGCTGTGGAACTACAAACCGAACTCAATCGCATAAGTACTTGGTGTGATGAAGCTGTGGCAATGGTCAACAAAACAAAGGCAACAGTGACTTGGTTCTCGTTGAATAATCATATTGTCTACACTCCAACAACAACTGTAATGCTGTGTTCAGAGACGGTGGAAAGAACGCAGGCAATGAATTACTTAGGGATACGGTTTGATCGAAGCCTTGCTTATAATGTGCACATAGACCAGGTGATAACAAAGGCCAAGCGGGATTTGGCTGCGATGCGGGTGATGGCGGCAGCAAACTGTGAGCAGCGCCATCTATGTCTTCTGTACGAGGGGCTGGTCATGTCTGTTTTGGAATATGCAATGGCAATCCTGACTCTCAGCCATAAGCAGATAAAAAGGATGGAAAGGATACAGAATGAAGCTATGCGCATTATTCTTGGATGTACAAGAGATACAGCATGCAGGGCGATGCGCTACCTTCTTGATTTTCCAACCATTGAAGAGAGAATACACGTTTGCAGGGCACGCGCCTACCTCAGAGTTAACGCAAACACAAAACATCCACTGCATAGTGAAATTAGGAAGGTGAAGGGCAGCAGGTTAAAAAGAGGACGGTAGTGGATGGGTCAAGACTAAGACATTCTTCAACAGGTGTGTTCACTTGAGGGCTTAGAACCTGGCGAGGAGTGGGTGCAAGTGCCAACAGACTTCTGCACATCCTTTTCAGTTTGCATCCAACTAGATAGGAAATGCAGACAAGAAAATCCGGCTGCTGTGGAGGCTGAAGTACAAGCGTTGATTTTCGAGAATTCGCTAGACAGTGACGCGGTCATCTACACAGATGGGTCGGTCGTCCGACATGTGAGAAGCTCATGGGCCTTTACAGCTCGGGCCGGAGGGAGAATTGTGAAGGAGGACTCTGGTGCTTTCACTGAAACCACAAGTAGCCTGACCATGGAAGTCATGACAGTAAGTAAAGCAATAACATGGCTCGAGACACAGACATTCACTAGGGCTTGTTTCCTTAGCGAATCAATGAACATGATCAAGAGGATAGAGGAGGGGTCAATCCGAAGATAATTGTTGCTGCCTCTGGAGCGGTCTCGGCTGGCAAAGATTAGTTTCATCTTCGTGCCAGGGCATGCGGGAGTACAAGGAAATGAGCTGGCTGACAAGCTCGCAGGTGAGGCTATTGTGGAGGGCGGACGCGCCATGGACCAGGCTGACATTCTGAATGCTCTACGAGAAGTAAGACTTTTGCGAGAACCAAGTGATGACTGTGAATCTACAACAATGGCCAGACTGCTAGAGCAGCAAATTAAAAGAGGGGTGGCCAAACAAGAACAATACGCAGGAAGCCAAAGAAGATTGATAAACCAACACAGAACTGGCGTCGTTAGCCGCTACACGCTGCGGGATTTGCTTAAGAGGGGATCCTAGCACTTATGGACTGAATGGTTCGATGTGCAATGAGGATGATCTGTCGACTAACTAACTAACTAACAGAGACTGATGGGTTTAAGAGAAAAACAAGTGACGTAGTTCAAGTATATATCTGGGGACTGAACATACCGTTTTAAAAATCAGTTGAAGATTGCATTTAAGACCGGCGGGGTGTGGATTTAATTCAGTGCCGTAATAGAATATGTATCATAGAGTCTAGGTTGTGTAAAGACAACCAGCCCTGTCCCTTCATGGGAATTAAATGATTTAATTCTAAGCCTGAATAAGTAAATAAGGTGATTATATATAGATGTAGATTAGAACTCTATCATAGTGAACTTTCGTGTGTAAACGTAGTATAAAGAGTCGACAGCATAAGCTGAAGAGTGATTTAAGTTGTGTAGAGTGTCTATACAGTCGGAAGGATAAGTCTATACTAGGATTTATGTGCTTTGCTTTAGCGTGTCTCTCTTTTACCTTGTATAGGGTAGAGTGCTGAACTATTCTGTCTTATACAAGAGTGTAGCTCTAGGATGAGATAGAGAGGTTACCTACTGAATATAGCCTTATACCTAACTTCACATAGGTCGGAGTTGAGTTTCTCTCACAGGCTGTTGTTTTACTCAACAGGTTCCCTACACTTGAAATTGAAAGTGGTTACCAATCTGAGCAGAAGAAATTGGTCATTCTCGGGGGAAGTGATACCGGATATGAAGTGTGACCCTGTTTTAACAAGAAGGGCAGACCAGTGTGAGTTAAGATGCCCAACGAAACTGAAGCACTCTAACTATGTAATATAGACCATAGAGAAAGGAAAAGACGATCATTAATATTTTTCCATGAGTGACAATCCTCAGTGTATAAACGATATTGTTGAACCAGTGTTTATATTCATCAATGCAAGGACTATCTTACTGGCCGATATAAAGGGTGTGTAAAACTAGAAGACCCTAAGTAACGCAATCAAACATTGTTGATCAGACAGTCACCGGAACTATAAATATTCCAGAGTGTCGAATGTGTACTAGTGACAAACACGAACTACCTTAAAATTCAGCGGAGACTATATGACTCAAAAGGTTTCCCGAACAGATTGGCAATAAAACGATCATCAGTCAGAGAGAAGCAGCCCGGTGAGATATTTCCTTGTCTGTGCTGTGTGAAGTCGAATGGCTGTATCATGATGACAATTGGGATGCTGATCCTAGAATAGATCCTGTCACACATTCAAGATAGATAACACCACATATATTCACACCCATACATCGCACACACAACTGACATTTTTCTACAATAAATGTCTTATAATTTTGTTCGAAGCCTGTGTTAGTGTGGGTATGTGCCGAATGAACGTGAAGAGGTGTAGTGTCTGTTGAAGAGTGAGAGAGAGAGAGAGAGAGAGAGAGAGAGAGAGAGAGAGAGAGAGAGAGAGAGAGAGAGAGAGATAGTGATTAAAAGACTTTAAATAAAAAAGGGGGTATGTAGACAAAGGTCCACCAGCAGAGGAAAACTGGGAAAAGGATATTTCACAGGGTGCTTGTTGATTCCACCCCCCCCCCAGGGACGACAAGCGACATTAATGGGGGCTCGTCCGGGATATATGGTGACTTTAAATGAGAACACGTCCAAGAGATATATATATATATATATATATATATATATATATATATATATATATATATATATATATATATATATATATATATATATATATATAGGGTGAATTTATATGAGAGCACGTCTATGGGATATATATAGTGACTAAATGTGAGGAGGTCCATGGAATATATAGTGATATTGCATTAATATATATGGGCTACATTACATGGTGGTTGGGGACATTATTGTCGGGAAAATAAAGATCCAGACAGGGTGTATGTGGATAGGTGTTAAGACACATTACATACCTGTTCACATTTTACACGTCTACATAAGTCTTAGTCCTAAATCTCCTCTTGTCGTTGAGAGATTGTTTTGTGGTGTACTGTGTGATGTCACACACACACACACACACACACACACACATATATATATATATATATATATATATATATATATATATATATATATATATATATATATATATATATATATATATATATAGTAATTTTAGATAGTGAGTAATTACTTACTGCCTTGGGGTCTCTTTACTCAACCTGCTGACTCACCTTTTTAAACAATGACCACTCATAAACTAGAGATGGAAAAATTGAGGGAAAGGGGAGAAGGGATGGGTTTGTCTGGATAAGCACTATCAGAGTATATACAGGGGGTGGAAAGAGAGATTCGTCAGGCAGAAAGAGAAGATCGAAAGGCAGAGCTAGAGCTAAGAAAGATGGAGTTGGAGAACAAGAGAATGGAAACTGAACAGGCTGCCAAGAGACTGGAAGTTGAGCAGGCCAACAAGAGATTGGAAGCTTAACAGGCCAACAAGAGATTGGAAGTGGAACAGGCAAACAAAAGATTAGAAGCGGAACAAGAAGTTCAAAGAAGAGAACATGAATACTGCATGCGAGAACTGGACCTCAAAACGCAAACTAAAGGAGAAACTGATGGGGCGGAAGGAGGGTCATCTTCCCATGGTTCACCCAACAGGAGTTGGCATGGTTACCATGCCATGAAGTTTTTTTTGGCTGTCTTTGATGAAAGCAAAGAAAAAATATACCAGTACCTGAATCGCTTCGAGGCCATGTCAGTCGATATGGGGCTGAATAGAGGCAAATGGAATTTTAAATTGTCCCAGGGTTTACGCGGAACCGGTTACGAGGTTTACTCACGCCTACCGCCAGGACACGAAAACAACTACGAGAAATTGAAAGCCGCCTTGCTAAAACATTACGAGTTCACCTCAGAAACGTATAGAAAGAAGTTTCGATCAGCAAAACGAGAGTCGGGAGTGCTATTCGCCGCCTACAGTCTTCGCCTAAAATCATATCTCCAAAAATGGATGGATTTGGCAGAGTTCAAGAGAGAGTATGAGAGTCTGGAAGAGCTCATGGTAGTCGACCAGATGCAAAAGCAAATGTCGAAACCTCTCAGAACCTTCTTGGGAGAACAAGGGGCGGAACGGATGGAAGTGGTGAATAAGTTGGCGGAGAGATTCGTGGAGGTACATAAGGAGGCTGAGGAACCAAGTGCACAAACCACCAAAGGTCAGGAGAAACACGACCGTAAGAAATCTAAGAACGCGGAATACAAGAAAGGGGAACCTTATGTAAAAACTTCAACGGAGAGTCCAGAGAAAAAAGGATGGATGACAGAGCCCACTTATCTCTCAACCGACACGACAGTGGTAGGAGAAGTGGTGTTCGATCTGCAAGTCGCCCTCGCACAACACGAAAGACTGCAAATCGAAAACGAAAAGCTCTCACTTCGCGGCCTTCCGCGTGGCTCGCAGGGCAGTTGCCACCGAAAAGGTTGAGGTCGTTAAAGGAACTCTGGACCAAGAGAGGCCACCTGTGGTCGAACTGATGTAGGTCAATGGCCAGCAGGTTACCGGTCTATATGATACGGGTTTGGACGGGGAAGCTGTGATTGATGCCAGCCTGGTACGCCCAGACCAACTTACAGTGGAGACCATTGAGATATAGCCTGCTATGAGGAGTGCTGTTACCATGACGCTGCCAATCGCCAATGTGGAGATTAAGTCTAGGTACGTCACGGGCATTATTCCAGTAGCTGTATTATATGAATCCCTATTTCCCATGATCATTGTTACGCTATACGTGTTCTTGGGGGTGCCCAAACAGCCCGCCCATAGGGGAGCAGTAGCCAGTGGATCACAAGGGAAGAAAGCAGAGGCAGAGACACTATGCGACAACTCCGTGCCATGGGAATTGCATACTGCCCAGAGGAAGGACACTACGTTGCGTCCTTGCTACAGGAAGCTGCAAAGAAGGGCTGACGCACCAGAACGGGGACAGTACTTTCTGAGGAATCGGCTGCTTTACAGAAGAGCCGGAAGGGGAGACAACCTGCACGAGCAATTGGTGGTCCCAGAGACCCACCGTCCTCATATTCTTCAGAGCGGGCACACCATATCCGGGAATCGACATATGAATGTCAGAGAGACATTGCAGCAAATTTCCGGCCATTATTGCTGGCCAAGAATGACCGGTGATGTAAGCCGGTGGGTTAAGTCTTGTTCAGAGTGCCAGAAAGCACCTCCCAAAAATCGGACGAAGAGTTAAATAGCGCTTAAGGTGGAAGACCAAATGGAAGTATGGGGTCCAGCAGAGACTAATATACTCCAAGTAGGATGGAAAGGACCTTATCCTGTGGTAAAGGTTTTGTCCAAGAACATCTACGAAATCCGGATCGGGGAAGAACTGAAAAGTCTCCCTAGGCATCTCATTAAGAAATATGAGGAGAGATCCTAGGTCAAAGCTTCGCACCTTATGGTGATGACCAACATTGGGAAAAGGGTTACAGGTCCAGACGAAGACCAGAGATCACAAGCACTACATAGGAGGGCCTAGGGGAACGTACGAGGTAGGTCAGATTTTTCCACCAAAGAGAGGAGGAAATCACACGTCAGGGAGAGTACCATAGTGACACATTCACTAGTAACCTAGTTCAGAAGGAGTGGGTAACGCGTGGAAAGACGCGAGATACCCAGGACTCCAACCAAAGATTGGCTGACCAGATCCAATATCGCCCGAGATGGTCCTGGAAGCAAAAGTCCAGGAGTTTTTGGGAAGACGATTCTGTCCAACGAGGACGATACTGCAAATCCCCAGATGCAAAGTCTTGGGAAACCAAGAGGATATGGAGACAGTGTTACAGTCAGGATGGGACGATCCGTCTGTATTGTGAGCCGTCGCTTACGCAAGTCGAAAGTAAGTCGACCGAACGTACAGGGGCGATGTGCCAATACTAGGGTCTGTCATGAGGATGATATAGGCTGTCAGTGAGATCACCTAATTGATGGAGAGTTGATACATTTGGGGGTACCTGGAGACCATCAACATTAGGTGGGCGGAGACATCTCCGGGAAACGGAAACCTTGAAAAAGGGATTCACAGATACAATTGTATGGACGCCAGAATGCGAGGGTGCCTACAGTCAATTAAAGGAGGCGTTGGTGAATAAACCAGTTCTACAACTTCACGACCTTTCAAAACCATTTGTGCTAAGAACAGATGCGAGTGGGATTGGAATTGTGGCAGCCTTGTTACAGGTAGGGAGAGATGACAGTTCGGTTTTGAAACCAGTGGCATACGCCAATAAGAAACTTCTCCCGGTGGAAAAGAATTATTCTACGGTGGAGAGAGAATGCTTATCATTCGTATGGGCCGTGCAAAAATTTCAGCCATATTTGTATGGAGTGCAGTTTCGAGTCCAGTCGGATCATCAACCCTTGATGTTCCTAGCTACCTCTCAGAAGCTCAACGCCCGGTTAATGCGGTGGTCGTTGCTGCTGCAGCCGTACAACTTTACCGTGGAGTATATTCCGGGTAGGGAGAATGTAGGAGCGGATTTCCTGTCTAGACACCCAACTCATGAGGAAGAAGAATAGGTTGAGGCATACCATCAGGATCGAACCTCCAGGGAGGAAAAGTTGACGCGGTCAACTCTCTTAAGAGGGGGCCTATGTCGTGAGATGGCTGGTAGGTGTCGCTCCTAATGTATTAAACGACAGAAACAGTTATGAGAGAAATTGACGCTCCTGTAATTTTCAAATGACAGCGATCGTGACTTTAAACACTAGCCGTACGTATTGGACACGGAAGCGAAGTCCCGTGGGGAACGGAAGATTGTCTACCGGAAAAGTTCAAAGACCAGAGTCCGTATTTGACTGAACGGAGAATCACTGATGTCAAGAAGATCGTTTATCGCCAGGAAGTTCGGAGCAAGATCAAACAGTTGGAGCGAGTTGAAATACTGTGAATGGAGTCCTTTGATCAAACGGAACAACCGCGAGATAACGGGAGATCGTCTTTATTAAAGACGGGGATCAGTACGGTTGTACGGAGATCAAACGACCAGGGAAAAGAACAGAGACTGATGGGTTTAAGAGAAAACAAAGTGACGTAGTTCAAGTATATATCTGAGGACTGAACTTACCGTTTTAAAAATCAGTTGAAGATTGCATTTAAGACCGGTGGGTGTGGCTTTAATTCAGTGCCGTAATAGAATATATATCACAGAGTCTAGGTTGTGTAAAGACAACCAGCCATGTCCCTTCATGGGAATTAAATGATTTAATTCTAAGTCTGAATTAGTAAATAAGGTGATTATATATAGATGTAGATTAGAACTCTAGCATAGTGAACTTTCGTGTGTAAACGTAGTATAGAGAGTCGACAGCATTAGGCTGAAGAGTGATTTAAGTTGTGTAGAGTAAGGTGTCTGTACAGTCGGAAGGATAAGTCTATACTAGGATTTATGTGCTTGGTTTAGCGTGTCTCTCTTTTACCTTGTATAGGGTAGAGTGCTGAACTATTCTGTCTTATACAAGAGTGTAGTTCTAGGATGAGATAGAGAGGTTACCTACTGAATATAGCCTTATACCTAACGTCACATATCATAGGTCGGAGTTGAGTTTCTCTCACAGGCTGTTGTTTTACTCAACAGGTTCCCTACACTTGAAATTGAAAGTGGTTACCAATCTGAGCAGAAGAAATTGGTCATGCTCGGGGGAAGTGATACCGGAAATGAAGTGTGACATTGTTTTAACAATAAGGGCAGACCAGTTTGAGTTAAGATGCCCAACGAAACTGAAGCACTCTAACTATGTAATATAGACCATAGAGAAAGGAAAAGACGATCATTAATATTTTTCCATGAGTGACAATCCTCAGTGTATAAACGATATTGTTGGACCAGTGTTTATATTCATCAATGCAAGGACTATCTTACTGGCCGATATATAGGGTGTGTAAAACTAGAAGACCCTAAGTAATGCAATCAAACATTATTGATCAGACAGTCACCGGAACTATAAATATTCCAGAGTGTCAAATGTGTACTAGTGACAAACACGAACTACCTTAAAATTCAGTGGAGACTATATGACTCAAAAGGTTTCCCGAACAGATTGGCAATAAAACGATCATCAGTCAGAGAGAAGCAGCCCGGTGAGATATTTCCTTGTCTGTGCTGTGTGAAGTCGAATGGCTGTATCATGATGACAATTGGGATGCTGATCCTAGAATAGATCCTGTCACACATTCAAGATAGATAACACCACATATATTCACACCCATACATCGCACACACAACTGACATTTTTCTACAATAAATGCCTTATCATTTTGTTCGAAGCCTGTGTTAGTGTGGGTATGTGCTGAATGAACGTGAAGAGGGGTAGTGTCTGTTGAAGAGAGAGAGAGAGATAGTGATTAAAAGACTTTAAATAAAAAAGGGGATATGTAGACAAAGGTCCTCCAGCAGAGGAAAACTGGGAAAAGGATATTTCACAGGTTTGCTTGTTGATTCCACTTTCCCCCCAGGGACGACAAGCGACAAACACAAGGATTTTTGTTGGGTGACCTAGACGGCAATATAGTATGAGATAACACTGACTGTAAAGAGATCTTGGAATGAAAATAGATAATTATTCACCTATGTTTGCACAAGGAATCAAATGTCATAAGTGGCAGCTAGTTTCCTAAAAAAAAAAAAAAAAAACATATTGTAATATGGGCATCACCATACTACAATATCGACAACCAACAATGGTAGGGTATTAATAAAAATTGTGGTTCGTCTCTAGTTGATGTTAAAGTTTTAGAAGCAACTATGTAAATATGGTTCACTAAGTGTTGATAACTAAATTTAGGTTGACTATCAAGAGATACAAACTATCTAACTTCTTCTTCTTCTTCTTCTTCTTCTTCTTCTTCTTCTTCTTCTTCTTCTTCTTCTTCTTCTTCTTCTTCTTCTTCTTCTTCTTCTTCTTCTTCTTCTTCTTCTTCTTCGCTCACCCGGAGTGTTTTTTCCCCTCCAGATGTAATTGCGTTGTGCCAAGTTTATTTGTGCCCTTAGGCCGGTACATCCGACTTCTGCGGGTATTTGTTGACCGGGTTAACCTCCCCAGATGCTTCGAAGGACATTCCACTAGACGTTTTTGCATTGAGCCAAGTTTATTTGCGATCTTCTGCGGGCATTAGCCTTCTCGGGTGTTTCGAAGGACTTTCGACTCTCACTGTTGTGGTGCCATCCACATTCCAGCTGGTCAGTTAGAACGACCGAAGACAACATGGTCAAACCTCAAGGAAAGGCAGGGGTAAACTATGGGCATTATCCGCCATCCAAGGAGGCTTCCATAATTGAAGAGCCGAAACATAGCTCTCTGGTTCTGGGCTCACCCAAGGAATCGTACGTCTTGCACATGTCTGCTTCACTTCCTCACTTCCATATATTGGGAATTTCGTTCGCCACAGGCCGCTCCGCGCGCAAACCAGGAGAGGTCAGGATGCAAACGACATCCACTCAGTGAGCTTTCGGTTAGGAATTTCCACGAAATAGATATGCCAGGCAAGCAATATTCCCATTTGGGCTTTGGGGTCGCTTTCTCGTCTCTTACTGTTGTGGTGTCATCCCTATCCTAGTCTACTCAGAATGTACGTAGACATCCCCATCAGCCCTCAAGGGAAGGCAGAGGCAGACCACGGGCATTCCCTGCCATCCAGGGAGGTGCCCATAAATGCAGAGCCGACACATAGCGCTCTGGTACTGAGCTCACCCAAGGAATCGTCACGTCCTCCACATGGCTGCTTAGCCTCACGTAAGTACGTTGAGCCTCCGTTCACCACCGGCTGCTCCTCCGCGTAGAGCAAGAGGGACCTGTATGCAGATGACGTACACACAGCAAACTTTCGCGTCGGACTTCCATGTAATAGATTCACTAGCCAAGCAATTCCATTTCGTGTAAATTAGACGATTTTCCACCTTTGGTAACTCTACGAGGTAGGCTGCAGATTCTGTCGGCTCAGCATCTCACGGCCAGACCCTACCATCCGTGGGATAATGACTTAGAGACGTTCAGCCATCTTCCTCAGCTGAGAGCCGTAGAACAAGTGTCTGAACCAAGAATGTAGTGGCACCTGGCAAATGATTCGGGCTTTAAATGCATGGATTTGCTAGCCAGGGTATACAGTATTCCATTTTTCTTCACTTTGCCACTAGAGTTGCTAGTCGGCATCGTTTATAGTCAGAACTACGACGGTATCTGATCGTCAACGCGCCTCTAACTTTCGTTCTTGATTAATAAAAACATTCTTGACAAATGCTTTCGCAGTAGCTCGTCTTGCGGAGATCAAAGAATTTCATCTCTAACACCACAATACGAATTTTCCCGCTTGTTCTTGTTTATCATTACCTCCAGTTCTGAAAAACCAACAAAATAGAAAAGAGGTCCTATTCCATTATTCCGTGCACCATTATTCAGGCAGCCGAGGCCTGCTTAGAAAAAAACTTTTTTTTTTTTTCCAAAGTAAACGCGCCGGCCATCCAGGATGCTCAGCGAAGAGCACCCACGGGAGAGAGCTGGCAGACGGTAGGGCAGGAACAACGGGCAGTGAACCGGTGCGAGCCGGGTCGAACGCCTCCACCTCAGATCCAACTACGAGCTTTTTAACAGTAACAATTTTAATATAAGCTATTGGAGATGGAATTACCACGGCTGCTGGCATCAGACTTGCCATCCAATAGATCCTCTTTAAAGGGTTTAAAGTGTATTCATTCCAGTTACGAGGCCTCGATAGAGTCCCGTATTGTTATTATTCGTCACTACCTCTCCATGCTGGGAGTGGGTAAGTTGCGCGCCTGCTGGCTTCCTTGGTTGTGGTAGCCGTTTCTCATGCTCCCTCTCCGGAATCGAATCTTGATTCCCCCCTACCCGTTACAAACATGGTAGGCATTTCATGTATCATCAACATTTGATAGGGCAGACATTTGAAAGATGCGTCGCCGGCACGTAAGGCCATGCGATCAGCACAAAGTTATCCAGAGTCACAAGTGGGAACGCCGCGCCCCATGTAGGGCTACGACGATTGGTTGTGAACTAATAAAAGCGCTCTTTCCGCGAGGGTCGGAGCTTGGTAAGCATGTATTAGCTCTAGAATTTCCACAGTTATCCAAGCAGGATCGTGTCATCTAGGGAACCTTGACTGATTTAATGAGCCATTCGCGGTTTCACCGTGAGACAGTGTGAACTTAGACATGCATGGCTTAATCTTTGCAACAAGAATAACGCGCTCCCTCGGTATCCGGTGATACATGCAAAACCAATGGACGCCTGCCGACAAGCTTTCAAGCTTCCGTAGGCAGGACTGACTGAAAAGCTATGCCAGCTTACTGACTGCAGGCCCACTACTCATCGAGAGATAAGGAGAGAGAGAGAGAGAGAGAGAGAGAGAGAGAGAGAGAGAGAGAGAGAGAGAGAGAGAGAGAGAGAGAGAGAGAGAGAGAGTGCGCTTATCGAGACTTCGTCGAGCGATCGTGCAAATACTGCTCTTTTACAGGCAAGAATGCGAATTACATAAGCAAGAATGCGAGGAATTCTATGAAGACGCCCATGACGTGCTAAATAAAATAGAGAAGCAGCACTTCATCATAGTTATGGGAGACTCCAATGCAAGACTAGGACATTACAGAACGGACATAGTAAAAACATCTTGGAGTACTTGGAGACCAACACAATGACACAAATGACGATGCAAGTAGATTGATAAAGCTATGCAGCCAACACGATCTCTATATAACAAATACGACCTCTAATAAACACAAAGACTCACAAATATACACCTGGTACAAATGGACCGATCTAGACACCAAACGACAAACTGATTTTATATTAACAAGACATAACAGAAAGTCCACAGTCCACAAAGCAGTTGTTGCCACAATAAGAGCCAATAGAAAAAGAAAGCAAAGACCAGGATAATATAAGCCATGCGAATCAATAAACATAAAAAACTTCAAAGACGAGGCAGTGAGGAAAAATTAAGAGAAAGAGCTAACTGAAATCTTTGTAAAATTACATTTAGAAAGAAAAACAGTGGAAGAAGAAAGGGAGATCCTCAAGTCAAGTATTTTAAATACTGCAAAAATAACACGTGGAACCACGAAAAAACGCAAAACCCGGATAAAGAAAATAACAAGCTGGTGAAACTCAGAGATAAAGATACTGTAAAAGACAAAAAGGACAAATATAAAAATTGGTTGAAGAGCAAACAGGAACGTGATTACATAGATTATAGAATAGCGAGAAGACATGTGAAAAGAATTAGTAAAGAGAGAAAAGCAAAAAAACTGAGAGGGGTATGGACAAACCTTAAATAAAAACTACAAGGAGGCAACTAGAAACTTCTACAAAAAGATACGTGCAATGAGAACCAGAGGAGAACTCTTTGACCCAAACGAAATAATTAACTGCGAAAATTGAGAACCAAGAAGTGAACAAAAACAAATCTTAATAAGATAGAAACAGTACTTCGAACATCTTCTCACATCCCATCAGATGTCACAGGAATTCTAGAAACCGACACAGATGCCACCGAATAACTAGAACCAGACCTACTTAAAGAAAAAATTATAGAAGCCGTCAGATTAGCCCCATTGAACATATAACCGGGACAAGATTAAATATCAAATGAACTTATTAAAGCAGAAGGAGAAGTAGGAATAGCATAGCTACACAGACTATTCAACCAGGTTTGGGTAGAACAACAGACATCACGAGACTGGAGAAACGCCATAAGTATCCCAGTTTGGAAAAACAAAGGCAGCAAAAGAGATTGCACACAATACAGAGGCATTTCCCTTTTGAGTCATACTGTGAAAATATTTTGCAACATTCTTGAGAAAAGATTGAGAACTACTATAGAACCTCAGCTAAGCGAAACACAACCTGGATTTAGGAAAAACAAAGGATGCACAGATGCCATGTTTGCCTTTAAACATCTTATAGAAAAATCAATCGAATTCAATGAAACACTCTACTTAGCTTTTGTCGACCAAGAACAGGCATTTTATAGAGTAGATAGAAATATCCTGTGGGAAATTCTTAAACAATATGGAGTGAGTACACATCTAACAAACCTATGTAGAAGCTTATACAACAACAGGGAATGCATAGTGAGAGCAACTGGAGGACACTCAGAACCCGTCACCATAGATCCGGAATACCACAAGGTTGTGTCCTGTCCCCTCTCTTGTTCATAACCTATATAGACAACATATGTAAAACAGAGACCGCAAGAACACGCATGACGAGAACACAGAAGAAACATCTGCAAATTACATCATTAGAGAACTTCTCTTTGCGGATGATCAAGCATTAATAGCGAAATCAGAAGATGGATTACAAGACCACATGAGTAGTCTAAACGAATATGTAGGGAACATAACATGAAAATTAGCACAAGTAAAACGGAAGTAATGACTATAACTAAAGAAGATAAAAACAACACCAATTCACCTCAACGAACATCCTTTGAAACAAGTAAAGAGTTTCAAGTACCAAGGAAGTATAAGTCATCAAATAGCAAATCATAAGACGAGATCGAAAATAGATGCTATAAGGCAACCCAACTCATTGGACAAAAGGCACCAATATTAAAGAACAAACATATATCAATAGTTACTAAGAAAACAATTTACAACACAATCTTCCTACCAAAATCTATGCTACCAATGCAAAACCTGGACAATGACAGGAAAAGAGAAAAAAAATTTGCAACAACGCAAATGAGATTTCTGAGAAGAATATTCAATGTATCAAGAAAAGATAAGATAAGAAATCAGGACTAAAGTGGGGCTTTTAGCTGCACTAGATTTTATTAGAAGGCAGCAAGTCAAATGGTTTGGCCATGCAAGTAGGTTACCAACTAACAGTACACCACAACAAGCAATGATGTACAGACCAAATGGAAGCAGAAGAAGAGGCCGACCACGTAAACGATGGGCGGATGGATTAGCAGAGGCCTTGGGAATATCGATACATGAGGTCCATGAGCGGGCACTCTCTCGCTGTTTATACTTCATACACCGCAAGGTACAAGAGGAACCTGATGAGGTTAGATGAGATGAGATGCTCGTTCAAAACGCGACTCCGATTTTGCACTGCGGTCACATTCTCGAAACGCCTGCCTCGCTAACTTGCGTCGGCTGGGAAGTTCCCGATTGTGTGCACCTCACGCAGAGACTTTCTGCGGATATGGGTACGGCCTGGGACGAAATTCACACCGTCTCCGGTGGGTTTTCAAAGGCTGACGGATGCGCACCGGGAACCGCAAGAGCAGCGATGCTTTACGGTGCAGCGGTTCCTATCTCCGGGCAAGCCGAGTACAGGGATATGGCTCCTTACAAAGAAAAGAGAACTCTTCCTGGGGCTTCCGTCGACGTCCCTCACTTCGTTTGTGCTACCGCACGTGGCCCCTGAGTATTCCTGGTTCGGGAATATTAACCCAATTCCTTTCCGATAGGCTGCGGGCAGGCTCTGAATGGACAGACAGTATACAGAGTGCTACGGGGTCAGAACGGAGTTTTCCTATCTCTTAGGACCGACTGACCCATGTGCAACTGCTGTTAACATGGAACTCTTCACTTCAGTCGTCACTGTTCTCGTTTGAATATTTGCTTCTACCACCAAGATCGGGGAGCGGCTGGCCGAGTGGCAAGAACGCCGGACTCTCCTTCGGGAGACCCGGGTTTGATACCCCGGTAAGGTATGGGATTTTTTTCTGTCAGAGGCAAAAAGAAAATCCTAACCTGCACAGTTCGCGGCGACTGCACTAGCCAGGCGGCCTTAATTCCTCAGGCTCAAAGACCCCCTGCCATATACACCGCAAGACACTGAGTGGCACCTTACAGTCTTGACAGACCAAAGTATGTGAGTTGGAATTTGGCCAGCATTCCATCACAATGCCTGAGCAGAGCTTCAGAGAACATGTGGTGCCCAAAAGACATGTTTCCTCTCTCGGCCTTGCCTTGTTTATTCCAAAGGAATTGATAACCGGTACGTCTGGAACAAGGTAGGCTGCAGACGCTGGCGGCTCAGCGTCACACCTCCGAGACCTCGCCTCCACGAGCAGGTGGCGAGGGGTGCCAGACCCTTGAACCCATGGAACCCGACTTAGAGGCGTTCAGCCACGTCCCACAGAAGAGGGCCTCATACGCGCTTGAACCATAGGACGCGTACAGCTGTCGGTCGCAAGTGTCTGGGTCTGTGAAAGCGTGTGCTACCGTCAGACTCCCCGCCTGACTCTTGCGGATCCCGCGACCACCGGGAAAAGGTTCGCCGGAGATATTGCTTGTCTGTTGCGACCAAATCTCCCATACTTCCACTGTGCGGATCTCGCGACCAGCGAGAATAGGCCCGCCGGAGATATTGCTCTTCTGTTGCGGGCAAATCTCCACCGACTGACTGAATAAGTAAAGTAAATGACAGTTGACAGTTGACAGACCACCAAGATCTGTAACCGGGGCAGCTCCACCCAGGATCACTACCCAGGTTTCTACGCTCACCCCGACGACCCTGCTACTCGTCTCAGCCTTGTCCTTACCAGAGACCGATTGCCGAGACCGTCTGGTATAGGTTCAACGTTCTAGCGTAATCCATTTTCAGGGCTAGTTGATTCGGCAGGTGAGTTGTTACACTCCTTAGCAGGTTCTGACTTCTATGGCCACCGTCTTGCTGTCTATATCAACCAACACCTTTTATGGTGTCTGATGAACGTCAGCATTTCGCACCTTAACCGGGCATTTAGTTCATCCCATAGCGCCAGTTCTGCTTACCAAAATTGGCCCACTTCGCACACTCATTCGAGATACGTCCGGTTCCATTCGAGCGAGTCGGAATTCTTACCCATTTAAAATTTGTGAGGTGGGGATCGTTTCATCCCCAAGACTTCTAATCATTCGCTTTACCGGATAAAACTGCAATCGAATGCCAACTATCCTGAGCGAAACTTCGGAGGGAACCAGCTACTAGTTGGTTCGATTAGTCTTTCACCCCTATACCCAAGTAAGATGATCGATTTGTACATCAGAATCGGTACGAACCTCCACCAGAATTTCCTCTGGCTTCGTTATACTCAGGCATAGTTCAACATGTTTTGGGTCCCAGCGTGTTAATAACTAAATTTAGGTTGGCTATCAAGAGATACAAACTATCTATCTCACAAACAGGGAATTCATTAAAATATAGGATGCCTCAGAAACAAAGAAACTAAAGGATGTCCAAAGACAGTCATTAAAGTCATTCTCTGACTCTGATCTGCAGAGATTCACGAAGTCTTGGGGAGATATACTGTAGCGTTTGCCTTTAAAAGCAATTTACTACTGTCAAGACAAATGAGTGCCCTGCTCTGCTCATGGGAAAGTATGACAGCAACGGAGTAGTGATTTCTAAGATGTTGTTGCGAATATCTTAGACTGCCTGAGTATCTAATAACGATTGTCTGGAAGAGGCTAGTGAATTAGAACATTACATTCAACCATAAGAAACGGGTAAATAATACACATTGATCATGTATTGAGAAGACAGACATTGATGAATGGAAATAACAGTGATCTTCTTCTTCTTCTTCTTCTTCTTCTTCTTCTTCTTCTTCTTCTTCTTCTTCTTCTTCTTCTTCTTCTTCTTCTTCTTCTTCTTCTTCTTCTTCTTCCTTTCTTCTTCTTCTTCTTCTTCTTCTTCTTCTTCTTCTTTTCTTCTTCTTCTTCTTCTTCTTCTTCTTCTTCTTCTTCTTCTTCTTCTTCTTCTTCTTCTTCTTCTTCTTCTTCTTCTTCTTCGTCTTCTTCCTCTCCTTCTTCTTCTTCTTCTTCTTCTTCTTCTTCTTCTTCTTCTTCTTCTTCTTCTTCTTCTTCTTCTTCTTCTTCTTCTTCTTCTTCTTCTTCTTCTTCGTCTTCGTCTTCTTCTTCTTCTTCTTCTTCTTCTTCTTCTTCTTCTTCTTCTTCTTCTTCTTCTTCTTCTTCTTCTTCTTCTTCTTCTTCTTCTTCTTCTTCTTCTTCTTCTTCTTCTTCTTCTTCTTCTTCTTCTAATTTTTCCGCGAGGGTCAGAAGTGGCAGTGAAAGTGATAATATGATATTGAGGATACAGAAAAAATATGGAATAGCATGTCACATGACATGCGTGCACTCAACTCTCTCTCTCTCTCTTTCTCCATCTCTCTCTTTCTGTCTGTCTGTCTCTCTCTCTTTCTCTCTCTCTCTCTCTCTCTCTCTCTCTCTCTCTCTCTCTCTCTCTCTCTCTCTATTTTTCTTTCACACTCACTAACTCTCTCATTGTCTCACTCTCTCTCATTGTCTCAATCTCTCTCACCCACACTCACTCACTCTATCTCTCTCAAACTCTCGTTTACTCTCACTCACAGACACACACACACACACACACACACACACACACACACTCTCACTCTCTTTGTCTCATACTTACTCTCTCACTGAACACTCTCTTACATGCACTCTCTCACTGAAACATACATAGTGAAAAATTATACCAGTAGGTGACTTATGGATGCATATAATCGGTATGCAGTAAGTATTGAAAGAGTTTTCGGTTAAATGTGTAGGGACTCATTGGAGTTTTCAGATCTGTTGGAAGGTAATTCCATAAGTGGGCACCAGAATATGCAAAACATGTTTTTATATACGTCCAATCTAGGTTTTGGAACATATAATAAATTTAAGCGCTTGCTGTTCATTACATGAGATTGAATCAACGATTGAAGATACTCTAGGGTAATTTGAGATATTACTTTATTCACAAATTTGGCTTTGTTAAAATGGAAACCTTATCGAAGTGGTAGACGCCTTAGATGCTTATATAAATTATTAATTTCAGCGTGCTTTGTGCCAGAAACTAGGGTAACTATCTCATACTGTGGAACAACAATCAAGATGTGATTGCATATAGGATGTATAGAATAACTTTCGCGTGCTGTCGTCCAGGAAGTGCTGAATTTTAGCAAGTTGGTGCACTTTTTGTGCTTTTTTCTTGGCAAGGACGTGGACATGAGAGCTCCAATTTAAATGCCTGTCAATTAGAAAATGTTTTATGTTCATTTACATTAACTATAGATAATTTGTCTATGCGGAGTTCGAACGTTTCCCCAGTTATGGCTAGCGTCTGGAGTTTTTGTCTGGTCGTTGTTAGAAAGAGAAATTATGTTTGGTAGATTGAGACGGTGGCATGTGACAATACAATCGACAGAGCTCATTCAGAATGCTAAGGACTGAGATTGGTGAAGAGACATGAACGCCCACGACAATTGGCAAGGCATTTGATAATGATGATCATCCACTTTAGAAGACCCCTGACGAAAGGCAGATTTAAAAAAAAAACTGACCTATCTCCCAGGTCGGACCATTGAGAAAATAAGGAAATATTTCGGGAAGTGAAGGTGACCGGCGTGATACTAACCACACACTCTTGGTGTGCCGATTGATCTATTGCAATATGGGACTGGCGCTATACGTCTTAACAAACGAACGAACGAACAAACTTTAATTTTTATTATTTACTACTTATCGTCCCTCAATATGGGCGGAATGTTGGGCTCTCGACCCGGACTTTAACAAGAAACGATCAGAGCGACATGTCAGAATTCGTTGTGGGATCTTTTTTCCTGGGATATTGTTAAACAGAATCCTTTCTCATTTCCTATCTTTGCTCAAGAGATAGGTCTGAGCGTATATCTCTGTTTGTGTCCGTCTTGCTGTCTATATCAACCAACACCTTTTATGGTGTCTGATGAACGTCAGCATTTCGCACCTTAACCGGGCATTTAGTTCATCCCACAGCGCCAGTTCTGCTTACCAAAAGTGGCCCACTTCGCACACTCATTCGAGATACGTCCGGTTCCATTCGAGCGAGTCGGAATTCTTACCCATTTAAAATTTGTGAGGTGGGGATCGTTTCATCCCCAAGACTTCTAATCATTCGCTTTACCGGATAAAACTGCAATCGAATGCCAACTATCCTGAGCGAAACTTCGGAGGGAACCAGCTACTAGTTGGTTCGATTAGTCTTTCACCCCTATACCCAAGTAAGATGATCGATTTGTACATCAGAATCGGTACGAACCTCCACCAGAATTTCCTCTGGCTTCGTTATACTCAGGCATAGTTCAACATGTTTTGGGTCCCAGCGTGTTAATAACTAAATTTAGGTTGGCTATCAAGAGATACAAACTATCTATCTCACAAACAGGGAATTCATTAAAATATAGGATGCCTCAGAAACAAAGAAACTAAAGGATGTCCAAAGACAGTCATTAAAGTCATTCTCTGACTCTGATCTGCAGAGATTCACGAAGTCTTGGGGAGATATACTGTAGCGTTTGCCTTTAAAAGCAATTTACTACTGTCAAGACAAATGAGTGCCCTGCTCTGCTCATGGGAAAGTATGACAGCAACGGAGTAGTGATTCCTAAGATATTGTTGCGAATATCTTAGACTGCCTGAGTATCTAATAACGATTGTCTGGAAGAGGCTAGTGAATTAGAACATTACATTCAACCATAAGAAACGGGTAAATAATACACATTGATCATGTATTGAGAAGACAGACATTGATGAATGGAAATAACAGTGATCTTCTTCTTCTTCTTCTTCTTCTTCTTCTTCTTCTTCTTCTTCTTCTTCTTCTTCTTCTTCTTCTTCTTCTTCTTCTTCTTCTTCTTCTTCTTCTTCTAATTTTTCCGCGAGGGTCAGAAGTGGCAGTGAAAGTGATAATATGATATTGAGGATACAGAAAAAATATGGAATAGCATGTCACATGACATGCGTGCACTCAACTCTCTCTCTCTCTCTCTCTTTCTCCATCTCTCTCTTTCTGTCTGTCTGTCTCTCTCTCTTTCTCTCTCTCTATTTTTCTTTCACACTCACTAACTCTCTCATTGTCTCACTCTCTCTCATTGTCTCAATCTCTCTCACCCACACTCACTCACTCTATCTCTCTCAAACTCTCGTTTAATCTCACTCACAGACACAGACACAGACACACACACACACACACACACACACACACACACACACACACACACACTCTCACTCTCTTTGTCTCATACTTACTCTCTCACTGAACACTCTCTTACATGCACTCTCTCACTGAAACATACATAGGGAAAAATTATACCAGTAGGTGACTTATGGATGCATATAATCGGTATGCAGTAAGTATTGAAAGAGTTTTCGGTTAAATGTGTAGGGACTCATTGGAGTTTTCAGATCTGTTGGAAGGTAATTCCATAAGTGGGCACCAGAATATGCAAAACATGTTTTTATATACGTCCAATCTAGGTTTTGGAACATATAATAAATTTAAGCGCTTGCTGTTCATTACATGAGATTGAATCAACGATTGAAGATATTCTAGGGTAATTTGAGATATTACTTTATTCACAAATTTGGCTTTGTTAAAATGGAAACGTTATCGAAGTGGTAGACGCCTTAGATGCTTATATAAATTATTAATTTCAGCGTGCTTTGTGCCAGAAACTAGGGTAACCATCTCATACTGTGGAACAACAATCAAGATGTGATTGCATATAGGATGTATAGAATAACTTTCGCGTGCTGTCGTCCAGGAAGTGCTGAATTTTAGCAAGTTGGTGCACTTTTTGTGCTTTTTTCTTGGCAAGGACGTGGACATGAGAGCTCCAATTTAAATGCCTGTCAATTAGAAAATGTTTTATGTTCATTTACATTAACTATAGATAATTTGTCTATGCGGAGTTCGAACGTTTCCCCAGTTATGGCTAGCGTCTGGAGTTTTTGTCTGGTCGTTGTTAGAAAGAGAAATTATGTTTGGTAGATTGAGACGGTGGCATGTGACAATACAATCGACAGAGCTCATTCAGAATGCTAAGGACTGAGATTGGTGAAGAGACATGAACGCCCACGACAATTGGCAAGGCATTTGATAATGATGATCATCCACTTTAGAAGACCCCTGACGAAAGGCAGATTTTAAAAAAAAACTGACCTATCTCCCAGGTCGGACCATTGAGAAAATAAGGAAATATTTCGGGAAGTGAAGGTGACCGGCGTGATACTAACCACACACTCTTGGTGAGCCGATTGATCTATTGCAATATGGGACTGGCGCTATACGTCTTAACAAACGAACGAACGAACAAACTTTAATTTTTATTATTTACTACTTATCGTCCCTCAATATGGGCGGAATGTTGGGCTCTCGACCCGGACTTTAACAAGAAACGATCAGAGCGACATGTCAGAATTCGTTGTGGGATCTTTTTTCCTGGGATATTGTTAAACAGAATCCTTTCTCATTTCCTATCTTTGCTCAAGAGATAGGTCTGAGCGTATATCTCTGTTTGTGTCCGTCTTGCTGTCTATATCAACCAACACCTTTTATGGTGTCTGATGAACGTCAGCATTTCGCACCTTAACCGGGCATTTAGTTCATCCCACAGCGCCAGTTCTGCTTACCAAAAGTGGCCCACTTCGCACACTCATTCGAGATACGTCCGGTTCCATTCGAGCGAGTCGGAATTCTTACCCATTTAAAATTTGTGAGGTGGGGATCGTTTCATCCCCAAGACTTCTAATCATTCGCTTTACCGGATAAAACTGCAATCGAATGCCAACTATCCTGAGCGAAACTTCGGAGGGAACCAGCTACTAGTTGGTTCGATTAGTCTTTCACCCCTATACCCAAGTAAGATGATCGATTTGTACATCAGAATCGGTACGAACCTCCACCAGAATTTCCTCTGGCTTCGTTATACTCAGGCATAGTTCAACATGTTTTGGGTCCCAGCGTGTTAATAACTAAATTTAGGTTGGCTATCAAGAGATACAAACTATCTATCTCACAAACAGGGAATTCATTAAAATATAGGATGCCTCAGAAACAAAGAAACTAAAGGATGTCCAAAGACAGTCATTAAAGTCATTCTCTGACTCTGATCTGCAGAGATTCACGAAGTCTTGGGGAGATAT
>OY992886.1:50181697-50558776 GCA_963921405.1 Cepaea hortensis
GGAGGAGGAGGGAGTAGGATGGAGGAGGAAGAAGGAGGATGAGGGAGAAGGAGGCAGGAGGAGGAGGAGGGAGAGGGAGGAGGCGGAGGGAGAAGGAGGGAGGAGGATGGAGGAGGAAGGGAGAGGAAGAGGGAGAAGGAGGAGGGGGAGGGAGGAGGGAGGAGGAGGGAGGGGAAGGAGGTAGAGGGAGGAGGAGAAAAGAGGAGGAGGGAGTTCGCCATTCCGAATTCATACTCGTCTAGGTTCTGTGATTTCGGTCCTTCCATTGATTGTTCTTCCCTTCTACATGACTGTAGATAACTTCTGTAACAGAATGAGTACCATCTCTATTATTAGCGTTAATGTGCAAGTTTAGAGCACGGTTGAGCATCCTAGAAGAACGTTGCTAGGACGCTCAAGCCGTGACGTGAGAGGTTTTTGGGTAGGCAGTTACACACTTGGCTGAGAGAGAGAAAACATCATGTTTGTGTCCACTATATGATTATCGGCATATATTTGTATAATAAACACTTGGAATTATCAACACCGAGTATTGTTTATATCATCCAATTATCAGTTCTGTTATAGATAAGGATTATTTTGGTGCCGCAGACCAGCACCTCGATCATTTGGATGTTGCGGACACATGCTGTAACGTGAAGTATAGAAACCGGCATGCCATGGCGGACTGTTATGAGATTGTTACCACCTTCCTGAGAGAGAAAAGTAAGAACCAACAAGTTTTCTCTGGATCCGTCGAAACAAAAGTCCAAGATCGGACCATTTTTTTTGGAAGACAAAAATTTGAAGCATGTTTCGGACTAACTAAATTGAAATCAAGTTTTTAGATGGAGCCATCTTAATAGCATAGTTGCCAGTGGAAGTAAGAAGTAAGCTGTTTCGCATTTTTTTGCCACCTGAAGCAACGTGATTTCCATCAAAATGCCATGACGCTCGAGTTGTCATTTATTCCAGCCGTTTGGTAACCTTGCGTTTGAGGGTCAGACACTTACATACTAGAACTGTCTAGGTCCAGGAGCAAGGAAATCTCAAAACAGCTATAGACAACTTGAATTAAATGGAGATGTCGTTCTGAGGGAGCTGTTATCTTCTTTATGTCAAGACCACATAGAGCGAACTCAAAAGCCGTTATATTCATTGAACCGTGACCTTGAGTGCCTGGGGAATCAAGCCAATTGCTCCTTTGTTTGGAAATTACGAAGAAAGTACTACTCGTGTTTGCTCAGCAATGCAGATGTCCTGAATTCTAACAAGTCAGAATGTTTTTCAACAAAAGCGAACATCTCAATAGGGGACCTTCGGAGGTGGTTGGGCGTACTGGGTTGCCGACCTGCTGAAGAAGGGACCCAAATCTAGTCGCTTTATAGCTAGACCAGTTTTCAAGACGTCGCCTGGAAGTGCCCTGTTCAGGGTGAAAAGAAGGCTCAAATCTGGTAGGGGCCCACCCAGGGGTTGAAGGTACTGAAACTTGAGACGTTGGAAGAAGAAGCTCACCGAAATTACGTAATCGTTTGGATGATTTCAGCTAATACAGACTTCTAGCGATTGTGTTATACCTGGCAAGGAAAATTTTCAGCGGACGTATGTGAATCCACCTTTCTTGGATCAAGATCAGAAACAGATAATGGTAATTAGTCAAAGTTTAAACGTCAGTTTAGATACCATTGACTGATTGAACTATTAATTATTAGGAATTACGTAAGTTAAATACGAGCATATCTTTAAATTAGATTGTTATAACTGTGAGTTGCTTATGTAAGTTGATATTTCAGCGCATTGCAAAATGACAGAAGAACAAAGTTCACTGGCACAAGTTTTGACTGGGGTAGGAACGGTAATAGGTAAACTCAACACAGTCATGAAACAACAAGGTATGGCAACAGGCAGACCCAACACAGCACAGTAGAGAAACATACATTATTTCAGCAAAGCTCAAGACGAGTTTTTTTTCCTTCAGGTACCAAAGAAATATACAGAGAAAGAAGTAGGCATATTGTTTTAAGCTTGATATAAACTGCAGAGAAATAAGTATGAATTACCTACATATAGAGTTGAAACGTATCAGTACATGGTTGAGAGAGTTAAAAGTAGCAGTTAATGAAGTAGAAAATTTTGTAGAAACGTTGCAGAACAGAACGACTAGACAAGACCCTTATAGATTTAAGGTAGACTGCAATAGAGTAGGAAAGAATAACAGGAGACAGCCACTACTTAATAAAGACAGAAGACAATATGGTTCTGATTATGCGGTTGGTTATGACAAACCAAGGCCTGATGTTTATAGGGTAAAAGACGGTGAGAGTAGACGTAATAGTGAAAAGTCGGACCGGTATAAATGTCATGAGAGAGACCTTTTCAAGAAGTTATGGAATTGGCCGTCCCATAGCAAGACTGCTAGGAGAAAACGTGACGACTGGTTTGAACAAAGACGGAGACAGTATCTGAGGTCAGGGTCAAAGAACAGAGTAGAAAACGTAAGTAGCAATTCAACTACTAAGCTGGTTGCGAATCTGACTCTTAGACAAGAAAAGAAGAAAATAGACCAAGAAACTCAGACGCAGGTGATTGAAGTGGTAGAACGGAACACACAAACACAGGTTGATACAGTAGAGAAAAAGGTCCAGGTACAACCAACCAGCAAGATAACAAAGGGAAGTCAAACCGAGTTAGTAGAGAATCAGTCAAAACCAACTCACTTGACTAAGGGAGACACGGTTGGAATTAAGAAAGATAAACAGACGAAGACCAACGATGGTAAAAGACAGGTGAGGAAAAATATTAAAGAGAGAAATACGAATAGTCTGATGGTCAATAAAGGTACAACTGAGATGTCAGGTTCCTCAGGTATAGACATTAAATTAATTCCTAAATGGTGTAGGAATGTTAGGAGTGAGAGTTCAGGTTATGGAGAGAATATTTCAGGTAAAGATATTGAAGTTGTCCCGAAGCGGAGCATGGGTAATAGAGGTAAGAAGAAAGTCAGACATTCTAAAGCCGACTATGGGAATAGCATCGACGTGTCTGCAGTAAACTACTATGAGTCTGATGAGGGAACTATTATCAACGTATCATCTGAAGACGAAATGGGGAGATATAAACGTTATGTAAGGTATACAGGAAACAGTGAGCAGACTGACGCAAATAAGGGAAATACAAAGAAAGCATTTAAGAAGAGGAATAATAATAGACAGATAGCAGAAATTTACTCGACGACAGAAAATATCATAAGAAAGCTCAGAGAATTAAGACCTGAGTACTTTAACAACGGATTAACAAGTACGGATATTGAAGATGACGATATTGAAGATGACATAATTGAAGAGAGACGCACAGTGATACTGGGAGACCATGAAATATTTGGCTTAGATGCGCTCTATGGCTGTTAAAATTCCTTGGGTGAGGAAGGACATATGGAATTGTTTTAGCTTATGAGAGGAATTGCGGTTTGAGCAGATACATATGAACTGTCTAAAATAGGCAGATGATTTTTTTTTGGGTGTAGCATCACATGGTACAGGGTAGGCAATGGTGTTGTTGAGAATAGAGAGTCACGGCAACTAATAGAATATTCGACGTGGATACGTTATAAAGAATATCTGGTGTTTGGTTTTGGTGTAGGGAGAGTAAACAATGTAGAAATTGAAATGTCCCTTGTCCGGAATGGCTAGATAGAGAGAGTAAATCACGTTGAGTAATGTATAACTGGTGTGATTAAAGTAGAATAGATTCAGCATAGAATTAGTAGAGAGAGAGAGAGAGAGAGAGAGAGAGAGAGAGAGATAAACTAAGTATGAATGCTCGTACTAGAAATGGTTCGACGCAGGACTATGACGTGATGTCTGAGATAGTTTCGCTTGGTAGTTTGAGAAGTAGGTATAGTAGCACTGGCAGATGAACCGAGAGTGTCTGATGAGGAGATATAAATTGAGGAAAAATTGAGTATCATGTGTAAAATAGCCAGTGGAGCGTAAGAGTATTAAGAGTAAAAGACTGTGGAAGCTTGAAGAATAAGAGTTCTTGGTGAGGGGGACGTAATTACATGATGCGTGCGGAGAAAGAAGAGGTGATTAAATCTGAGAAAGTTGTTGTGTGGAGAAGTATAGAATGATAGTTACGAAGTTAGTGGCTCAGCGGAATGAGGTTTGTTCTGAGAGATCGTTGATAGTGATGGTTAGTGTGTAAAAGAGATATAGTTTACGAGAGATAATGTATAGGTTCTGACCTTTGAAAAGGAGTGAATGATTGAGAAAAGTAGAAATAAGAAAGCAGTGAATTGTGGAAGTCCTGTTGAGTAATTCATCTGGTTATGCGTTGTCCGTATGTGAGTATAACTCTAGACAAACAGTTGTTCGTTGCGCTGAGTGAAGTAGGAGTGAGGTTTTGAGACGCCGTCTAAGTGGAGTACGTGGATAAAATGTTGTCAAGCGATTGGTAATAGTTGCGCGTTTGATATATCTTGTGTCAATGTGTGTGGAAGAAATCGACACGCTTAGACTGTGGTGAGTGATTGCTGGAATGTTGAATTAGCGTCTAAATGGTTTTTTTTTTTTTTTTGAAGTAATGGTAAGGGCACGTAAGATTGTCGCGATGCGAGAATAATCGGGAGATGAGAACAAGGTTGTGTCTGAGAAAACATAAAATACGAATGCCGTGTGAATATGCGAAGAGTGGCTGATGCGTGAAAGGAGTGATGTCTTTTGTTGGGAATGTGTGGTGTTGGATATAGAACGTGTTCCGATGGTGTGACTGGTTTACCATCGCGGTATGTGAACGAAGTTAAGAGAAAGTTGAGGATAGTTTAGAGTTGTTGTGGTGAGACATTTATTTTGTTGGATGTAGTATGGTGGAGATACCGTAGTTAACGGTAATGATTAAGTAGTTGTAGTAATTCTTGATACAAATCCAAGGGAAACAATTGGTGTGCCGAGCCACAGGTTCTATTGGTAGATAGATGACTGGTAGATGACATTGAGATAGTCGCCACACTGGTACTAGGTGAAGTGATTTGACCTGTAGTTTACAGCGGTTGTTTAGATTTATATTCTAAATATTGTGATGTGTTAGGAGTTAGTTTTGTAAAAGATAGAAGTTGTGAGGGGAGATAATTAATGATTGACTTCCAGAAAAAGTACAGTCATTTGTTGATTAATGACTTGTGTTGAGAGAACAGATATTGTTCTATGTTAGGATGAGAATATAGTCTGTAATATTTTTTTTTTGGGGGGGGGGGGATTAATGCAGGTTAATTGGCCTAGCATTGAGTGGTACTGAAGAAATGGAAACATGGAAGATAAGTTGATAGAAAATACTGCAGATAGCAAGATATAAATTTGATGATTTAAAAAGGAAAGTGATACTTGATGATGTATATGACACATTTGTTATAGAAAAGGGTTCTATTGATATTTATAATATAAATGAGTTGTCGTGAGGAGTAGACATGACACTATATATTTAGGTATTAAGATAGCTAATATAGATGTAAATTCGAGTGTGGTATATTTTTTACTGTAATTTTATTGCCAATTGATTTTATGATTTGACTTCTTGAGTTTTCTTAAATAGATAAATAAGTTATCGTTATCCATAAAAGTGACTAACAATGGATAGGAAATATGTCATATTATTTTGAAATATGTTTTTCCTTGAATGAGTTGATTGCTTTTATTTGATATGAGGGGAAAGAAAAAATGATACTTGGGGGGGGGGGGGGGTATGATGTCTTGTTGTGATTTTATTTTACTTGACTCGTGAGTGTTGAATAGTAATTACCTTGTTTACAAATCTGTTTAAAAGTTTTTAAGTTAAGTTTAAGTTACAAACAGTTATAGTTTGGTCTAGAATAAAAGTAATACATGGGTCTTTAATTAAAAAACCCTTCGTTCAGAAAATGGTTAATAAACTACTGAGGACTAGAAGAGAGACACATTCTCTTTGTGAATAATAAGTTAATGAGTAAGAAGGCCGCTGTGTTAATCAGCGTCAATATTTTAGGATAGAGAGGTTAAGTGTTAGAAATATATCCCATACTTAAGTGACGGGGTCCCTACACAAATAAGAGGGTTCTGGGAAGTTAAAAATAGGAGCTGCATTGAGTCAGCGTGGATTAAAAGAAAATGGATTGGACGCCATATTATATACGTGATTAACGTCAAAAGGGGTTGGTTGATAAAGAATAGGTAAAAAGGGGGCTGTGAATGGCAGAGTTAGGTATATGGATTGAATAAACAAGGAGGCTTGTCATGGGAAGTGAGGGGGCAAAATATAGGAGAGCTGTGATAAACAGCGTTAATTAATTTAAGATGTTCATGGAATATGAACATTGTTATTGGTTTCATGGTTGGAGATGAGATAAGTGAAATATAGGCAGAGCTGTGGATGGCAATATAAATATTGAGTATATAAAAGAAATTTTGAATTAACTTAATTTATAACGAACAGAAATGTAACTTCATAAATTATAAGACGTGTTTTTGAAAAACTTTCACGAAAGTTGCAAGGGAGGTAAAGGTGATTGTTTTTGACTATTTCTTTATACTTTTCATCACCTGGGTGCGCACCCCTTCTTTACCCTTTTTC
Source organism: Cepaea hortensis (assembly GCA_963921405.1). Lineage (NCBI taxonomy): Eukaryota > Metazoa > Mollusca > Gastropoda > Stylommatophora > Helicidae > Cepaea > Cepaea hortensis. The sequence continues at coordinate 50,188,277 of OY992886.1, forward strand.
TAACTATATCGTCTGTCTATCCTGTGTTGTGTGAGGAAAGAATGAGAAATTTCATAATGTCAAGTGTATACTAACGACTTTTTTACGAGCCTTTTCTATGATCTATAAATTTTGTAATGAAACCATGAAGATCCAAAAACGAAGAAGAAGTATAACTACATAGCGGGTTGCTATGTGGTATGATGATAGAAGAAAGTATTTAGAGTTAGTTTAGGGACGGCTTAGAGAAAGAATATTTTGGGGATTAGTTAACTGTAATTGAAGGAAGGAAGGTATAGGATAAGGGGGTTAGGAGTTAAGACTTTTGAAGAAGAAAAGTCTTTTTAAAGAAAGGGAGGTGTAACAGAATGAGTACCATCTCTATTATTAGCGTTAATGTGCAAGTTTAGAGCACGGTTGAGCATCCTAGAAGAACGTTGCTAGGACGCTCAAGCCGTGACGTGAGAGGTTTTTGGGTAGGCAGTTACACACTTGGCTGAGAGAGAGAAAACATCATGTTTGTGTCCACTATATGATTATCGGCATATATTTGTATAATAAACACTTGGAATTATCAACACCGAGTATTGTTTACATCATCTAATAATCCGTTCTGTTATACTTCCTTACACATCAAAAGATGAATTGTTATTGATATTGCCGTGGCATGGAGGAATATCAGCAGCAGAGTTGATCCAGTAAACCAAAGAGCGAGATCTATGGATAGTCATGAACGCCTACGCCAGCCGACACGGCACTTGATGATGATGATGATTGCCGTGTGACGATTCTGTGTAGTTACGTCATTTTCTTCGCTTTTCCTAGCGTTGTGGTTCGGGGATTCTTTCATCATCATCATCATATATTTACGTACGTATTTAGGGAGGGGGAGGAGGGAGGAGGAGGAAGAAGAAAAAAAAATATGACAGTTGGCAGCGCTGGATTGAAAGGAAGGCGTGTAGAAAATTTCATCTCAATCGGATGGGCCGTTCGCGAACGCATAAAGGACATACATTTGGACGGAGATCCTTTTTTATATATAAGAAGATTTGATGGTGAGAATTTTGCTTGTCTTATTATTTCCTTGTATTGCTTTTATTTGTTTCCACACTTTGCTTGTCGGTGTTTCTGGGCTGAGTTTCTGACAGTAACTTCTCCACGCCGTTTCTTTCACCTGTATTATTATTTCTTTCGTTTCATTTCTGCATTTTTTGTTCTCATCGTAGTTTTCTTCTGTCCTCGTAAATCTGTACGTCTGCAGGATTCTTTTTCTATTCTGTTTTGCCTCTATTCCGTTGTGCCGCTGTACACCTGTCGTTCCACCAGACAACCGAATTTTTGTGCCAATTGTCTGTGTGTTGACTGTATCCTTCGCTTGTCCGTTTTTTCACTATCCGGCATATTTCTGTTAGGAATATATTTAACTGCTACATGTAGGATGTTGTTAGTTAGTCTCTCTGTATATTTCTCAATATCTTCACCATCCTGGTGTTCCATTTATGTTTAGACCAGCTCTTCCTTAAACTGCTCCGGCAGGTCCGCATGGCCTATTGGATAAGGACGCCTGTTCTTAAACATCCAGTGTGCCGATGCCGAGGTTAGCGGTTCAACCCCTACACCGGACAGCTGGACTAAAATGTTGACCTGTCGCCCTTGACTTGAGGACGTTATTTACAAGTACCTCTGAAGTCGGTGTGGGTTCGACTGATGGCGAGGGACACTGTCAATAGGGAAAGCTAACCCACACGCAAAATTCAGTCCATCACTACTATAAATAGAGTGTATGGACTACACTTGAGTTCAAAGCGAGCGAGCGCAAAAAAAAAAAACTGCTCCCAATTTGCTTTTTTTTTTGGGGTGTAGTTAAATGTTGGTTGGTCTGTTGTTGTTGTTGGAGCTTAAATGGGGCCTTGTTCTTGTGTTAAATGGACACTCAGTACCCTTCACCATAAGATCCAGAGTACGACAAGGTTGTGTCCTGTCTCCTCTCTTGTTCATAAATATAATCAGCATATGTAAAGAAACTAGCCAAATGGCGGATGCTTGAATCCGGGACCTCTAGAACTCGAGGCGGATACCATACCTCGAGACTCAGGCCCCCCCCCCCCCCCTAGACAGCATATGTAAAGAAAGCAGCCAAAGAGAGACCATAATAACACCGCATGAAGAACAGAACACAGAAGAAGAACCATCGGCAAATTACACCATTAAAGAACTATTTACGGATGACCAAGCACTAAAAGCAAAATCAGAAGCAGAATTACAAGACCACATGAATAGTCTAAACAAAGTGTATAAGGAAGATAACATGAAAATTAGCACAAGTAAAACAGAGAAGAAAAACAACGACAGTTCTGAGTGTCCTCCACTTGTTCTCACGATGCATTTAAACTTCTACATAACTTTGCTAGATGTGTACTCACTCCATATCTTTTAAGGATTTCCCACAGCTTGTTTCTATCTACTATTATCAAATGCCTTTTCTTGCCCGGAAAGACTAAATAGAGAGTTTCATTAAATTTGATTGATTTTTCTATAAGTTGCCTAAGAGCAAAGATGGCATCTGTGCAGCCTTTGTTTTTCCTAAATCCAAGTGTTGTTTCGCTTAGCTGGGGTTCCATTGTATTTCTAAAGAATTTAGCTAAATATTTTTCCAGTATGACTCCAAAGGGAAATGCCTCTGTACTGTGTGCAGTCTCTTTTCTGCCTTTGTTTTTCCAAATTATTTATAGCTACACCAAATAGACAACGAGCAATTGAATACAAATACTTTCATAGTTAACCTCATAAACCATGTCACTAAGCTTCTACTCAGAATTATAATGAGAACAAGAAAGAAAATAAAAATGGAAATTTGTGAAGAACAGTATGGATTTGTGGAAAGAAAGGGAACAAACAATGAAATATACATTACGGATACCAATAAAAAGATCAATAGAGACAAAGAAAGACATATATTTGTCCTCCATAGAATATACCAAGGCATTTGATAATGTAAAACATGATGAACTAATTAAAATGCTGGAAGATATCAACACTGATGAGAGAGATCTCAGAATAATAACAAAATATTAACCGGAACCAAGTAGCAGCAATTAAAATGGGAAATAAAGAGGGCAATTATGAACAAATAAAGCTAGGAGTACAACAGGGATGTATTTTGTCACCTGATCTCTTCTTCTTCTATAGCAATGTAATAATGAGAGAGATCAAAGAGAAGCTGGGAATACTAATACTGAAGTGCTGTATAGAAACTATATTGCTGTATGGCAGTGAATCTTGGAATGTAAATGAACAAATTAGGAAGAACTTGGAAGCAGCAGAGATGTGGTTCCATAGTCGATTGTTGCAAATTCCTTGGACAGCCAGAGTAACTAATGACGATTGCCTGAAAGATGCTAAGGAAACGAGAACATTATATACAACAATAAGAAAGAGACTAACAGCTTTCTTTGATCATGTGATGAGAAGAGAGGCATTGGAGAACATCGTGATGATTGGAAAGATCAAAGGGAAGAGAGGCAGAGGCAGAATAAGAGAAATGACCGAATAAGAGAAATGATGCTGGATGGACCGAGACAGTGGCATGGAGGAATATTATCAGCAGAGTTGACCCAGAACACCAAAGACCGAGATCTGTGGAGAGGCATGAATGCCTACACCAGCTGGCAGGGCATCTGATGATGATGAAGAAATGCATTTGCACAGACAAACTAAGGAGACAGAAGTTGACTGCTGCTTTTCTGAAGATATACAAAGCAAGACAAGAAACCCCCCTTTTTTTTTTGTTGACCTACTTAATATTTCTAAATTGTATACAAGAAGACTGTAAAAAATCATCATCCAGCCTTGACAGTAAAAACAAAGAAGAAAACAAATATTTGAATGAGTTTAATACATGGCGTAATTTCATAGATTTGCTTGTCACATGTTGTTTTGATATATATAGAGGACAACCTAGTATGTACAAGAATAAGTATTGAGTCAATGCATATATTATTAGTACAGATCGAGTTTGTAGATTGATAATTTACACGGGTGAAATAGCAAATGCAAAATTGCTAAAATGATAAGAGAATAGTTTAGCTTATGAGTAACATCTGAAAATGCATGTGTGTGCACAAAGACATACATGTGTGTACACACACGAGTACACACAATTATTATCAATCTGAAATGTTTTTCTCTTGGCAAAGGTCAGTACTACTACTAGTAATCAACTAGAATGCCATCTTGATAGGACACAATAATGAAAATGGAAGCAATGATACCCAATAAACAAATGCATATTACTGGAATATAAGTTACGTTGAGTTGAGTCAAGAACTGACATCACAGCACTCTGGACATTCTCATACATGCTCCATCCTCATCTGCAACAACCAGCGAAGTACTAATAATACCAGTAGCAGTCTGATTATGTGTCCGTCTGGTCTCTTCTCGTTTTGATTGTTGGCCAGATCTGCACGCAGTTTTGAGTGTCGGCCAGATCCTATGGTCACTCCACTCCCTGCAGCACCATTCTCTCCAAGCTGTGATAATCTATCATCTGTTCTTCTGCACTACACACATTTCAAAAGGGCTCTGACCATATCTGCCTTATCATGCACCAATATCCCACCAAGGTGTGCAGACCCAGCTAATCTGTTCTGTCGCTCGTTTCCCACCACATCATCATATCCTTGAGAAAAAATCCAACAAATGCTATTTGATTGTTGAATGGAAGCCTGTTACTCTGCCCAAAGCACACCTGTCTGTACCTTTCTCATCATACTTTGTGAATCAGTTACAATCACGACATGTGTGTATTCTTTGTCCTCCAGCCAGCGGAACGCCGCTGTGACGCCCACCTCAGTCTAGATGTCATGGTACCATGTACCAGGCTCACCATCCCCAACCTACGTAAGGTAACCTCAGCCACTGAAATGTTGATTGTTACTGATAAATTATGAGATTGTCTGTATTATTTTATTTTTAGTTGCATATCCTTTACAGGACATTGCGGTCAACCCCAGCATTTTAGCTGTTCATGATTCCTGGGCAAGCTAAACGATCAGTAGTTTGCCATTGCTTTCTGAACGACCGGCACCTATACCTTTGTCGAAAAAACCAGCACCGCGGTGTTGCGAACCTGGGTATATGGGATTACGAATCGCATCTGTAACTCCTTCACCATGGAGACAGGTATAACATTATTTAAAAAAAAATGTTTGCATATCTTTTACAGGACATCGCTGTCAACATCAGCATCTTTAAGCTGATTGTTGATGTCTTGGCAAGATTACGTTCAGCAGTTTGCCATTGATTTCTGAGCAACCGGCTCACATACACCGTAAGATACAGACGCGGTTAGAACTGCTACCGATTCTCGTCACATTACTCACGAGAGTATACAGGATTACGGAGAAAGTCGCTAACTCCTAGGCCAGGGAGCTGGCCTAACATTATTAGCTAGTTAAAAAAACTGGTTAAAGTGGTTAAAAGTGAAAAATGGGCAGAGTTGTGTCAAAGAATAAGCACAAAAAGTCGCTGAGATTGTTCTGGTGACTATATAAAAGTATGAATGGGGTAGTAAAGAATAAGAGTGTTCCTGACTTCTAAAGTGCTGACCTTATCTGGCAGAGGTCTGACAAGAATAAGGGCAAAGCCCTTTTCAAACGCTATCTAGAGCAGAGCAACCAGACAGACATGAGAGGCTGAAATTTTGCCAAGGTGGTTACCTCAGATAGGTGTAAGGCCCAGAACATTGCAGTTGAAGACACAGTGACAGTGAAAGAGATCAGGGCTGTGCTTTGAAGAACAAGAAACAGTGCACCAGGGCCAGATGGTATAAGGTATGACAACATCAGTATGTGTACCGACAACGAGCTAGAGGAACTAGCAGACATGTACATCAACAGCATAAGGAGTGCTATCATCAAGGAGGAGTGGTTACACAGCTATCTGATTCCCTTGCCGAAGCGTGGCAAAGACCACACAAAAATTCAGGGATACCTGTCTGTATAATAATCCCCAAAAGATTTGTTCAATGTTGAGAATTGAGTACAGCTTGTAATTTGCTGTACTGCTCATGTTATTTACACTCATATTCAGTTGCTGGTTACAAATGTCTCTCATAATCAAATTAAATATAATATAATGAAACAATACACAATGTTTTGCATTAAAAATAGATTTCTGCATGACCAGACTGAAGACTACAGCATGAAAAATTGGGCAGAGAAATATCTATACTTGGACTATGTATTTCTCCACACAGCTCGTTTCTTGCCCACGAAAAACGTATGTGAAAAATTATGTTTTGTCAACATTATTAACTTTCCAATACTTTATTTATCCAGGATATCTATATTTAAGAAAGTTCAGAATGGATGGGTACAACAAGAGTTGCTGCTTTACCTGGAGGTCTCAAACCTTCTGAAGAAGTGTGTGGACCATGTCCAGGTCAAACATGGATGCACGCAAACGAGACAGCTGATATGCTAGCTTCAAAAGCCCCTATCACTGGGATACTGAAGGACATAGAGAATATACTGTGGGCAATAAATGACAGCTCTGTGAATCTTCTGGATACTTAAAAAGTTTTCTCCAATACTGCTGTCGAAATAGGGTGGGGGTTCAAGTTTGAAACTGGAAGTAATGACAGCAGGCAAAGCAGATTTGATCTAGAAAACAGATCAGAATGTAGAAGAAGAAGAACATACGTAGTTTGTACAATATGTTTATGATTACAATGAAAACAAAACTGCACTCAGTACAAATCCAAAAGTGCTTGGTCTCCTTCAACGCAATTCATGGATGCTGAATTTTCCTGTTGTCAGTGGTTAGTTACGCATCATAGCTGTCCTGTTTTGTACTACAGAGTTTAATATCCAGTGTAGCTTCTTCCAGTCAGAACTGGAGTCAAACTTCTTAGTGTACACGTTCCATCTGAATGACTTACTCTGGAATTTGGGCAATGATTAACACTAAAATCATTCACTTCATTGTTATCATACACGCCGATCCTTTGAAAGACATATCCAGTCCACAAGGATACAGATAAGTAACTTTTATATTTATATTGTCACTTTTATATTGATATTTTCATGTAGTTGTATCGGTTTGTGATTGTTTATTCCGTGCTTATGACGCAACATACATTTTGTTACTTGTAATCATGTTCTAGTGAAGTTCACTGTCTACTTCTTGTTTTTTGGGATTGATCTGATCAGTCACTTTCACTACTGTCCCATGACAGTAATTGCCTTTTACTGAAGCACAATGTAAAAACTATCATTTATCCATGGCAAGATGTGCACTGGTGTCTTGATGTCTATACAAGAGGAAATGACACCTGATAACAGCAGTAAAAGATCTAATTCCTACCAAGAATATGCAACATAAGCCATGGGTTACATCAGATATGTTAGAATTAATAAATCAATGAAGGAAACTGAAACAGAAAGGAGGTGAAACTAATAACAACAGAATGAAGTATAAATCTTTAACATGAGAAATAAGAAAAACCACAGGAAAGGACAAAAACCAGTATATACAAAATTGTAGTACTAGAATAGAACAATATCATAGGAATGGAAGAGATTACGAAATGTTCAAAGAAATAAAGTTATTGACAAGAAATTTTCAACCTCAATCAAATATTTGTGACCAGTTGGGAAATATCCTAACAGAATCTAGAAAGATTCTAGACAAATGGAAGGAATACTGTAGTGGGATGTATGATATGAATGACTGTGACGATATGAATGAGATACATAAACCAATGACAGCAGAGACAGAAACTGAACACTCATTAGATGAAATTGCATAGGCAATAAAGACCCTGAAGAATGGTAAATCACCAGGATGTGATGAGATACCAGGTGAACTAATTAAAGCGGGAGGAGAAGAAAGCATAAACATCTATCACACGTTATGTAAAAATATATGGAAATATGGTATATGGCCAAAAGATTGGAAGTGAATTATCTTCATTTCAATACCAAAAATGGGCAACTTGAAATTATGAACCAACTATAGAACTGTTGCCCTGATCAGTCATGCAAGTAAAATTTGATTAAAAGTCATAATAGGAAGACTACGCAAGAAAGTGGAAGAAGAGATTAATGTGGTTCAAGCTGGATTTAGACAAGGAAGAGGAACAAGAGATCACTTACCCAACTTGCATTTAATAATAGAGAATTGTAAAGAATTTAATGTAAACCTATTCTCATGTTATGTGGATATTCAAAGGCATTTGACCATGTACAACGTCAGAAACTTAGGGAAATCATGAGGAAAAATGGGATTTCCATCATATGTAGTTTAAAAAAAAAGTTAGTTACATATCCTTTATGGACGCAGCAGTCAACCACAGCATTTTTTGGCTGTTCGTGATTCCTGGGTAAGTGTACGTTCAGTAGTTTGCCATTGCTTTCTGAATGACAGGTACCCATACCATTTCATAAAAAACCAACGCAGGACGGTATGTGGGATTACGAACTGCGTCCATAACCCCTTCGCCACACTGTATCATCAGTAGTACAACTCATAAAAATGCTTTATCTAGACCAAACAAGCAGCTGTTAGAGTAGATGATGGGACATGAGAATGATTTGACATCAAGCAATAAGTCTATCAGGGTTGTGTGCTGTCCCCCTATTTGTTTAATCTGTACGCCAAAAATATAATGAGAAATGTCAGAGATGATATAACCAAGGAGAAATATGATGCCCTAAATATAGGTGGTCATGACATACCAGAGATTCAATATGCTGATGATACAGTATTGCTATCCACAATACTTTGTGTCATTTCATATTGTGTATCCACAATACAGAATGGTATAGAAAACCTAATAACCTCAACCCAAAAGAATAGTAAAAATCACAACTTATATCTTAACATTGCAAAAACAAAGATAATGCATACAGATAAAACTTATATGGAGAAATAAATATATGTTGATGAGGAAAAATTGGAGGTGGTGGACAATTTCGAATATCTTGGGTCATTAATTACCAACAATGGTGTCACAATGAAAGAAATTAAAAGACGAATATCTATTGCTCTTCAAAAACTAAAACAAGTGAATAAATTGTGGTGTGGGACAGTTATACCTACACAAATTTGATTTTTAAGAGTATGCATCTTTCCCATTGCAACATATGCCTGTGAGATCTGGACGCTTACTAAACAAGCACATAAGTGCCTTTGAATATAAATGTTATAAACGGGTTCTAAGAATATCTTAAAAACAGAAAAAAAACAAATGCATCCATACAACAAGATCTTAATAATGAAGAAAGTTGGCTACTAAAGACTATATAACAAAGAAAATTGAAATATTTTGGTCACTTGAAGCATCATGATAGTTTGGAGGGAACAATAATGGAGGGGTATATGCCTGGGAAGAGAGGAAGAGGAAGGCCAAAGAAAAGATGGGTGCAGGATATGGCAGATGATCTCCTGATGAGTGTATTGGACGCGGACATTTTCCTTACGACTGAGAAATTTCCCGGAAGGTTGCTATGGGAGTGAAGTTATGCATAGAACATGCTACTGAATGAATGAAGATGGGCATACTGCTTAAGTCACTGCCTCCTGTACTGATGTTTGATTATTGTGTCTGCTTCACTATATCAGGTTGGTGTGCTGCTGAGGTTTGTTGCCATATTTGGCAAGTCTGTCAGCCGGCTTGTTTCCCAGCACATCACAACATGATGGGAACTATGGGTGATGAACAAAGTTGATTCTGAAGCAGCTTAAGAGATGTCATAAACATACACATCTTATTTGGTAGGTGAAGCTTGTCTGTTTAAGTACACATTATTTTTGTAAATGCAGAAACAGGAATTATAATGGATAAACTCATAAATCATATGTCACACATCACTTCCTCGAACGGAATCATAAAAGAGTGTACTGTAGGTCATAACCTTGCCAGGGGCATATGTACCAGCATTTGTAGTTTTCAAGTGATAAGTTTGATCTGCTGGCAGCAGATGTGATGCATTGCTGCTATTGCTGAAATTCCTTTCATACAAAGATACTCTTGGATATACATCTGTATACTGTGAAACACTGGCCTGCCCATTAAGTTTTAGCGAATCTAAATTCTGATGTTCAGTGTAAGATCTGTCAGTTGCACTGTTCTGAAATTGGTGGAGAATTGGTGCACTGCTCAGAGTTTGACAATTTGTTGTTGGACTTAGAGTCTTAAATGTGACGCCTTGTGATTTTTCACTATTAGAGTGGTGAACATTAAAATCATGTGTTCCATTGACTACATTCCTTCCCTGAAAATAGTCAGTATCATTTCTTGGAATATACTGTTCAAAATTCCTTTGACTAAAACTGTGGTTTTGTTTCAGTCTATTAGCAGCTTCCATAAGTTTACGTTGATACCATCCTTGAATGTGGGCTTGGATGGCAACTTGGGACATATTGTCTGAGCTTTGCTGCTGGATACTAGCTCTCCCTTCAGACTTGTTACTGTGAGAATTATTATTAGTTATGTTCTGAGTTAACTGCTTTACTAATGATGTATCACTAGAGGACATCAATGCAGGTTTGTGCAGCTGTTCTTTCAGTGTCTTTGATGGCTTGGTGTCACTATCTCCTCTAAAAGAAAATGAATTATTGTTTGGTGCATTTTGCCGAGAGGAGAGTCTTTCATTTGTATCCACAGAATTCCCAGATCTTTGACCAGCAGATTTCTCTACACTGTCTTGAAATGCAACACCATGTAACTGTTTGTCTGCTGACAGATGTGTATTATTGTCACAGCCAGTATGGGAATACCTACTACTGTTATTGTTGCCAAGGCCATGTACTGTAGGCTTATAGTACAATAAAGGAGGTGGTAGCACATGTGGTGATTTGTCAGAGAAAGTGCTGCCTTGATGTGTGCAATCAATAGGTTCATTAATATCATCTTTTGATAGCATATTTCCGTATGATGGCACTGTAGAGTTACTATTTACATGCAACAGATCTTTACATTCTGAATTATATTTATCATAATTACTTCCTGTATAGGAAACATTGATTCTTGAACCACCAGAATGACTGTGCACATTTGTATTAGGTACAACAGGTGATAAAAACTGAAATCCATTGTCATAAACAGCAACTGTAGCAGCATGATAATTGTTTGCAGTTCTCATTCTTTCATGAGAAAGTTCACTATGAGTTGTGTATGGTGAATCAGCATTACTTGGAGTATTGCAGCCACTTCTTTCTGCACTAAAAGATGAGCTGGGTGTTCCACCACTTATGTCAATACCCCTCTTCAGTCCTTGTCCATGGTTCCGACTTCCATATCCAGAATCTTGATTACTGCTGCAAGTACTATCTTCTTTGTTTCCTAGACCATATGCAGGGGAAGTTATGGTATTTGAAGTAACTAAATTTTCATGTTGCAAACAATCATTCTTTGGCGTTAGGAAATGTACTGAATGTGCCTTTGATGGCATCAAACTTCTGTCAGATTTACTTATGAAGTCAGATTTTTCAGGATAAACAATCTGACTGTTATTATCAGAGTTATTAAATTCAGACCCTAATCTGTCAGCGTTTTTATCATCAAGATTATTCACACTTTTGTGCAGTGATGTAGGCTGAATGAACTCTCTTGGAGCATTACTAAACTTTGGCACAGCCATTCTTGTTTTATCAGGATCAACAGCTTTGTTAAATTTGCTAAAATATGTAGGACTTTGTGCTGTATTTGTTGCCGGTCTCAGTGAAATATTATGATCTTGCTGTGGGGAATTAACTAAAGAAGCACTATGAAACCCAAACAATGCATCATCCTGACTGCTTGATGTAGCAGGAAGACGGTATCTATGAGTGGCACGTGATGATGTACTGGTTGAGCGCATACTATGCATACTTTGGCTATTGACACAAATTTGAGTGCTTCTTCCTGCTGAAGACTGTCGTAAAGCAGTATCTGTTAAATAGCCAGAGTTGTAACGAGTCATAATTTTTGAATCATCATCTAGAGTATTTTCCATACTATAACATCGTACAATGTTTCTTGAATATGATAAATTGCTTTCCTCATTTAGAAGAGAGTCAGCAGACAGAGTTCTTGCATCATACTCATCTTCATGGTGTTTTAGGCTCTGGTTACCACCATGGAACCTGGGCTTATTGTTCATATACATTTTGTCTTGACCAGTGAGCAAAGGCATACGGGAGTCCCCCCGCTCACTGAACTTTATGTCTGTGTTTGGAGGACCCCCTTTGGGTAAATTCTGCTGTGTCCGGTGTGAATGTTGAAAAGTTGGTGCTGTAATGTGCCCCATATTATTTTGGGGAGTAGGGCTTATTACACGGGCAGAATTTCTGAAGTTCTGTCTGCTCAAGTTCACTTGCTCTATTGGATTATGTGGACTACCCTGAGAAAGTGAACTAGAAATAGAATGGTGTTGTGGCTGCTCAAGATGCCATTTCTGTTGATCTTTTGAGAATGTTACTCTAGAACTTCCTTTGTTTATGTGGTTTTCTTCTGGTGTCTTAAAAATAATTTGTTTCCAAGGTAACTTTCCACTCCTACCCATTGTGCCAGTCTTTTCTATGTTGCTAAAATGAGCAGTCAAATTACTAGGTGATGTCGTGTTTTTGTCTGGACTGAAGGCATCATGGTCATTTTCACGGGTTTGAATATTTTCTTTTGTGTGCACTAGTGCATGCGTGACAACTTTGTTGCTGTTTGAAATGACATTATTATTTCTTTCTTTTCGTCTTGATTTGTCCAATTTACTGACATTTTCAAAAGCTGCAGTATCCCAGCCACGAATATGTTGCATAGCTGCTTGTCTTGAGGCATAAAAATCTTTCTTCCTAAATTTGCCACTGTAATCAGAGGCCGAAAGTGTTTCATCAGATTTTGCACGTATCAGTCTTCCCGAAGCAGGGAAGTCAAAGAAAAGATTTCGTGGTGGGAGCGCTGAATCATCATGATGATGATCCAGGCAGTGTCCATAGCTAGCTAGTCTGTCATTTAACCAATACTCAAGCTCTTCCTTCATACTTTCATTTGCTTCATTAAATTTGGCTTGGCTTTCCCGTCTTTCTTCTTGCAAACGTTCCGTGATCCTAGTATTGCAAGCATCTTGCTCATTCTGCAACCTATCATTTATCAAAACCTCATGTTGATTTGTTCGAATGTCTAAATTATCTATTCGTTGAGATAAAAGATGATGTGAAGTGGTAATGCACTTCTGCAGTGATTCACGTGTATCAGTAATGTTGTTTTCAAGTCGTTTGAGAGAAGGGCCACACTGACATACAGGAGCATATCCAATAGGACCCTGCAAGGAAAATACAGGAGGGTACAGTTAGTTATACTGAAGAAATGTTAACTTGTGAGAGACTTGCCTTAACATCGTCTTCACTGAATTAAAAAAACCAAAACAAAAAAACAACAAACAGTGGGTGTACTAAAAATGTAATAATTTCAGTCATCCGAGTGCTCCATAGTGACAGCAGAATCCACTGCAATGTATACATTTATTATTTTCTAAAAGAGGCCACCAATTTTCATCTGTATTCCCTGAACCTCTCTTGCCTTATGATTCCAGTACACTGACAGTTGTTAACATTCAGTTCCTGAAGCATGATGACATCAAAGTCATAAACCAACCTCTCCAGTACCAGTTCGTTCTGCCTTGCACTAGTATTTATTACAATGCAGGAAATAACCAATCACCCTAACAGAGCCTGCCTACTAGAGAAGAGGCGCTGAACATCCAGAAGACACCCATATGCCAAGTATTTCCTCCACACCCCAGACGCCCCACATTAATGTCCATTTAACTCATGGCCATCCTACCTTGAACTTGATATTTGAGTTATCCTTCTCTCTGGTAGGCTGTTATTTTATAATATCAGAGAGAAACGTGGAACAAATGTCTGTTATGCTGATTAAAGACACCGTCCCTGGATACTCAAGAAAATGGCCAAGAAGTGGCTCGTTGAAAAAAATAGATTTAGCTGTTCTTGGTATCACCAGGAATGAGAAAGAGGAATTAAGATATGCAGCATTTGCTCATTTCTTACGGGCTGCATAGGCATAATCTCATAATCTAATAATGACATAATCTCCTCCTGGACTATATGTGTGAACCCCCACTAAATGTCTTCCCAATGTGTGCAATCATTTAGGCTACACAAACATTTATAAACATTTAGAATAATGGAATAACTCTGAGGTCTAACAAACTACCACTGGGTTTATTGATATCTATGATGATAATATGATGATGATGATTATAATATGGTATACAAACTCAATGTGGAAATTATAGAGGGATATCACTACTGTCCACAAGCTATAAGATACTATCCGCAGTATTACTAAATAGACTAAAACCATATTCAGAAGACATATTAGGTGACTACCAGGCGGGTTTTAGACAAAACAGATCAACAATAGATCAGATATTTATCTTACGACAAATAGCCGAGAAACATTGGGAATATAAAAGAGATCTCCATAACATTTTTGTGGATTTTAAAAAGGCTTATGATAGTGTCCATAGGAATAGTCTATGGAATGCTATGCAGGAATTTGGAATACCAAGGAAGTTAATCAACATGACCAGACTATGCATGGAAGATACTTATAATATATTAACATATAAAGGCAGGAAATCAGACCCCTTCCAAATAACATCTGGCTTGAAACAGGGTGATGCACTATCGCCGCTACTCTTCAATCTGGCTCTAGAGAAAGTTGTAAGGAAGGTAAAGGAGGAATGTGATATTGGAGGAACATCCAAGCTGCTTGGTTATGCAGATGATATAGATATTATAGGGCAAAGTGAACAAAAGACATTGGAAATATTGACTCACTTAAAGGGAAAAGCCCAACAGATGGGGCTGGTTATCAACCAAGATAAGACAGAATATATGGTAATTTCAAGAGACGGAATGGCTAGAAACTCTGGCCACATACAAATAGATAATATGACCATTAAAAGAACGGAAACATACAAATACCTGGGTACAATCTTCAACTGCTCCAACATCATAAGGGAAGAAATACAAACTAGAATCAACTCTGGAAATAAGATATACTATGCACTACAACATCTACTAAAATCAAAGGCGCTATCTCGTAACACCAAAACCACAATATACAAAACACTGATCAGACCAGTTGTGCTGTATGGCTCTGAAACCTGGAGTACAACGAAAGGAGACGAAGCCTTGTTACAAACCTTTGAGAACAAAATTTTAAGACGCATCTTTGGACCCATTAGGGATACACAAAGTGGAGAGTGGAAAAGAAGAAGTAACAAAGACATTTATGATCTGTTTAAGTCCCCGCTAATCACTGGTATCATGAAGGCTAATAGACTACAATGGCTGGGGCATATAGAAAGAATGGAAGATAATAGGGAAACAAAACTCGCTTACACTCAGGAAATAAATGACCGTAGACCCCGAGGTAGACCAAGAAGGCGGTGGAGAGATAATACATGTACAGACCTACAAGCACTTGGAATCAACGACTGGCAAGAGAAGGTCCACCAGAGAGACGAATGGAGATGGATTGTATTTGCAGCAAAGAACCTCAATGACTCGGAACGCTGAAGAAGAAGAAGAAGAAGAAGAAGATACATAACTCAACTTGTGAGGGCACATAGGTCATGCTTCCCCTGGTGAGACTCAGTTCACTGTCAGCTTGAAGGAGTCAAAATTGGTCCCTTCACTAGGCCCAGTCACTCCCGGATATGAGTTGTTGACTACCATGGCTTCTAAGAGAGCTGAGTTTATAGCTGAGGAAATTCCGTCACTAGACTTAAGTTTTTAATTCAGACAGAATAAGATGTTAATATCTTCCCATGTAGGTATCCTAGGAATGCTATATGTGTGTTTGCTTTTGAGGCTTGTAAGCAATCCTGTTGTTAAGTACTCTGCTCTCCCATGACGAGATTTCATTTTCTCCCTCCTCTTTCCACTGAGCTAATTAGCTATGTTCAGTCTCGGTAACTCCACCTATTTCCCACATTGGACTGTAGTTTCATCTGTCAATCAAACTGACTGCCTCTCCGCCACGTGTCTGAAACAATGAAACCTGCTTCGGATGCTGCGTCATGCGAAAGATTAAATCGGGTGTTACAGACTCACTTTCCCCGTGTTTTAACTAGCTTTATCTGATGAGGTGTAAGGCCTGTATTATATTGCCATCTTATGATCACACATCTGTCCGCTGAACGTAAGGTGGTAGGCATCTGGTTTTGTACTCTCACACGCCTGGCAGACAAGAATCTTATCTTCTTGTATTGCCGTCTCTACTTCGTCTGGACTTTTAACATAACATGTTAACTGGTGAATTGTATGAAGTGGGAAGGTAGCACCTTTTCTTTTCCTTCTCTTCTGCTGCCTGAAAGAATGTGAGTTTGCAACCTTTGATAGCGCAGCTGGCTGGTGTCATGGTGTCTGGGCTTTACGTTTGATCAGGACATCAAAGTTTCCTCATACTAGAGTTATAGAAATGATGGCGTGGCACGCGCGCGCGGTCGAAATGTATTTTTCTCTTGTTTTCAATCCATTTTTGTTTGTCCTTATTCCTTTGTTGGAGGACTCAGATTATTCTCTGGTGCGATTAAATATATATCTTTTGGATGTGCCATAGTGTCTCGTCACAATCATGGCCAGCATATGTTAGCTTCCTTCTCAGATAATTGGGACAAAAGGAGTTAGGATGTCACATATGGAGTAACCAATATGGTAAGTTGTTTGGTACAGAATGGGATTACATTATACTCTTTTACAATGTTGTCTGAGAAATGTTTACAGAGAACAACACAAAATTTACACATAATATCTAGCAAATAATCTATAATACAGAGAACAACACTGTTTTAGTGCCTTTGAAAAGCCCAGTAATGGATTCCCAAACACAGACACTGATAATAAATCAGTTATAATAAAAAAGAATTCAAAATACAGAAAAATCAGAAACAAAAAGATAACAAGAGATTTTATCAATTATTGGAGGTTTCAGGAAAATACTGTCACAAGAGAATTCAAACAAGAAATCAAAGTTAGTTAGTGGACAGATCATTCTCATTGCACATCAAACCATTCAGTCCATAAGTGCTCGGATCCCCTCCTCAGCAAATCCCGCAGCATATAGCAGCTAATGACACCAGTTCTGTGTTGGTTTATCAATCTTCTTTGACTTCCTGTGTAGTGTTCTTGTTTGGCCACACCTCTTTTAATTTGCTGTTCTCGCAGTCTGACCATGGTTGTAGATTCACAGTCATCACTTGGTTCTTGCAAAAGTCTTACTTCTCGTAGAGCATTCAGAATGTCAGCCTGGTCCATGGCTCATCCGCCCTCCACTGTAGCCTTACTTGCGAGCTTGTCAGCCCGCTCATTTCCTTGTACTCCCGCATGCCCTGGTACGAAGATGAAACTAATCTTTGCCAGCCGAGACCACTTCAGAGACAGCAACCACTCTCTTCAGATCCACCCCGTCTCTATCCTCTTGAGCATGCTCATTGAGTCACTAAGAAAACATGCCCTAGTGAATGTCTGTGAATTGAGCCATGTTATTGCTTTACTTACTGCCATAACTTCCATAGTCAGGCTACTTGTGGTCTCAACAAAAGCACCAGAGTCCTCCTTCACAATTCTCCCTCCGGCCTGAGCTGTAAAGGCCCATGAGCTTCTCACATGTCGGATGACCGACCCATCTGTGTAAATGACAGCATCACCGTCTAACGAATTCTCGAAAATCAACGCTTGTACTTCCGCCTCCACAGCAGCCGGATTTTCTTGTCTGCATTTTCTGTCTAGTTGGATTTTTTATTATTTTTTTTTTTTGCATATCCTTTACAGGACATCACTGTCAAAATCAGCATCTTTCAGCTGTATGTTGATTTCTTGGCAAGATTATGCTCAGTAGTTTGCGTCTAGTTGGATGCAAACAGAAAAAGACGTACAGAAATCTGTTGACACTTGTACCCACTCCTCGCCAGGTTCTAAGTGCTCAAGTGAACATACCTGTTGAAGAATGTCTTCGGCCTGACCCATCCACGACCTTCCTCTTTTTAACCTGCTGCCCTTAACCTTCCTAATTTCACTATGCAGTGGATGTTGTGTGTTTGTGTTAACTCTGAGGTAGGCACATGCTCTGCAAATTTGTATTCTGTCTTGGAAAATCAAGAAATCAAAAAGCTACAGAAGAACCTCTCTGATGAGTACTCAAGTGTTGATAAGGAATGGACAATTTTCAAGTCTGCCATGCTTGACCCACTTGAAAATAAATGTGGAGCCAAAAATTTAGGGCAGAACAAATGATTAAGAACCGCTTAGTAGAACAATGAAGTAAAAGATAGCATATCCAGAAAGGTAGCATTAAAAAATTGGATCACATCTAAATCTAACAAGACTATGTTACATATAGAATAGCATGTGAGGGCTGGTCTGGTTTGCAAGATCAGTCCTGCGTCTGGCATTCGTTGTCTCGGATGCACCGAATCGAAAACTTCCCAGCCAATGCAAATTAGCGAGATATGCATTTTGAGACTGTGACCGCCGTATGAAGCCGGAGTCACGGTTTGAGCAGGTGAAAGAGCAGTTTTTGTACGATCGTTTGACCAAGGTCTCGATAAGCGCCCACTCTCTCTCAATGAGTAGTAGGCCTGCAGTCAGTAAGCTGGCATAGTTTTTCGGTTAGTCCAACCTGGCATAGCTTAAAACTCATCGGTAGGCGTCCAGTAGTTTTGCATGTATCACCGGGTACTGAGGGAGGCGCTGAGCGATTGCTACTCTTAAACTGCATATGTGTGTGAATAGTGTGTCTATG
The DNA here is from genome assembly GCA_963921405.1 of Cepaea hortensis. Lineage (NCBI taxonomy): Eukaryota > Metazoa > Mollusca > Gastropoda > Stylommatophora > Helicidae > Cepaea > Cepaea hortensis. The sequence goes on from OY992886.1 coordinate 50,207,073, forward strand.
CGATAAATCTGGTTGATCCTGCCAATAGTCATATGCTTGTCTCAAAGATTAAGCCATACATATCTTAAGTTCACACTGTCTCATGGTCAAACCGTGAATGGCTCATAAAATCAGTTGAGGTTCCTTAGATTACACGATCTTACTTGGATAACTGGCAATTCTAGAGCTAATACATGCTTACCAAGCTCCATCCCTTGCGGAAAGAGCGTTTTTATGAGTTCAAAACCAATTGACGTTACCCTTCGCAGGGCGTGGAGTTCCTACTGGTGACTCTGGATAACTTTGTGCTGATCGCATGGCCTTATGTGCCAGCGACACATCTTTCAAATGTCTGCCCTATCAAATCTCGACGGTACGTGACATGTTTTGTAATGGGTAAATGGGAATCAGGGTTCGATTCCGAAGAGGGAGCATGAAAAACAGCTACCACATCCAAGGAAGCGTAACTTACCCATTCCCGGCACAGGGAGGTAATGATGAAAAATAACAATACAGGACTCCATCGAGGCCCCGTAATTGGAATAACTACACTTTAAATCCTTTAACGAGGATCTATTGGAGGACAAGTCTGGTGCCAACAGCTGTAGTAATTCCAGCTCCAATAGTTATATTAAAGTTGTTGCAGTTAAAAAGCTCATAGTTGGATCTCAGGTGCAGGCGGGTGGTCCGGCTCATGCCAGTTCACTGCCCATTGTTCCTGCCCTACCGTCTGCCAGCTCTCTCCCATGAGTGCTCTTAGCTGAGCGCCCCGGCTGGCCTATGCGCTTACTTTGAAAAAATTAGAGTGTTCAAAGCAGGCCTCAGCTGCCTGAATAATGGTGCATGGAATAATGGAATAGGACCTCAGTTATAGTTTGTTGGTTTTCGGAACTGGAGGTAATGATTAACAGGGACAAACAGGTGCATTCGTATTGCGGCATTAGAGGTGAAAGCATTTGTCAAGAATGTTTTCAATAATCAAGAATGAAAGTCAAAGGCGCAAAGACAATCAGATACTGCCGTGTTTCTGACCTTAAACGATGCCGACTAGAGACCTAATGCACAAAATGGAATACTGCTTGGCTAGCAAATCCACAACGTGGAGAAGACCAAATCGTGTGGGCAACGACAAAGGTATAAGTGTCCTAGTAGCACGAAATGGAATATTGCTTGGCTAGCAAATCCATAATGAGAAAAGTCAATATCGAAAGCTCGTTGAGTGAGCTTTGTCGAAGGTGGAAAAAGCATCCCAGTGGCACGCAATGGAATATTACTCGGCTAGCTAATCTATTACGTGGCCTAGGAGTTAGCGACTTTTTACGTAATCCCGTTTATCCACATGAGCAAACGCAGTTGCACGAGAATCCGTAGCAGTTCTCGCCGTGCCCGTTACTTACGGGATATGTGAGTCGGCTGCTCAAAAAGCAATGGCAAACTACCGAGCACAATCTTGCCAAGAAATCAACAACAGCGGTAAAATGCTGGTTTTGACAGCGATGTCCTGTAATAGGATACGCAAAAAAAAAAAAAAAAAAAAAACCAGCTAATCTATTACGTGGAAATCCGAAGCGAAAGCTTGCTGTGTGGGTGTTATCTGCATACTGGTCCCTCCTGGTATTCGGGGGAGCAGCCCAAGGTGAATGCGGGACCCAATATACGGAAGTGAGGCTAAGCAGCCTTGTGCAGGACATGATGATTCCTTGTGTGAGCCCAATTCCAAAGCGCTATGTGTCGGCTCTGCAATTATGGAAGCCTCCTTGAATGGTGGGGAATACCTATGGTCTGGCCCTACCTTCCCTTGAGGGCTGACCTTCTAACTTGACCAGCTAGGATGTAGGTGACACCACATCAGTGAGAGTCGAATGTCCTTCAAAACACCTGGGAAGGTTAACCCGGTCAATAAATGCCTGCAGAAGTCAGATGTGTCGGCCGAAAAGCGGAAGTATCGCAGCTCTGCTGTAAACAGGCACAACACAATTACGTCTGAAAAAAATTGCGGATGAGCAAAGAAGAAGAAGAAGAAGAAGAAGAAGAGGAGGAAGAAAACGAAGAAGAAAAAGAATAGCATGGCAAAATTCCAAATGATCGTAATCGTAAAAACTCAGACATGGAGTAAACACGGCAGAGGGCTTCTGATCATCAGAAGCTAACCCCCTTCCCCAAGTATTTCAGACCTTTAATTTCTTGATACTCTCTGGGGGTGGTCCCATCCGTGTCAAGACTCCGGGCGTCATACCCCTGCCGTGGAGACGTTCGGTCACATTAGTTATCCCTGATGTTATGCTTGTCCCTTCGCTGTTACCTTGTCCACTCTCAAGCCCTCCCTCCCTCGGTGGGGGAGAGCCCGTGCAGCCTGTGCCTGCCCCTTGGCACGTGTGGTCGTGGGATGCCAGCTTCATCCCCCGCTATGGCCTCTGTCGCCTCTACATGTCTCCGTTGCCGTGTTCCTTCCCTGTGCCCCGTTCACGGCACCGCACCCTACTAGGAAGCCGGATCTTCCTTTCTTGCCAGACCCACCTCTTGGTCTCTCTGCAGCTGGCTAGGTGCGACCTACGGTTGATTATCACTATATTATGGAGGTTGGACTTCGGCCGAAATTTGCGTGATTGACTGCACTGAGACTCACCACCCGGGCTTTTGCTCATCCTTTCATGCCCATTCGCTTCAGCACATCAAACACGGAGTGGGAGACAAGACCTCTGGCGCCTACCTCGACGGCGAACAGCCTGATGGTGTACTCTTCTCGCCTAAGACTTGCTATCATGGCATCGTACTTCGCTAATTTATACTCGTGCTGCTCCTCAATATTGGACTCGTAAGGCACGGTCAGCTCAATCAGCGTTAGCTGCTTGGCTGATGAGGAGCTAAGTACAATATCAGGTCACATGCCAAACTTTCGGATCACCTCAGGGTATTTGCCATGGCCCTTTAGGTCTACTGTCAGTTCCCAGTCCCTTGCACCATCGAAGATGGTAGCAAGCGGAAGGTCGTCAGCTTTGCCATCTTTGCGCCGTTCTCGGACGAAGGAAATCTCCATCGGCCTCGGCCTGTACCCCTCTCTGTTCGCCCTCATTCTTGCGACATCCACTATGGCGGGCATCTCAGTCAGGACTTTGTTATGCCGCCACGTAAAACGTCCTTGGGTCAGGGTGATCTTACAGCCAGACAGCACGTATTCCGCTGTTTGGACTATTTGGGCTTTCGTACAGAAGGGACAGAACGGGTCTGTGGCTTTCCCCCACTTGACCAAATGAACGAACGAACGAACAAACAAACTTTATTTTTAAAGGGTAACAAATTGGGCGTGCAGGCTCGTCTTACATTCGGCCCTTCCAATCACTCATCTTTCGTTCATCAGTGCATAGTGCATTCACATAGGGAAAAAATATTGTCAAATGAATGTTGTAAACATAAACAATGCATGTTACAATGTTTTGAGACAAATCCCCCACCAACCCACCCACCTATCCCCTATCCATTCGCCTGTCCCCCACACACACATCAACCACCCAACCACACACATACCCACAGGCACATACATGCCCCCGCCCCAACCCACACATCCCATACACATCCCCACATAACCATCTCCTCACCCACACATCTCCCACCCACCCACACACAAACCCAGGCACATATGCATGCATCCACCCATCCATCACTCCACCTTCACACATTTCCCCACCCACACGCATACATCCTCCACCCATCCCATAACCTACCAACGCACACCCACCAACATATCCTCCACCAGCCACCCACACACCCCCAACCACTCAGCCAAACACACATCCCCCAACCACATATCCAACATCCACACACACATATTCCTGCTAACTCACATATCCAGCACCTACTCATACACAAAACCCGCACCCACCCACAATCCCCCACTTACACACATCTTCCACCCACACAATCTCCCCCACCCACACATCCCACACCCCACCCACCCTCAACCCACACACACTCAACCTCAGGCACAGGCAGTTGCTTATACTCGTAAGTGGTTATCTGAGAACCCACACATACGGAATACCATTGTCTGACTGCACTTCAAAAGGTCACTCACAAGTATGAATGGTAAAGTTATATTTAAAGTCTTTAGGTGGATCTACTGCCCATATCGTGCAGAAGTCAACAGTAATGGGAGAATTCATATTTTGGCTTCATGATCATCAATCATGGAGTGTTGAGAATGAATACAGGACAAATAGAATGACTAAGAATGCACCACACATTACAGGTTTCTGCAGGCTTACTGCAGGCTTATTGGCATTTAGCATCAATTACAGCAGTGGCAAACATTATCACAAGTGGGAACAACAAACTTATTCACAATGTGCTCATAGCAGCAACAATCAACGTTCCTGTACTCCAACATATACTGAGTGAGACAAAGAATATAAGGTTTCTTAAGTGTTATCATGAGGATACAGTTTTTCCAATCAATAATATTATGAGTGGCATAGAACCATCCAGCAAGTCAGGCATAAAAATAGCAAATGTGTATAAGAATAAGAGAAAATGCATGGTTCAGGAGGAAATTTTGTAATAACCATTACACAGTAATGTAGAAATTTTCATTCACACTATAATTACATTTAAGAAAAAAATATATGTAAAATGCTTTACCTGTTTGATATTGCCTGCGAGGTCTCTGTAGAACTGCACACCATCTCGAGGAACATAATGAGAGAAAAAACCTTGAACTGCAGGTTTCTCATGTTTAGAACAGAGATGTTCAGTGTCCGATTTTTTATGGCCACTGACTGGTACTGCAGTTACTTTCTCCTTGTTCTTTGTGAAAATAAAAACAACAACACATTAATGAAAACAAATTCTGAAGTTATTATCTTCAGTATAAATCAATACTTTTCTCCGTAATCTCGTATACTCTTGTATGTAACGTGATGACGGTGAGAATCAGCAGTGGTTTGAATCGCGCCGGTAACTTATGGTGTATGTGAGCTGGCCGCTCAGAAAGCAATGGCAAACTACTGAGCGTAATCTTGCCAAGAAATCAACAATCAGCTGAAAGATGCTGATGTTGACAGCGATGTCCTGTAAAGGATATGCAAAACATTTATTTATAAATCAATATTAAAACATACTACAAAATCAGGTGGTGGCCTGTGTACATAATATTAATCATCTATTATTATGTTGGCCGGTCTCCCTGGCCTAGGAGTTAGCAACTTTCTCCGTAGTCCCATTTAATAAATGATTTATCCATGTGATCAAACGCAGATGCATGAGAATCGGTAGCAGTTCTCACCAGGCCCGTTACTTACGGGATATGTGAACCAGCCGCTCAGAAAGCAATGGCAAACTACTAAGCCAATAAATCAACAACAGCGGTAAAATGCTGATGTTGACATCAATGTCCTGTAATAGGATATGCGAAAAAAAAAAATTATGCTGACATCATGTTGATAGCGACAAGTCAGAAGGAATTATAGAAAATATAGATACATTTGTTCCAGTGTGTGAAAAGATGGGACTAAGCTTGAATAATAGGAAAGCTGAAGTAATGGCAATATCAGCGAAACAAATTATTCCCAAATGTACAATTAAAGTAGTTGTTGTTAATTTTGGGCAAGTGCAGAAATTCAAATATCTAAACACATAAGTTATCATGAAAAGGAAGATGTACCACAGAGGCAAAGAACAGAAAAGGACAAGCAAAACTGCATTTTATACAATGAAGAACACCAAATGGAATAAATTCCTGTCTTTGGAGGTTAGAAAAAGAATTCTGCACGTTACATTGAACCAGCTTTAAAATGTGACTGTGAATCCTTGACAATTAGAAAACAAGCTAAAAAAAAGTCTTGAATATTCAGAGATGTGGTCTAACAGAATAATGCTGAAAATTCCTTGGACAGCCAAAATGAGTAGTTTGAACATTTTTAAAGTGACTAAGACACAAACACAACTTACACACACATCAGAAAGAGGCAGTCATAATTGTTTGGCCAGATTATGTGAAGACAAAACTAGAGCATATTGTGACAACTGGAAAGAAATGTGAAAAGAAAAGACATCTTAAAGAAGAAAGAAATACCTCAATGTAACATTCAAGCAAATGGAAAATTTCTTAAACAGGTGAATCAGTACAACTGTTTTGGTAAAACCATAACATCTTATGGAAGGTGTCTTGCAGAGATCAGTTATCAGTTGGGGTACCTTCATTGCACTCCGGACAGGTCCATAGGTGCTCTGATCCTCCCAGCATATGCATCTGCGCCCGGTGGCTAATAGTGCCAGTTCTGTGTTGGTTGACGAGGCACCTCGTTTTCCCGATGTACCTCTCCCAAGTCTTTCATCCTGGACAGTGATGTGGATTCACTGACGTCAAAGTCCTCTGTTCTCGCCATATCTTTAAGGACGTTAATAACATCAGCACGATCCATGGGCTGGCCATCTACAGGGGGTGCAGAGCTAGCCAGTTTATCAGCTCATTCATTTCTTTCGACTCCCACATGTCCTGGGACGAAGATGAAGGTGACTTTATGGACAACAGACTTCCGCAGCGACTCAGTCCACTGTCTACCAGCTTCGACCTTCTGAATCATGCTCATTGAATCACTTAGTATACACACGTTGGTATAATGCTGTGATTCCAGCCATATGAAAGCCTGTGTAACTGGCATCACCTCCATCGTCATGCTGATCGTGGTCATAGAGTGGGCACCACTGGATTCTTGAACGGTTCGGCCTGCTGAACGGGCTGTAAATGCCCATGCACTTCTCTGCTACCTTATAACAGATCCATTTGTATAGCTGAGCACTTCGGGGCTATCTGTCAGATGAGCGCATTGATCTCTGCATTGACTGCGGCAGGGTTCTGTTCTCTGCACCGTCTGTCGAGTGTGATAATGCAGGAGAAAGTGCACTTAAAAGCTGGAGGCACCGGCACCCATTCCTTGCCAGGGTTGATACTGGTAAGACTGCAGACCTGTCTGACGACATCTTCCGGCCGACCCATCCATGATTTGCCCCTCTTTAGCCTGTTACCCTTTTCTCTGAATATAGCATCATGCAGAGGGTGCTGCTCATCTGCACTTATTTTTAAGTATGCACGAGCTCTCCAGATCTTGATCCTGTGTTCCATTGTCGGGAAGTCAAGGAGGTATCTCACTGCTACACAGCTGGTGTCTCTCGTGCAGCCCAAAATGATGCACATTTGTTTGGTAAGTTTTAACTTTTCAAGTCTTCCAATCTGTGTAGGGCTGACAGTGAGGATGGCCAGGGCATACCTGATGCATGAAAGCACCAGTCCTTGGAACAGTAGTATTAGCAGTCTTTGCTCGATATTGGCAGTCGCCATGACTCTCATTGCTGACAAACCTTTTTGAGCTTTCGTTATGACATAATCGACATGATCTCTGAAAGACAGGCTATGATCAAGCCTCACGCCAAGGTATGTCATTGACTGGGTTCTACTCAAAATGCTCCCATCCATTCTTACTGCCAGCAGGTCTGTGTTCACAATATGGTTTTTTAGGGAGAACCATGTAACCGATGCCTTTGCAAGGTTGAAAAGGGCACTGGCATCAGCACACCATGAGGAAATTCGATCTAGTTCACCCTGCATATCATTGGCAACCGCCTGTCTATCTCGACCCTGTCGATACATGAGAATGTCGTCAGCAAATGACAGAGTCCTACCCCTCTCGTCCAACTGTTGTTCAGTGATTGGCACCATGTGCACGTTGAAAGTACTGGTGACAGTGGTGAACCCTGTGGCAATCCTGGACATATCGTTATCAGCTCAGAAGACCAACTCCCGCATCTTAGCACCACCTTCCTTTGGAGCAGAACTGCAGCTATCCATCGTACAAGGTGAGAGTACACTTTCAGTCTAAGGAAGGTTTGCATCAAGTGCTCGAAGGATACTCTATTGTATGCGTCCTCTAAGTCTATAGCGGCCGCACATGTCTCTTCTCTGACCTGAAATTCTTCGTAAACATCTTGAGCAAAGACCGCCACATTCAGCCATGACTCTTTGTTACGTCTGTATCCTCCAAGTGTGGGCGGGAAGCAGCCGAGTTGTTCCAAGTCACAAACAATTCTGTGTGCTACAATTTTCTCCAGTAGCTTGCCAGCAGTGTTCTGCATTGTAATGATTCTGTAGCCGCTTATCTTGGAATGGTCTTTGTTCGGTTTTTGCAGCGACAGCAAGTAGCTGTGTACCCATTCCTCTTTGATCTGACCCCTCTGGATACTGGTGTTGAATTCTCTGGCCAGTTCTTCCATGTCATCATCTTACATCACCAGTAGGTCACCATATTGAATGCCGTCTGGGCCTGAGGCCGTGTTAGGTGATTTTTTGAGCATCGCACGTATTGTCTCAGCTGTGATTATGCATTCTTCGTCTGTCCCGACCCCCTCGCACAGCTGAGAGAGTGTCATTGTGGTCCTCTGTCTGGCGGGCTCATCTTTCTGGTCAGTCTGCTTTATGTAGCGTGCAAGAAGGACGTTACCTTTATCCACATCCAACTTGTTCCATGTAAGGTCTGTGCCTTGAAAGTCTGGAATACCCCTACGTTATGCAGCAACGTTCATGCTCTTATGGAGGTGCCAGAATGTCGTAAGAGATCGCTCGGAGCACACCTTCCTGCAGAACTCATCCCATTTCTCGGCCTTGGCCTGTTTGGTGCAGGATTTGAATAAAGTCATCGTCCTATGGACCTCAGTCTTCAAGTTCACCAACTCAACCTGTGGCATGTTAGCCTTTCTGGCCTTTTGCCAGTCTTTGACAGCCTGCCTCTTTCCCAGCCATGCCTTCTCGACCTCTCCATTCCACCATGGTGGCTGTAACCATCTTTCTTGTCTCCCATGGGAGGAAGTTAGTTTTCTTCTTCTGATCTTGCTTATGGTGTCTTGACCAGTGTTGCCGTACGGGAAGGCATTTGTCTTGTTTCCTTGATTCCTGGCCGTGTTTTTCTCGATCAGGATGATACAAGGGTAGTGGTCACTGTCGTGGTATCTCAGTGTACCCCACCAGCACCTTGGTGCGATGGTGGGCGACACCAGAGCCAAGTCAATGACGCTGTCAGAGTCACCTGGTTGAGTGGCTATTCTAGTGACCTTCACATTATTCAGACAGACTAGGGCAGCAGATGTCAGGGCGTCCTCCAGATCTTCTCCCTGTCTATTGGTGATGCAATTCCCCCAATGTCTGCCTCTGGCTTGAAGTCCCCACAGTAGATGATATGCCTTTCATCCATATCGAACAAACTCTGCCATTGTCGCACATCGACCTTCCCATTTCGTGCATAAACGTTCATGATTACAAGCTGCACTGGCGTCATTATTCTTAATGCCTGCACTTGCAGGGCATCACTGTTCCAGGCGGACATATCGATCTCAGACACCAGAATGTTATCACGGACCAGAATGGCCTGTCCGAGGTGCCGCCTGTTAAAGAAGCCCTGAAACCCCGCAACACTGACTGTTCCGAGCTGTGTTTCTTGTAAGACTACAATATCGTTTCCGTACAGCAGTTTTTCGAGAATGGGTCGGCGTTGACTAAACGAAACACAGTTCCAGTACAGCACTCGAACATTTCCGATACCCAATCTGTCACATTTTAATGGCCTTCTATGTGCGCCTGCCCTCTTACCACGCTGTGTCCTTGCCGGTTGTCTGGTCGTCATGTTAGGCTTAACTATCGTCACCGGGCGCAGATGATACGCCGAAGGGAGTCCGGGCGAGCGTGCACAAACTCCGTTGCATGATCCTAACTCCATTTCACCTTGAAAAATACACTTAATCCAAAAACATTTTGAAAAAAACATGTTCCATTTTACGGGACGAAGAAATGTCCCGCCAATTTGCTTCAAGGGAACTCGCTCTCCGTCTTGCAGAGATAAGAACTAGAATCATCAAGTCAAAAGCAGCCTTTATCAAGCTGACAAACATACAATAAAAAGCTGTTACTAGTAATGAGGCGAATCATGATAAACTAGGCAACTTTAAAGAAGGTAGTTTGCCGTTGCTTTCCTTCTTGGCAGTGACCATACTGGCCGGGTGACCATAGCCATTGTCTCATTAAAGAGATTGCCTGCCTATTGTCGCTAACCTTGAGACCATAACGAACAAATATCTGTCGGCTGCCCTCAAATTTTAATTCACTACCTGCCTTTTGTGGTTTCTTGTGAACTTCCGAAAACGAATGCAAAATAACAACATATCCTCCCCAGAAATACACAAACACTGCATCCTCTGATGAAACGTTACATCGTCGCCATTTTAACAGAAGAATCACCATGGGGAAGGTAGCTTTTTGCAAGATGAAAATGTACTGACCAATAAAAAGATATCAATGGCAACGAGAAAGAGTGTTGAGGTGCTACATCGAGCCTGTACTTTTGTATGGATGTGAAGCATGGACAATGAGCAGTCAAGCTGAAAAACATCTGATGGCCGTAGAAATGTGGTTTCTGAGGAGAATGCAAAGAATACCATGGACAGACAGAAAAACCAACGACCAAGTCCTACAAGAAACAAATGAAAATCGTAAACTGATTAGAGAAATTAGATGTAGACAGTTGACACTTTTTGGACATGTTATGAGAAGAATTAAATTTAGAGAACTTGGTGACATTTGGCAAGATCGAGGGGAAGAGAACTAGGGGAAGACAGAAAAGTAAATACCTTGACCACATGGCATGGTCAAGACAAGAACACTGAGCTGATCCACGACTCTGGTGATCGAGTGAAATGGCAAATCATGACCGCCCACGCTTACCGGCATGGCACATGATTGATTGAATATAGAGGAAAAGAGTGTTAAAGTGCTATGTAGAATCGATTCTTTTGTAGGCAAGAGAAACTAATAGCAGTGGAAATGTGGTTTCTGATTTGAGAAATTAGATGTCAAGGTAGATGTCTTGGTAAATAGTCAAGGCTTCTTCGGCATGCTATGAGGAGAAATGTCAGGCACTACCTGCTTTCTATTAGAACTGAATGTTGGGCAGCGCTTTACCAAACCTGACACCACACATTGTGCTAGCGGCTTCGGGCGGTGGAGCGTACTTTGGAGAGTACAAGCTTTATCCTGGTGCGAGGAAATGCAACCTAAAGACTAAATGTCATGGCAGGGAAGATCAGGCCCTAAGCTTTGGTTGGCATCTGGTCTAGGATCTAAGCTCCGACATGCGGACAGTTAGAGCCTTGCTTTGCTGATCTGGCAGCTTCTGTAGCTTGTTTTGTTCCAGACGTATTGGTGTTACCTTTCCTCTGCAGTAAACTTGGCAGGCAGAGAGAGGGATCATGCTGCACGGGCAACACATGGTCTCTACAATTCAGCCCAGGCTTTGTGCTATTTTTGATACACAATGTAACAAACTATCGCCAGTCAAGACGACAAGGTGCCAGTTTATCTGTACAGCATGACTGGACAAACTGGGCAGAGTCAACCTGCTCTTTGCCTGACTGATATTATAATATTTAGGATACATGAGAAGAATTCCCACATGAGGATACCCTGTTACATCATGCCAGTATCAACCACCTCAATTTCCCACCTCAGGGCCTTGACAAGAAATATATTTGATTAACTTAGTGACAAAAGACAAACTTGATGGGAAAAGAACAAGGAGAAGACAATGAGATAAACACCTGGATGGCTTGATCACATAGCATAACTAAGTCAAGACTGCAGACCTGAAACATGACTCTGTAATTATGTGAGATGGAAAAGCCTGACCACTCGTGCCTACCAGCCTGGCCAATGATGATTATTCTTTTATATGGCAATTTAAAAAGCAAATTATTTCTAAAGACTGGTAGTTCTTATGATGGCTGCTTAATCCAGATAATAAATACATTACAAGGTAATTCTTATTCCCTAACATGAAGGTGAGCGGACATATTAGCATAGTTGATATGTTGTTACACTGATGTCATGAACACTGACAGATGAGGGTTTAATGACTGCAATCATCGACTCACTAAGCGGGGGTAATACTGGCTACCTATTCTGCCGTGTATTCAGGCCTAACCTACACAATGTGATAGTCCTATCACATCACAGACCCATAGCAGATTACTGCTTCGGGACAGGTAGTGGAAATTAAGATATTCAAGGAGAACAGGCAATGCTGCAATAATATTGTACACTTTCATGACTATTGCAATAGCATACGTGAAAACATGTGCACGTTTTTATTTTACCTTCTTTTTCTTAAAAAAGAAAAATCGTCTTTCCTTCTGTTGTTTGTCAACTTTGGGCTGATGTTTGTGAAATGGCTCATCCTCCTGGTAGACTTCTAGTCTGTTATCAGAGTTTGTTGCTTCTTTAAAAGTGACACCAACATGCTCGTCACTGAGCTGATGACAAGGGGGAGGTTTTGGCTATCAAATATATTAACAGGGATAATAATTTAAGGACAACAGTTAATTCACAATTAATCAAACTGTTCATAACTACCAGAAATTGTTTGAAATTACCTGGGTACTTCAATTTTAATTCACCGCAAACAAAGAAGAATCCCTTCGAGCCTCATTTGCATCGGTCCGGCAATCATTTTCTGGTTTAGTGTTCGGTGGACTGCTAGACAGATCGATGGATGTTTTTAAGTTTTTGGGCCCATAGGGCCCTCACTGTTGAAAAATGTTTGTGAGTGGCGACTTCAACAGCCACTCGCAGAGTTGGGGCTATGATCACATGGACCAGAGAGGAGAGAGACTGGAAGACTGGCAGGATGAGAATAGATTCATCCTGATTAACAAGCCGTCTGACCCACATACCTTCTACTTGAGATCATGGCACACTACAACTACACCTGACCTGGCGTTTCATTCACCAGACCTGGAGTGGAACATTACACGAATTGTTGGGAAACAACTTCGTGGCAGTGACCATCGGCCAGTCTTTCTAACTGTAGAAAATGAGTTTGTAAGTGAAATCAGCACCCTCTCGAGGTGGAACTACAAGAAAGCTGACTGGGCAATGTACAAGCATCGCACCAGCATACTGGTTAGAAACCTGAACACTAAGAAGGACATAAATAAAGTAGTTGAAGAGAGTGGGAAATGCATACTACAGGCCGCACGAGAAACAATACCAAGAGGAGCCCATAAACAACATAAACCCTACTGGAGTAGTGAACTGGAACAGTTGCATAATGATGTGGAAGTGTGTAGAAAGCAAGCTGAGGCCACACCCAACCAAGAGCACCACAATAAATATCAGCACGCAAAAGCCAAATTTCAAAGGGCCCAGCTGCAGGCTAGACGGAAAAGCTGGCAGGAGAAAACAGTCACTGAACTTTGAAAGAGACACAAGGAAGTTATGGAAGCTAATAAAACAGCTTAACGATGAGGGCATAGGGAGAAACTCAGAAATTGCACTACATAAAGACGGAAACATCTTAACAGGAAAGCAAGCGGTTGACCATTTTGCGGACTCATTCGCACAAGATAACAATATCAAAATTAGTCCAGAGAAACAACAAGAGATTCGAGAGAAATGGCAACATGCAGGACAGAAGGAAATTGTACATGAGATTATGGAGACACCTATCACATTCAGTGAACTGGAGCTAGCCATATGAAAACTTAAAATGAGAAAGTCACCAGGAGCTGAATGTATCTCCAATGAAATTATCAGGAACCTAGGAACAGAGGCCAAAGCAAAGCTGCTCCATCCATCCATCATGTGCCATGCCGGTAAGCGTGGGCGGTCATGTTCCGCCATCTCACTCGATCAACAGAGTCGTGGATCAGTTCCGTGTTTTTGTCTCGACCATGCCACAAGGCCAAGCCATCCAGATACTTGTTTCTAGGTCTTCCCCTTGGTCTGTTCCCCTCGATCTTACCAGTTGTCACCAAGTTCTCCAAATCATTTCTTCTCATAACATGCCCAAAAAATTGTGACTGTCTACGTCTAATGTCTCTGATCAGTTTACGATCTTCATTTGTTTCTTGAAGGACTTGTTCATTGGTCTTTCTGGCTGTCCATGGTATTCTTTGCATTTTCCTCAGAAACCACATTTCTACAGCCATCAGATATTTTTCAGCCTGGCTGCTCATTGTCCAAGCTTCACATCCATATAAAAGTACAGGTTCTATGTAGCATCTCAACACTCTTTTTCTCGTTTCAATTGACATCTTTTTATTGGTCAGTATGTTTTTCATCTTGCTAAAGGCTACTTTTGCCATGGCGATTCTTGTTCTAATCTCCTCAAGGCATCTCCCATCAGATGTTATTACTGTTCCGAGGTAATTGTACCTATTCACTTGTTGAAGAGTATTCCCATTTACTTGTATATTACACTGTGGTATTTCGTTCTTCTTAGTGACGACCATAATCTGTGTCTTTTTACAATTTAATTCTAACCCTTGTTGTTCACTATGTGTAACAACCGCATCTACTAAATTTTGCAGGTCCTGTTCATTGTCTGCAATCAAGACTGTATCATCTGCATATCTAATGTTATTGATGCATCGTCCCCCAATGTTGATTCCTTCCATATTTTCAATATTTCTGAAAATATTTTCACTGTACAGGGAAAACAGATCTGGAGACATTACACATCCCTGTCTCACACCTCTCTTAATAGGCTGATATTGGCTTACTTCATTATCAACTCTTATGGCAGCTTGTTGTTTCCAATATATGTTTTTTACAAGTCTAAGGTCTTTCCCATCAATTTGTAGATCTTCAAGCATCCTTATCATGTTGACATGTCTCACTTTATCAAAAGCCTTTGTGTAGTCAATGAAGCAAAGGTGTAGATCTTTGTTTACTTCTATAGAACGTTCGATTACGGTTCTCAGTATATACACAGCATTTACTGTACCCTTGCCTACTACAAACCCACATTGTTCTTCTCCTATTTCAGGTTGTATCAGGTTGCAAAGCTGCTACAGATCTTTAATAACACATGGACCTTAGGCAGTGTTCCATAAGTCTGGAGAGAAGCAATCATGATACCCCTCCTAAAATCTGGGAAAGATAGTTCCATTGCCTCCAGCCATTAGCCTCACCAGCTGTCTCTGCAAAACAATGGAATGCGTCATCAATCACAGACTATAGTGGTACATTGAAAGTGAAAACATCCTTGTGCCACAACAGGCTGCCTTTAGGCAGTGCTACTCTACAGAAGATCAGACAACCTACCTCTCTCAAGAAGTTGAGGATGCATTCCAAGAGAAGAAGCTGGTACTTGCGGCTTGGATAGATCTGAAGAAAGCCTTTGACAAAGTCTGGAAAGAAGGTCTGATGAAGAAACTGAGAAACTGTAAAGTCAATGGAAGAATGTACAAATGGGTGAAAGCATACTTGCACAATAGAAGAACCCGAGTACAGACAGACGGTCTCAAGAGCAAGAAAGTACTATTGCGTCACGTTGTTCCGCAGGGTGGAGTCTTGTCCCCAACACTTTTTCTAATCTTCATCAATGATCTTGTTGCTAATCTACCTGATGGAATTAAAGCGGCAATGTACGCTGATGACCTGGTTTTGTGGAGCGCAAATGAACATGCATCAGTGGCCACAATATTGCTACAGAGAGTTTTAGATACATTTGTTGCATGGGCGGATAGATGGTGTGTCAGCATAAACACTGACAAGTGCAGCACCACTCTATTTACCCTTTCTCCAAAACAAAAGGCAGGGATCATCCTGATAAATGGAACACCCCTAAGAGACGATAAAGAACCAACATACCTTGGTGTAACATTCGACGACAGGCTGACATGGAGAAAACACATAAAAAAAGCAGTAGCAAAAGCCAGAAGGAAAATAGCCATGCTGAGAAAGCTAAGTGGAACCACTTCGGGAGCCAGTGGGAAAATACTTAGCAAAGTTTATCAACAGAGCATACGACCACACTTGGAATACGGGTCAACTGCGTGGTGTTCAGCATAAAAAACCACATTACAGGAGCTGGACAAGGTGCAAACTCAAGCTCTTAGAGTCATCACAGGAGGGATGAGATCAACCCCTATAGTAGCAATGGAGAAAATGGGGAGGACACAAGCTCTAAGAGAACGCAGAGATACAAAAACACTAATACAAGCAGAAAAGTTCCTCAGCTTGCCAGGCCACCCTATGAAGAACCGATTTGAAAACTTAGCTATGGGGTGGTTGAAAAGAAGTAGTTTCATCCACTAGGCCAAACAACTCTGTAGAGAAACCATCGATCTTCTCATGGTTGGTATCCCCCTGACAACTATTCCAGAGCGAACCCCATGGAAAGATGAACATAGACTATCGCTACAAATCCAGACAAAAGTGAGAGGAATATTTGACAAGGAAGAACAGAACAATGTACAGCGCAGAACAGCCACTCTCAGCTTCCTTGATGACGAATACCCACAGGATCTCTGGATCCGAGTCTACACAGATGGGTCAGCACAAAATGCTGTTCGAAATGGAGGAGCGGGAGTGTACACAGAATACCCAAATAATACTAGGGACACGGCCAGAGTTCCAACAGGAAAGTACTGCTATAACTATGATGCTGAAATTGAGGCAATCAAGATAGCCACAGAGAAATTACAAAATACCAGCCATGGTACACAACCTGTGGTGATATTGACAGATGCAAAATCCGTAATAGAGGCGCTCCTGTCTGGGAAATGCCAGTTCTAAGGACACTACTTTCAGAATTTAGCAGTCAGCGTAAGATCACCATACAGTGGATACCATCCCACTGTGGAGTCCCCGGAAACGACAGAGCTGATCGATTGACTAAGGAAGGAGAAAAAGAAGAACAACCTATGTGCCCATTACATACCACCAAAAGAAAAGAATGATCAAATCAGTCAGAACGGCACCAAACCCTACTCAAAGACGACTATCACGTTATGGACAGACCAGAACAGGTCATTCTTCTGCACCTCAGAACAGGACACAATAGATTACTCAACCACATGTATACAAAAATTCAAGATTGGTGACTCAGCCATGTGCACATGTGGTTTGGCGTCGCAGACAGCAGAGCACATACTCCAGGATTGCCCAAACTACAACATATCCAGGCGAACCTTCTGGCCTAGAGAGACAAATGTGGAAGATAAACTCTATGGACCGCTGAGTGAATTAAAAAAAAGACTGTTAGATTCATACAAGAGACAACATTGCAGTTATAAACATATTTCAGGCGAACGAAAGAAGAAGAAGAAGAAGAAGAAGAAGAAGAAGAAGAAGAAGAAGAAGAAGAAGAAGAAGAAGAAGAAGAAGAAGAAGAAGAAGAAGAAGAAGAAGAAGAAGAAGAAGATATACAATTTTAAATCTACACTGAGGCAGATATTAAAAATTGGTCTATAAAAATATGGATCAAGCACCCATGTGCCCAATGCATCTTAAGACTTGTAAAAGTGTCCTTTACTTTTTACTATGACCTAACATGTTCATAATGTGATCTAATAAGCCAGAATAGGATCTAATAATGCTAGAATTTAACCACATCCTAAAAAAGGCCATAATATGCCCTTATATGCACAATAAATATAATAGAATAACATTCCAAAAAGGCAGATCCGCATGGCCAAATGGATAAGAACGCTTATTCTTAAACATCCGGTGTGCTTTTGCCGAGGTAAGCGGTTCAACCCCTACACCGGACAGCTGGACTAAAATGTCATCCTTTACTTGGGGACGTTAATTACAAGTACCTCTGAAGTGGGAGTGGGTTCGCCTGATGGCGAGGGACACTATTAATAGGGAAAATTAACCAACACACAGAATTCAGTCTATCACTACTATAAATAGTGTGTATGGACTACGCTTGAGTTCAAAGCGAGCAAGCACCCCTAAAAAAAAAATTTGTAGAATAACTTTATAATAATAATGAGACCCCACAAAAATACGAGGGTAAGTTAATAAGTAAGTTACAAATGGCTGTAGAAAAATAACTACATATGATAACAACTTGAAACCAGTTTATTTTTATACATACATTGTCCCTTTATTTCTCAACATAATTTCCACCAACATTGATGCACTTATCACATAATTTTATCAGTCCTCCCAAACCGGCTGCATAGAACTGCGTGCTTTGTTTCCATTTACCGGCCATCCCACAAACCTGTGTGACTTACTTATTGACTCGCCCTTGTAACTTTTTTCTACCCAGCTATGCACCGCTTTACGGGACAAACATTTGTCAGCATAAACACTGATAACCCACCATGGCGGGAGACATTTCGCGAATGACGCCGAAGTTAAATTTGAAGTGAAAATGTGGTTTAGAAAACAGAGCACGCAGTTCTATGCAGCCGGTTTGGGAGGACTAACAAAACGATGGGATAAGTGCATCAATGTTTGTGGAAATTATGTTGAGAAATAAAGGCACAATGTATGTATAAAAATAAATTGGTTTCAAGTTGTTATCATATTTAGTTATTTTTCTACAGCCATTTGTGACTTACTTATTAACTTACCCTCGAATGACATGGCCTAAAATGCCTTGCTCTATTAATTACATAGCACATGAAATGTCAGGATTTTCACAGACACTAGGCAAAGGCACACTGAATAAGACATCAATTCAGATATATTTTTCTATTGTTTGCATATACTTCATCTTTATACACTTTCAGACATCAATATAAACATAGGTTTCAGAAAGCATTGGCAAACTACTGAACATAAAACTTGCCTAGTACATCAACAGCAGCTGAAAAATGCTGGTGTTGACTGCAACGTCCTGTAGGGGATATGCACCATTAAAAAAAAAAAGAATGCAGCATTAACTTGACATCTCCATATGGTTAAACTTCAAATGGAATGGGTATAGGCCAAAATAATTTTCTCTGTTATACATATGACGGACACTTCTGCAACAAATGTTTAGCTGTCATTTTACCAGCTTCAGTTACATTCAACAGTATCTCTTATTTCACTCATGACACCATCATTAAGCGAGTTGCTTAAGCTGTTTCGTCAAGTCAATGACACAGTACATCCTTTAGTTGCCTTCATCATGTATGTTTGAATATAAAATAAAATTAAAAACATGTGATGTCCTCACTTTTGAATAGGATGTGATGATAAGTAGGATTTCTGGATATTCTTTCCTTCTGGCAACATCAACAGCACTTTCATTTTGCTAATAAAAAGAAAAAAGAAAACAAACATTCTTCAAGTGTAACAACAGTTATGATTATTCTTTTAAGATCGATAAAATGTAGTTTTGTATTTTGATCACCCATGGTGTGAAAAAGTTAACAATACCATGAGATGTTTGAAAACACGAAATAAAACAATTCTGCTCACTATTTCTGTATCTATATGAATTGCAAACAATTAGGTATATTTAGCTCCTGCAAAAAGAAGAGACATACTAAACACAGACACAATGTACATACCTTACAAAGAACTCCATCATACCTAGGTGAGAACAAAGTGTAACTTATCCAAAATCAGAAACAATCAATAAATATATAATAATGGCATAATAAAATTTAAAAAAGTATTATAGAACACAAAGGACGGCCGACGTTTTGATTCTATGAATCTTTGTCAAGGACAGGACAACACAAATAGATAAAAAGAGAAAAAAACAAAAAAACACAAAATAAATTAACACAACTACTTGTTTCCTATGAGGGAACACAAATGGCGAGTTCTGTTCCGTCATGGGAACCAAGTAGTTGTATTTATTTCATTTTATTTTTTTTTTTCGTTTTTTATCTATTTGTGTTGTCCTGTTCTTGACAAAGATTCTTAGAATCAAAACGTCGGCCATCCTTTGCGTCCTATAATACTTTTGTTCAATTTTATTATGCCATTATTATATATTTATTAATTGTTTCTGATTTTGGATAAGTCACACTTTGTTCTCACCTAGGTATGATGGAGTTCCTTGTAAGGTATGTACATTGTGTCTGTGTTTAGTATGTCTCTTCTTTTCGCAGGAGCTAAATATACCTAATTGTTTGCAATTCATATTGTTATATCCTGCTGCAGCCGCTGCTTTTTCTTTTGTTATTTACTGTATCTAATCCATCATCATGTAACAGGTTTTTTGCAGAGCACTGCTCTCATCACGACCCTCAGAAAAGTTTCCCAATTCCTGGCCAGTTCACACACTTATGCCCAAGGTGTCTGCCATGTCACGTGTCCATCTTTACAATAGCTGCTAGATTAACTGAGTACCCTGCTCTATTATACTCTCAGTACCTAATCCATACTGTATAAAAACACTTTATTGACAAACTCTGAGTCTCTTCCATAATTATTGATATTTTATAAACTACTAGCTGACCCTGCCCGGCTTCGCCCAGACCCTGGTGGGAAGCATCTCATTTAATTCATATAAGTAGTCATATAAGTTCCCGTTCCCGTTACCGACTATCTGTCTATCTGTCTGTCTGTCTGTCTGTCTGTCTGTCTGACCCGGCCCGGCATTGCCCAGCTCCTGGTGTGAAGCATCTCATTTAATTTATATAAGTAGTCATATAAGTTCCTGTTCCCGACTGTCTATCTGTCTGTCTGTCTGTCTATCTGTCTGCCTGACCCTGTCCGGCTTCGTTAAATTCATACAACAAAAAAAGTAACTTAAAAGAACGTTCTTCCACACACCATCCATTATTTTTAATGAAAACTCTTTCTAATCACCTGCATGACTACAGTAACTTCTTAAGCAAAAAAAGATGAGTTACAATGTTATGCATTGTGCATCATTTTTATGAAAACTTTGAAAATGCCTTACAGATTGTATCATTATTTATTATAACTCATATGCCGGTACATAACTATGGACAAAGAGTTTATAAATCTTTGAAAACGATGCCACAATATGACTATAAGTTATACAGAAAAGTTATGCCCCTTGAAATAACTTTTACGAGTTAGATCCCCTGAAATATATGAAATTATGATGAAAAATGAAAAATGAAATAATACTGAGTAAGCAGGCGATTTCACACTAACAAAATATCACAGTTGACAGCTCTGGAATGAAAGGAAGGCGTGTAGAAAATTTCATCTCAATCGGATGGGCCGTTCGCGAGCGAATAAAGGACATACGGAGATACATAAATAGATACACACATCCTAATTTATATATAAGATTACTTTATCAATTTCATTCTGTTTTTCATACTTACTTTATTGACTATTTCTGTGTTTATTCCAGACTCTACTAAGATCTTTGCTATCTTCCTACGTTTCAGTGCAGCAGCAATATGCAGTGCTGTGTCTCCGTTCTGTGAATCAGAATTATTCAGTCCAGTAATGCAATAATGTGAATGATGAAAATAAACCATCTACAAAACTATAATCTATACTGTATTTCATCAAGATAATAACCTTACATTATAGGCAAGAATTTGTTGACCAAACATTCATATTCATGTCCATGCATAATTGCAAACCATGTATGAATGTGCACTTGAAGTAGGAACATTAAAAATATTATTCTTTGTGAGAAAACAAAGTAACTGGCTTCTCTTAATTGTGTAGTCATAACATTCTTCTTATAGTCCATGCCATGTGGAATGGTGATCATGTCTGTCCACATCCTTCTGTCTTTTGTGCTGCAAATCATTTCTGATACTGACGTTCCTCCATGCCACGTTGTCAAACTG
The DNA here is from genome assembly GCA_963921405.1 of Cepaea hortensis. Taxonomy (NCBI): domain Eukaryota; kingdom Metazoa; phylum Mollusca; class Gastropoda; order Stylommatophora; family Helicidae; genus Cepaea; species Cepaea hortensis. Next base: position 50,228,607 of record OY992886.1, read on the forward strand.
TCCAGCATCTTCTCTCTTGGTCTCCCCGTCTCACTTTCCCTGCAACCTTCTTGTTATAATGACATATTCCAGCTTTCCCCTTCTCATGACATGCTCAAAGTTTGTGGCCTGTCTTCTTCTGATGCTAGTAACCAGTTCTCTTTGTGAGTTACTTCATTTAAGATGTCTTCATTGGTCTTTCTATCTGCTCAAAGTGTTCCCATAATTCTTCTATAAAACCACATCTTCACAGCTTCCACATAATTTCTCACTAGTCTGCTAACTGTTCATGATTCGCTCCCGTACATCAGGATTTGCTCAATATAGCTCTTAACAACTTGTCCTCACCTTGATTGACAAAGATAAATTGCAGAGAGTATTCTTCCTCTTGTGAAATACTGCCTTGGGCTATTCTACATCTAACTAAGTTCATACATCTTCACTCTGCTGTTATTTACTGCCTTGGGTTATTCTACATCTAACTAAGTTCATACATCTTCCCTCTGCTGTTATTTACTGCCTTGGGTTATTCTACATCTAACTAAGTTCATACATCTTCCCTCTGCTGTTATTTACTGCCTTGGGTTATTCTACATCTAACTAAGTTCATACATCTTCCCTCTGCTGTTATTTACTGCCTTGGGTTATTCTACATCTAACTAAGTTCATACATCTTCTCTCTGCTGTTATTTACTGCCTTGGGTTATTCTACATCTAACTAAGTTCATACATCTTCCCTCTGCTGTTATTTACTGCCTTGGGCTATTCTACATCTAACTAAGTTCATACATCTTCCCTCTGCTGTTATTTACTGCCTTGGGCTATTCTACATCTAAGTTCATACATCTTCCCTCTGCTGTTATTTACTGCCTTGGGCTATTCTACATCTAACTAAGTTCATACATCTTCCCTCTGCTGTTATTTACTGCCTTGGGCTATTCTACATCTAACTAAGTTCATACTACATCTTCCCTCTGCTGTTATTTACTGCCTTGGGCTATTCTACATCTAACTAAGTTCATACATCTTCCCTCTGCTGTTATTTACTGCCTTGGGATATTCTACATCTAACTAAGTTCATACATCTTCCCTCTGCTGTTATTTACCGCCTTGGGTTATTCTACATCTAACTAAGTTCATACATCTTCCCTCTGCTGTTATTTACTGCCTTGGGCTATTCTACATCTAACTAAGTTCATACATCTTCCCTCTGCTGTTATTTACCGCCTTGGGTTATTCTACATCTAACTAAGTTCATACATCTTCCCTCTGCTGTTATTTACTGCCTTGGGCTATTCTACATCTAACTAAGTTCATACATCTTCCCTCTGCTGTTATTTACTGCCTTGGGTTATTCTACATCTAACTAAGTTCATACATCTTCCCTCTGCTGTTATTTACTGCCTTGGGTTATTCTACATCTAACTAAGTTCATACATCTTCCCTCTGCTGTTATTTACTGCCTTGGGTTATTCTACATCTAACTAAGTTCATACATCTTCCCTCTGCTGTTATTTACTGCCTTGGGTTATTCTACATCTAACTAAGTTCATACATCTTCCCTCTGCTGTTATTTACTGCCTTGGGTTATTCTACATCTAACTAAGTTCATACATCTTCCCTCTGCTGTTATTTACTGCCTTGGGCTATTCTACATCTAACTAAGTTCATACATCTTCCCTCTGCTGTTATTTACTGCCTTGGGCTATTCTACATCTAACTAAGTTCATACATCTTCCCTCTGCTGTTATTTACTGCCTTGGGCTATTCTACATCTAACTAAGTTCATACATCTTCCCTCTGCTGTTATTTACTGCCTTGGGCTATTCTACATCTAACTAAGTTCATACTACATCTTCCCTCTGCTGTTATTTACTGCCTTGGGTTATTCTACATCTAACTAAGTTCATACATCTTCCCTTTGCTGTTATTTACTGCCTTGGGTTATTCTACATCTAACTAAGTTCATACATCTTCCCTCTGCTGTTATTTACTGCCTTGGGCTATTCTACATCTAACTAAGTTCATACATCTTCCCTCTGCTGTTATTTACTGCCTTGGGTTATTCTACATCTAACTAAGTTCATACATCTTCCCTCTGCTGTTATTTACTGCCTTGGGCTATTCTACATCTAACTAAGTTCATACATCTTCCCTCTGCTGTTATTTACTGCCTTGGGTTATTCTACATCTAACTAAGTTCATACATCTTCACTCTCCTGTTATTTACTGCCTTGGGTTATTCTACATCTAACTAAGTTCATACATCTTCCCTCTGCTGTTATTTACTGCCTTGGGTTATTCTACATCTAACTAAGTTCATACATCTTCCCTCTGCTGTTATTTACTGCCTTGGGTTATTCTACATCTAACTAAGTTCATACATCTTCTCTCTGCTGTTATTTACTGCCTTGGGTTATTCTACATCTAACTAAGTTCATACATCTTCCCTCTGCTGTTATTTACTGCCTTGGGCTATTCTACATCTAACTAAGTTCATACATCTTCCCTCTGCTGTTATTTACTGCCTTGGGCTATTCTACATCTAACTAAGTTCATACATCTTCCCTCTGCCGTTATTTACTGCCTTGGGCTATTCTACATCTAACTAAGTTCATACATCTTCCCTCTGCTGTTATTTACTGCCTTGGGCTATTCTACATCTAACTAAGTTCATACTACATCTTCCCTCTGCTGTTATTTACTGCCTTGGGCTATTCTACATCTAACTAAGTTCATACATCTTCCCTCTGCTGTTATTTACTGCCTTGGGATATTCTACATCTAACTAAGTTCATACATCTTCCCTCTGCTGTTATTTACCGCCTTGGGTTATTCTACATCTAACTAAGTTCATACATCTTCCCTCTGCTGTTATTTACTGCCTTGGGCTATTCTACATCTAACTAAGTTCATACATCTTCACTCTGCTGTTATTTACTGCCTTGGGTTATTCTACATCTAACTAAGTTCATACATCTTCCCTCTGCTGTTATTTACTGCCTTGGGTTATTCTACATCTAACTAAGTTCATACATCTTCCCTCTGCTGTTATTTACTGCCTTGGGTTATTCTACATCTAACTAAGTTCATACATCTTCCCTCTGCTGTTATTTACTGCCTTGGGTTATTCTACATCTAACTAAGTTCATACATCTTCCCTCTGCTGTTATTTACTGCCTTGGGTTATTCTACATCTAACTAAGTTCATACATCTTCCCTCTGCTGTTATTTACTGCCTTGGGCTATTCTACATCTAACTAAGTTCATACATCTTCCCTCTGCTGTTATTTACTGCCTTGGGCTATTCTACATCTAACTAAGTTCATACTACATCTTCCCTCTGCTGTTATTTACTGCCTTGGGTTATTCTACATCTAACTAAGTTCATACATCTTCCCTTTGCTGTTATTTACTGCCTTGGGTTATTCTACATCTAACTAAGTTCATACATCTTCCCTCTGCTGTTATTTACTGCCTTGGGCTATTCTACATCTAACTAAGTTCATACATCTTCCCTCTGCTGTTATTTACTGCCTTGGGTTATTCTACATCTAACTAAGTTCATACATCTTCCCTCTGCTGTTATTTACTGCCTTGGGCTATTCTACATCTAACTAAGTTCATACATCTTCCCTCTGCTGTTATTTACTGCCTTGGGTTATTCTACATCTAACTAAGTTCATACATCTTCACTCTCCTGTTATTTACTGCCTTGGGTTATTCTACATCTAACTAAGTTCATACATCTTCCCTCTGCTGTTATTTACTGCCTTGGGTTATTCTACATCTAACTAAGTTCATACATCTTCCCTCTACTGTTATTTACTGCCTTGGGTTATTCTACATCTAACTAAGTTCATACATCTTCTCTCTGCTGTTATTTACTGCCTTGGGTTATTCTACATCTAACTAAGTTCATACATCTTCCCTCTGCTGTTATTTACTGCCTTGGGCTATTCTACATCTAACTAAGTTCATACATCTTCCCTCTGCTGTTATTTACTGCCTTGGGCTATTCTACATCTAACTAAGTTCATACATCTTCCCTCTGCTGTTATTTACTGCCTTGGGCTATTCTACATCTAACTAAGTTCATACATCTTCCCTCTGCTGTTATTTACTGCCTTGGGCTATTCTAAATCTAACTAAGTTCATACATCTTCCCTCTGCTGTTATTTACTGCCTTGGGCTATTCTACATCTAACTAAGTTCATACATCTTCCCTCTGCTGTTATTTACTGCCTTGGGTTATTCTACATCTAACTAAGTTCATACATCTTCCCTCTGCTGTTATTTACTGCCTTGGGCTATTCTACATCTAACTAAGTTCATACATCTTCCCTCTGCTGTTATTTACTGCCTTGGGTTATTCTACATCTAACTAAGTTCATACATCTTCCCTCTGCTGTTATTTACTGCCTTGGGCTATTCTACATCTAACTAAGTTCATACATCTTCACTCTGCTGTTATTAAAATATCCAAATACTTCAATACAATGACTGGTTTACAATTGGTTCCATTCACATTGATGTTGCATTTGGTTGTACAATTTTTCTTTGTAATAATAATAATTGCTTAATGTCGATTCCTAAATCAATCAATCAATCTTTGCAGTAACCATTACTTCTGTTTTTCTGTTATTCAGTCTAAGTGCTTTGCTTTGACTTTCTCTTGCAATTATATCTATCATTTCTTGTCACTGCATTTAAATTTCAGCAAGCAAAACTTTGCCATCAGCATAATGCAGGTAGTTTACATTATGCCTACCAATTGATATTCCTGGCATGTCTTGTAAGGACCTCATTATTATTTTGCTGTACAATTTGTTTGGTGTTGTGCATAAGTTCTTTTTACTTTAACCTCTGAATTCCTATGGCCAGTTCATGTCTGACTTCTGTAAAACAATCCCCATTTGTTACTGATCAATAGTTTTGATAACCACATCTATACCAAATTCACCAACAGCTTTAATTTCTTCGACGCTGATGTCATTTGGCCCTCGAGATTTAACCTTTTTTCATATGTTAAATAATATTTTAAACTTCTGCTTTCAGTGTGTGTGGTCCTTCACAATGATCGTAACCATTTGTTTCTGATCTACCATCTTCATCATATCACTCTTTAATACATTCTGTCAATCTTTCATTTATCTTTTCTTTGTTCATTAATATTTTACCCTTCTTTTGTTTTCAAATCATCTACATTGTATTCATTAGAGACTCAAAGAGTATGCTTAGTAAGGTGGAGAAAGGAATGTTTCAGATGGAATGGCTTACCTTGCTTCAGAGGTCACAGATTGTTAGAACTGTATGAATTTTTTCCCTGGCCACTCCGTGGGAGTGGGGGGGGGGGGGAATGAACAGACTGACAGGAAATGCACCTCTTAGTGGGAGATTACCTATGGACAAGGAAGAGGTGGTCATGTGCCTGTGGGAACAAGTGGAGAAGGTGGGGGAAAAGACTGAGAACCCGTATGTGAAAAGAATGAGATTGCGGGAAAGCGGCAGGGGTTCTGTAAGAATCTCCAAACTGAGAAGGAAGACCAGGAGAACTTTCAATCAGACAGCGGTAGGAATTATTAGCAGTGTGACTCTTCGCTGGCTGTTGAACGATGGGACAGAGCGGATATAGGAATTTCCTGAGTGCAGTGACGTTGGTTCTTAGCTCTACTTAACCCAACTCAAATCATCTACAGACAATCAATCATATAGGCCACTACAATTTTATCTAAATTAATAAATGTAAATGTTTAACATAATTTTCATGTATATCACTGCAACCATAATATGAAAACAGTAATTGCTTTCACCTTATTTTGTTCATTGATTTTACATCGAGCACTTATCAGAATTCTGGCTACTCCAGCATGTCCATATCTTGCAGCAGTGTGTAGGGCAGTATCACCATACTGTAAAGTAGTGTAAGAAAGCAATTCATTGCAGCAAAACTAAACTCACTTTAAAATCAACAATGATCATTACTTACACACTTTGTTTTGAATACATTATGTGCTTCTAAATATTTTACTCTTCTTCCTCTTTCATTTTGAAAAGGTCACTACCAGGTTTTTAAATGTCAAAATGTTGCCAGGGTAATGATCTATATGGATCATTGTTTACAATTTGCAATATGTGCAATGTGCACACAGGATCTATAAGGATAGGGCAGCTTGGAATGATTTGCACGAGGGCGGATGCCCCAATGGCGGATAAGGGGTACAAGAAGAAGAAAGGAACCTTTCCCAAGCCCTGAGATGTATTGGGTATATGGTGTTAGCTGCATACTTTTGTTGAGTGATGGGTATATGGTGTTAGCTTCATACTTTTGTTGAGTGATGTATTGGGTATATGGTGTTAGCTGCATACTTTTTTTGAGTGATGTATTGGGTATATGGTGTTAGCTGCATACTTTTGTTGAGTGATGTATTGGGTATATGGTGTTAGCTGCATACTTTTGTTGAGTGATGTGGTCATTATCACACCAGCCTACTTTACTCTGCAGGACATTTACTGGTCCCCAGTTTGAGCTGGGTTGACTTGGGAGTTCAGGTCAATTTTTTAAAACCTGCATCAATGGGGAATCCAACACATGACCACCAGGCCAGCAGGGAAATGTGCTAGCCACTGCACTGCTACAGCTCCCTAACAACTGCTGAGTATTAATCCAGTTGAAGACAATATTGTCAGGAACTTAATTTCTTAGATAAAGGTGAAAAATAAATCCTTCTTATGATCTCTCTTTGAGTTAATAATTTTTAGACTGAATTGATGTGGCCTTTCATCCAGTGTTTTGGTTTATTTTGCACTTTCTTTTGCATGTGGGACAGGAAAGAAGTTTCATTTGTTAAGTCCAGATTTTCAAGCTGTCAGAGCAGTCCATAGAATTTCATTCCTGGTGGTACTTATTGTTGTCTCAAAGTGCTTGCTATTATAATTTCTAATTATTATGTATTATGTCTAATTTCTGCTTTTAGCTGCTAAGTTATAGATGATGTTCTCATAGGTCTATTGCTTCTAATAAATTATTTGAAGAATATGAGCACTGCATCACTATTTTCACTCATCCATTTTCCCATAGAAGTTACATCATATATGTTGGCCCAAAAACATAATTTTAATAAATGATCTACTTGTTTTTTTCCAGTTGAGTTGTTGATGGCATTGAATCTTTGAATATAAAAGAACAAATTAACAAAAGCTTCAAAGTTGCGAATATGTTGCTTCTGAGACACATGTTGTGGGGTGGCCAGGGTAAATAACAGTTGTCTGGAACACGCAAATGAAAGTAGAACTTTATATGCAACTATAAGAATAGACAATGTTCTTTGGTTATGTAATGAGAAGAGAAGAACTTAAGAAAGATCTGTTCTATAAGAGGCAGAGGCAGTTCAAGAGAAATGATACTGGATGGTCTAAGACTACATATCATTGACAGAATTGATCATGTACACAAAGTAGCGATATCTGTACAGGGTCATGAATGCCAATGCCTTTTGGTATGGCACATGATGATGATGGTGATATCCACTGATTCTGTGCATTTCAGTAAAACCTCATTTTTTTATTCACTTCGTAACTTTGTTTATCTGTATCTGTGGTTCCTTATATAATCCTGGGAGCATTTTCTTGTTCTCCACATATCAGCATATTATGTTAAATTATTTTGTATATCTGTGAATTCCTCACTTGTCATTTTAGAAGCTTCAGTGATGTGGTTTTCCAAAAGAAAAGTTTGAAAGAGGATAAGAGACAAAGATAATTTATGACAAACATCAAAAAGAGGCAGACATATTTTTTTTATTTTGAGCCACATTATGAAAAGACAAAAATTAGAACCATTTTGTTGTTCATATACATTCTGATTGTCTATTAGTTTTAACTGTAAAATATCTCTCTATGTAATAGTATGCTATTCTTGATATTCATTTTAAACAAATCTTTATAAAAGTTTCCACTCTCTTTAACACACACACGAATTCTAGAAATTTCCAGAAATAGGGCATTTGTCTTTTTTCCTCCAGCAAAATTCAGATTTTGTCTCTTGTTTCAGTTTAACAATTTGATCTATTCCACTACAGATTTTCCTAAAATCAGACTGCTTCTTCTAAAAAATACATTTGAGCAATTCTCTATTGTTTCTAGAATATTACCTGAGTGGGAAGTTACAGATATTGGCATGCAAGTGCCTGCATTACTTTCTTATTTTCCTAGTTTTATAGGTACCACTGTGGCTAACTTCCACGCCCTGGGCACATTTCTTGAGCTCCATATTTGGTTAAATAAGGGTATAATTTCCATAGTTCTTTTTGTATCCTCTTTAATATCCCAGAAATTAAAATTATTAGCAGACAATTAGGAGACAAGTGAAGAGTTATTTGCAAGCCGTGGAGAGGTGATTTTATATACGAATGATGAGAACACCATAAATAAATAAAAAGAGTGATGAAAATATTTTGAAAGAAGTTAACTCACAAAGAGAACTGTAATGTTCTTTGGGCTTGTCATGAGAAGCAGAAAGCTGAAGTACGTTTTGAGTACATATATTGATGTCCCTCCATCCCATGATGACAAACTGCCCAGCATCGTCTCTCTTGGTCTCTCCCTTTCTATCCTCTCCTCCAACTTTCCTGCTGTCACGACTTACTCCAAGTTTCCTCTTCTCATGACATGCCCAAAAAATGCGGACTGTTTTTTTCTGATGCAAGTAACCAGTTCTACTTATAATTGAATTTTTTTTTCAAGATATATTCATTACATTTTTCTATATGTCTATGGTGCTCTCATCATTCTTCTATAAAAGCACATCTCCACAGGTTGAACATTATTCCTAACTAGTCTGCTAACTGTCCATGATTCACCTCTATACATTAGGACTGGCTCAATATTTAGCTAGGTACTTTTGTTTGCATATCCTTTTTACAGGAAATCGCTGTCAACACCAGCATTTTACTGCTGTTGTTGATGTCTTGGCAAGTTTATGTTCAGTAGTTTTCCATTGCTTTCTGAACGACCGGCACCCATACCAACCCAGCGCAACGCAATCTGCTGCCAAATCAGCCGTGACTGTGTTTGTGACGGGACAGCCCCGGCAGCATCCGAATTACACAAGTTTGAAAGGAATTAAAGAGCCCACAAGAATTATTCTATCATTCTCTAAGTAAAAGAATAATTGTCCACCAGAAAATAATCTAGTCCCCAACCAAGGAATAAGGAAAAACTAACAGAGATTGAAAACAAGAGAAAATTACATTTTGACCACTCACGCCCCATCATTTCTGTAATGCTAGGTCTGAGAAAGCTTTGATGTACAGATCAAACGTAAAACCCAGACACCACGGTACCAGTCGGCGGGCACTATCAAAGGTTGAAAAGTCACTGTTTTCAGTTGATACATCGCAGAGCCAGTCAGTTGAGATTGACGTGTTAGTTTACAATCCTGTGGTTAAAATAGGGACGACACCTAACACCTTACGGTTATCATGACCTAATGTGTAAACCAGCCACGGCAGAATGGGAGATAAGAGGGTCAGCCAGACCCGTCTGAAATAATACATGGCAGTGCTACTCAGGGCAAAAACCCGTGTGATCCAAAGACGGCAATTTAATGCAGGCCTAACACCTATCTAAAAGTCCAGACTTTGTGGAGCCAGGACGTCTGTAATTGCCACCACAAAGGAGCAATTAGGACCAGATGCTTAACACCTCACTGCAATACAGGCGGCAAAGTAGGAACACATGGCTGACACATTCCTGCCAGCAACCGGGAAGGCTTGTGTTAACAATAGATTGGTATGTAGTTATGACGCAACGTCTATTGCATCGCTAGCGAAGCATGTTTTATTGTTTCAGGCCATGGTGGGGCATCGGTCAATTTGATTGACAGATGAAACTACCCTTCACAGGAAAGGAGGAGGGGTGAAAAGAATTTGGCACTTAATCCATCGGGGTAAATCGTCCTACATGAAAAATAGGTGGAGCTAACAGGAACTTGGACATAGTAATTAGCTAACGTGGAAACTAGCCAGGGATGAAGAGAATAAAACTACATGCATGGCCAGCAAGACTTCAGACGCAAATTCACAATAGCATTCTTAGGATACCAACTGGAGAAATATTAACATTTCGTTCTGTTGGACTTCTGTACGAAGTTTTATGATGGAATTTCCTAGCTATAACCCAGGTAATACCATTACTCTGATTAGTTTGTCTGCTAGTCTGAAGGCTTGTGTAGTTTCTTGTTCTGCATATTCTCCCAAACTTTACACTGGTGGATTTTCTTTGTACTTAATGTTCCAGTTCTAGCTTTACGATTTCACTGAGAACTATTTTCTTCTTTCATTCACCACTTGGTTGTCTGATTTGTTGTATGTGATAATTTGGAGAAATCCATTATCCAAGCTACATGAGCGTGTGGCTTATGCATGTACAGGAAATACATTTAGATTCATCCTGTATGATGTTAAACATTTGGGAGACTGACTACTTAGGAGAAATTCCTGAGAGCTACCAGTCTCTTGATAGCGTCCAATTAACATTGATTATTTGGACCAACACTTTGAGTGCCTACCAAGATTATGGTGAAACCACTTGGTTTGAGGAATGGCACCAGTTCACCTTGTCTGCATGATGTCTGCATGAGGACAGACATGACTTAGGACATTCAATATCCCAGACAGATTCAGGGAAGGCATTTAATGTTCGACAGGACTGTGCGACCAGCCCTTCCGACAAGACAGTATGAATGAATCAGAAAGGGAAAGAGTAAGTGAGGTGAACTTATATGGGAAACACCCCATTACATAAATGTATGTGATGATGTATGTTTTGAGCTATAGATGTTCTAAATGGTTTTATGAATATATACATATATATTTATTTATTTAGAACTGATATATGTTTATGTAACATGCCATCATCTATCATCATACCATCATATATTATGACTTGAATGTATGTTTATATGAATGTATAGACATATGTGTTTGAGATGTGTAGACGTAGATACTACCCATCTCCGTTCGTTTCATTCCAGATCTCTTAGGAGCAATGGACAGTCAACAACCCATATCCGGAAGTGACTTAGCCTTGTGAAGGGACCACTTTGGACTCCTTCAATCTGACAGTGAACTGCGTCTCACTGGGGGAAGCATGACCTATGTGACCTCTTAAGTTATGTATACCATAATATAATCATCATCATCATTTGATCATCAAGACTAGAAATAATAAACACAGTTGTTGTATTTTAAAACTCAATTTGTCCGTATAATTCTAAATGTCTATAAATGTTTGTGTAGCTTAAATAAGTACACACATTATTGTATCATTTAGTGGGGGTTCACACATATTGTCCAGAAGTGGGAATCTATGTCCGGGAGGTATCTTGCCTATGCAGTCATAAGTAACCAGATTACGTTGCATGTCTTAACTCCTCCTTTCTCACTTCTGGTGATACCAAGTACAGCCAAAAATATATAGATATATTCTATCTTCAACGAGCCACTTCTTCGCTGTTTTCTTGAGTATCAGGGACAGTGTCTTAAATCAGCATAACAGACATTTGTTCCACGTTTTCTCTCTGGGATCTGGGGTGTTAATTAGTCCCTTCTGACAGAGTTAGGGGATCTTAAACTGCATCCAGAACTAAACACCAGTAGAAGAAAATGATTTTGGCTGAGTGGTTACCCATCTGGGATCTAACCCCAGCCAGTTGGTGACATATTGGTCTGCTCGTCCGCTATAGAATCCGGGAGTAAACCCTAGAACACTCTGGTTCGCTTCCAAGGAACGAACCTATTTCAAATCTGTTAGTCTGGTATTATTCTGGTCTTGCCCATGGATAGAACCTAGGTCTTCTCACTTACATTCTTAGCAGCATTAGTTAGTTATAATTTATTTCTAATGTAATAGCTTGCTTGATTGTAGGCAAGATTTTGACACATTAGGACTTCTTATCCTTGATAGAATCAGAGAATAAATTCTAGACTATTGATTTTCATAAACCATTCTTTCATTCTTCACCCATTACATTTGCTAAGTATTAACTTAGGAATTTGTTTCTAGGGAAGTCTGTAGAATTTAAATAACTTGTTAAAAAGTTAATAATGGATAATATCATATGAGTTAATTTACATCATTCACCACTGTAGAATTAATAATCACATTAATTAGTGATATTAATTAGTTTATTGATGATTTACTTGATGATTTTTTGATTACATGCTTTATCATTTAATTTAATCATGAATAATTTGATAATGCTTAGTTAATTCAGTGTATGACGGACTGCTTTGCATCAACTTTCTCACTCTAATTCACTACTATCATTCTCATAGCAGTGTCTGTTCCTCTTGTCACTATCCTGCTCTAGCATAAATCTAACTAGCTCTGTAGGGTAATAATATAATTACTTGCCTGAGTTAAGCTGAGAAGAGATCATGGATGCACGCACAGATTTCTTAGAGTCCGCTAGAGGATGGGGCATAAGGCTCGGCTTAATAGGAGAGAAGCTAGAACTATTTATCAGAGATGAAATGGATTGGTGGGACAAAGAAGATGAACAAATGATCAAAAGACTTGCAGAATTAGAAGCAGATATGCGTCACAAAGCTGAAGAAGATGAGATTAAGAAGAAGCAAATTGAAATACTGAATGTGGAGGAATCTACCAGCTCGATTGAGGAAAAGCCAACCACTCAAGCCGAAACTCTGATAGAAAGCGGGGAAGCTGACCGTCACAAAGAAGAGGCATGCATTCCTTCGCAAATCCCCATGGCTCAGAAAAACAAAAACTTGCGCACAGAAAGGCAGATGCTTCCCACCTCAATTCCGAAAAATAAACGGAATCGGAGGAAATGTACCAAGCGTACAGTAAACAGTCACAAACGTGATAAATGTTTACACCGCAATGAAAGCGGATTAGCTGGCTTGGCAACCCAGCAATCTCAGGAGCTTCCTAAGACTTCCCAAAGGAGAAAAATCCAGGAGGAGGAGGACCTGAGGAAAACTATTAAAGAGATCGAAGGCGAGACCTTACCCGACTCTTTTATTCCCTTCAGTTCAGAGAAACTAGGAGTGGAAATGAATTCAACTGAGACCGGAATGGATGTAAAACAGGATTCCATTGTTTCTCACGGTGTGGCCACACAAGATAAAATAATTATCAGTTTGAATTACTTATCTCAGGTGGGATATGGCATTGAAAATGACATCCCACAACATTCACTTCTATTGGATTTGGAACAAGAAAACCAGACCAGGGAGAGAATATTTCAATTGGACTTGGCACAAGAGAGCCCGGCCATGGAGGAAAAACAAGACACGGAGGAGAATTCTTACGATGTCAGTATCTTGGAGTCTTTCACAAAGGAATTTCAAGATATACAAAGCATTCATGTAGATAGTACTACGGACTCTGATTCAGGGACGATACACATGTCTACTATCAACAAAGAAAATACTTCTTTGGACAGGATGAAGGTAATACCTATCATCAACACAGCTGAAGCTAACAGGGGATCACAAATGATGGACTCTGCAGCGGAACAAAACCGGAGCGGTTGGTATTCTCAACACTCAGGACCTTGTTTACCTTTCACTTCAACCAATGTGGGATGTGGAGAACAGCTGTTTATGTATACTTCTACAAGGAGTGATACAAATTCACAGTTCTTGGGGAACAACATGATTTCTCAAAGCTGGACAACTTCTACTAGCCTTATACTTTCAAACACAGATTCAAAATGGAACTCTGTTGAAGAGGAACTCACCTGGATAAAGAATTATCGAGGGAAGAAAACTCTAAAATCAGGAGGGAGTAAACGGACACCCTACCAAGAACGAGGCAAGTACGAGTTTAATGCACATCATAAAATTATGATGTTCAGCAAATTTCCTGCCAAAAGGAGGAGATTAAAGGATTTTATTATGATCTTTGGCCGACGGAGGAAAAGAAAATGGAGCAACATTACTGCGACCAACTCTTTTAAGAAAACACTGATGGCACTTCCTCTGCTGATAGGACAAGGGCCAGAAATTGAGTGGACAATAACAGTCACTCTGCGGCGCAGGAGAATCTTGTTATACATTTTGCAATTTCCCTGCTGGGAAAAAGTAAAACCTCCAGACAGGACAGGACATTACCGAGCAATAGCCCGGAAATCCGACACAACACCAGGAGCAAAGATTTGCAAGATTTATCCTGGGATGATGGACATGGGATATTTCTTTTGACTCATAGAAAAACCCACTGCCACAAGGAATATTGGGAACCCAGACTTGGAGGCAGTTCTAGAAGGGAGATAACTTAGATACATTCTTGAATGCTGCCGAGGCTCTGTTATAGGCTTCATTGCTGAACCTACTTAAATTGGGGAGCTCTGTGACGGGACAGCCCCGGCAGCATCCGAATTACACAAGTTTGAAAGGAATTAAAGAGCCCACAAGAATTATTCTATCATTCTCTAAGTAAAAGAATAATTGTCCACCAGAAAATAATCTAGTCCCCAACCAAGGAATAAGGAAAAACTAACAGAGATTGAAAACAAGAGAAAATTACATTTTGACCATGCACGGCCCATCATTTCTGTAATGCTAGGTCTGAGAAAGCTTTGATGTACAGATCAAACGTAAAACCCAGACACCACGGTACCAGTCGGCGGGCGCTATCAAAGGTTGAAAAGTCACTGTTTTCAGTTGATACATCGCAGAGCCAGTCAGTTGAGATTGACGTGTTAGTTTACAATCCTGTGGTTAAAATAGGGACGACACCTAACACCTTACGGTTATCATGACCTAATGTGTAAACCAGCCACGGCAGAATGGGAGATAAGAGGGTCAGCCAGACCCGTCTGAAATAATACATGGCAGTGCTACTCAGGGGAAAAACCCGTGTGATCCAAAGACGGCAATTTAATGCAGGCCTAACACCTATCTAAAAGTCCAGACTTTGTGGAGCCAGGACGTCTGTAATTGCCACCACAAAGGAGCAATTAGGACCAGATGCTTAACACCTCACTGCAATACAGGCGGCAAAGTAGGAACACATGGCTGACACATTCCTGCCAGCAACCGGGAAGGCTTGTGTTAACAATAGATTGGTATGTAGTTATGACGCAACGTCTATTGCATCGCTAGCGAAGCATGTTTTATTGTTTCAGGCCATGGTGGGGCATCGGTCAATTTGATTGACAGATGAAACTACCCTTCACAGGAAAGGAGGAGGGGTGAAAAGAATTTGGCACTTAATCCATCGGGGTAAATCGTCCTACATGAAAAATAGGTGGAGCTAACAGGAACTTGGACATAGTAATTAGCTAACGTGGAAACTAGCCAGGGATGAAGAGAATAAAACTACATGCATGGCCAGCAAGACTTCAGACGCAAATTCACAATAGCATTCTTAGGATACCAACTGGAGAAATATTAACATTTCGTTCTGTTGGACTTCTGTACGAAGTTTTATGATGGAATTTCCTAGCTATAACCCAGGTAATACCATTACTCTGATTAGTTTGTCTGCTAGTCTGAAGGCTTGTGTAGTTTCTTGTTCTGCATATTCTCCCAAACTTTACACTGGTGGATTTTCTTTGTACTTAATGTTCCAGTTCTAGCTTTACGATTTCACTGAGAACTATTTTCTTCTTTCATTCACCACTTGGTTGTCTGATTTGTTGTATGTGATAATTTGGAGAAATCCATTATCCAAGCTACATGAGCGTGTGGCTTATGCATGTACAGGAAATACATTTAGATTCATCCTGTATGATGTTAAACATTTGGGAGACTGACTACTTAGGAGAAATTCCTGAGAGCTACCAGTCTCTTGATAGCGTCCAATTAACATTGATTATTTGGACCAACACTTTGAGTGCCTACCAAGATTATGGTGAAACCACTTGGTTTGAGGAATGGCACCAGTTCACCTTGTCTGCATGATGTCTGCATGAGGACAGACATGACTTAGGACATTCAATATCCCAGACAGATTCAGGGAAGGCATTTAATGTTCGACAGGACTGTGCGACCAGCCCTTCCGACAAGACAGTATGAATGAATCAGAAAGGGAAAGAGTAAGTGAGGTGAACTTATATGGGAAACACCCCATTACATAAATGTATGTGATGATGTATGTTTTGAGCTATAGATGTTCTAAATGGTTTTATGAATATATACATATATATTTATTTATTTAGAACTGATATATGTTTATGTAACATGCCATCATCTATCATCATACCATCATATATTATGACTTGAATGTATGTTTATATGAATGTATAGACATATGTGTTTGAGATGTGTAGACGTAGATACTACCCATCTCCGTTCGTTTCATTCCAGATCTCTTAGGAGCAATGGACAGTCAACAACCCATATCCGGAAGTGACTTAGCCTTGTGAAGGGACCACTTTGGACTCCTTCAATCTGACAGTGAACTGCGTCTCACTGGGGGAAGCATGACCTATGTGACCTCTTAAGTTATGTATACCATAATATAATCATCATCATCATTTGATCATCAAGACTAGAAATAATAAACACAGTTGTTGTATTTTAAAACTCAATTTGTCCGTATAATTCTAAATGTCTATAAATGTTTGTGTAGCTTAAATAAGTACACACATTATTGTATCATTTAGTGGGGGTTCACACATATTGTCCAGAAGTGGGAATCTATGTCCGGGAGGTATCTTGCCTATGCAGTCATAAGTAACCAGATTACGTTGCATGTCTTAACTCCTCCTTTCTCACTTCTGGTGATACCAAGTACAGCCAAAAATATATAGATATATTCTATCTTCAACGAGCCACTTCTTCGCTGTTTTCTTGAGTATCAGGGACAGTGTCTTAAATCAGCATAACAGACATTTGTTCCACGTTTTCTCTCTGGGATCTGGGGTGTTAATTAGTCCCTTCTGACAGAGTTAGGGGATCTTAAACTGCATCCAGAACTAAACACCAGTAGAAGAAAATGATTTTGGCTGAGTGGTTACCCATCTGGGATCTAACCCCAGCCAGTTGGTGACATATTGGTCTGCTCGTCCGCTATAGAATCCGGGAGTAAACCCTAGAACACTCTGGTTCGCTTCCAAGGAACGAACCTATTTCAAATCTGTTAGTCTGGAATTATTCTGGTCTTGCCCATGGATAGAACCTAGGTCTTCTCACTTACATTCTTAGCAGCATTAGTTAGTTATAATTTATTTCTAATGTAATAGCTTGCTTGATTGTAGGCAAGATTTTGACACATTAGGACTTCTTATCCTTGATAGAATCAGAGAATAAATTCTAGACTATTGATTTTCATAAACCATTCTTTCATTCTTCACCCATTACATTTGCTAAGTATTAACTTAGGAATTTGTTTCTAGGGAAGTCTGTAGAATTTAAATAACTTGTTAAAAAGTTAATAATGGATAATATCATATGAGTTAATTTACATCATTCACCACTGTAGAATTAATAATCACATTAATTAGTGATATTAATTAGTTTATTGATGATTTACTTGATGATTTTTTGATTACATGCTTTATCATTTAATTTAATCATGAATAATTTGATAATGCTTAGTTAATTCAGTGTATGACGGACTGCTTTGCATCAACTTTCTCACTCTAATTCACTACTATCATTCTCATAGCAGTGTCTGTTCCTCTTGTCACTATCCTGCTCTAGCATAAATCTAACTAGCTCTGTAGGGTAATAATATAATTACTTGCCTGAGTTAAGCTGAGAAGAGATCATGGATGCACGCACAGATTTCTTAGAGTCCGCTAGAGGATGGGGCATAAGGCTCGGCTTAATAGGAGAGAAGCTAGAACTATTTATCAGAGATGAAATGGATTGGTGGGACAAAGAAGATGAACAAATGATCAAAAGACTTGCAGAATTAGAAGCAGATATGCGTCACAAAGCTGAAGAAGATGAGATTAAGAAGAAGCAAATTGAAATACTGAATGTGGAGGAATCTACCAGCTCGATTGAGGAAAAGCCAACCACTCAAGCCGAAACTCTGATAGAAAGCGGGGAAGCTGACCGTCACAAAGAAGAGGCATGCATTCCTTCGCAAATCCCCATGGCTCAGAAAAACAAAAACTTGCGCACAGAAAGGCAGATGCTTCCCACCTCAATTCCGAAAAATAAACGGAATCGGAGGAAATGTACCAAGCGTACAGTAAACAGTCACAAACGTGATAAATGTTTACACCGCAATGAAAGCGGATTAGCTGGCTTGGCAACCCAGCAATCTCAGGAGCTTCCTAAGACTTCCCAAAGGAGAAAAATCCAGGAGGAGGAGGACCTGAGGAAAACTATTAAAGAGATCGAAGGCGAGACCTTACCCGACTCTTTTATTCCCTTCAGTTCAGAGAAACTAGGAGTGGAAATGAATTCAACTGAGACCGGAATGGATGTAAAACAGGATTCCATTGTTTCTCACGGTGTGGCCACACAAGATAAAATAATTATCAGTTTGAATTACTTATCTCAGGTGGGATATGGCATTGAAAATGACATCCCACAACATTCACTTCTATTGGATTTGGAACAAGAAAACCAGACCAGGGAGAGAATATTTCAATTGGACTTGGCACAAGAGAGCCCGGCCATGGAGGAAAAACAAGACACGGAGGAGAATTCTTACGACGTCAGTATCTTGGAGTCTTTCACAAAGGAATTTCAAGATATACAAAGCATTCATGTAGATAGTACTACGGACTCTGATTCAGGGACGATACACATGTCTACTATCAACAAAGAAAATACTTCTTTGGACAGGATGAAGGTAATACCTATCATCAACACAGCTGAAGCTAACAGGGGATCACAAATGATGGACTCTGCAGCGGAACAAAACCGGAGCGGTTGGTATTCTCAACACTCAGGACCTTGTTTACCTTTCACTTCAACCAATGTGGGATGTGGAGAACAGCTGTTTATGTATACTTCTACAAGGAGTGATACAAATTCACAGTTCTTGGGGAACAACATGATTTCTCAAAGCTGGACAACTTCTACTAGCCTTATACTTTCAAACACAGATTCAAAATGGAACTCTGTTGAAGAGGAACTCACCTGGATAAAGAATTATCGAGGGAAGAAAACTCTAAAATCAGGAGGGAGTAAACGGACACCCTACCAAGAACGAGGCAAGTACGAGTTTAATGCACATCATAAAATTATGATGTTCAGCAAATTTCCTGCCAAAAGGAGGAGATTAAAGGATTTTATTATGATCTTTGGCCGACGGAGGAAAAGAAAATGGAGCAACATTACTGCGACCAACTCTTTTAAGAAAACACTGATGGCACTTCCTCTGCTGATAGGACAAGGGCCAGAAATTGAGTGGACAATAACAGTCACTCTGCGGCGCAGGAGAATCTTGTTATACATTTTGCAATTTCCCTGCTGGGAAAAAGTAAAACCTCCAGACAGGACAGGACATTACCGAGCAATAGCCCGGAAATCCGACACAACACCAGGAGCAAAGATTTGCAAGATTTATCCTGGGATGATGGACATGGGATATTTCTTTTGACTCATAGAAAAACCCACTGCCACAAGGAATATTGGGAACCCAGACTTGGAGGCAGTTCTAGAAGGGAGATAACTTAGATACATTCTTGAATGCTGCCGAGGCTCTGTTATAGGCTTCATTGCTGAACCTACTTAAATTGGGGAGCTCTGTGACGGGACAGCCCCGGCAGCATCCGAATTACACAAGTTTGAAAGGAATTAAAGAGCCCACAAGAATTATTCTATCATTCTCTAAGTAAAAGAATAATTGTCCACCAGAAAATAATCTAGTCCCCAACCAAGGAATAAGGAAAAACTAACAGAGATTGAAAACAAGAGAAAATTACATTTTGACCACGCACGGCCCATCATTTCTGTAATGCTAGGTCTGAGAAAGCTTTGATGTACAGATCAAACGTAAAACCCAGACACCACGGTACCAGTCGGCGGGCGCTATCAAAGGTTGAAAAGTCACTGTTTTCAGTTGATACATCGCAGAGCCAGTCAGTTGAGATTGACGTGTTAGTTTACAATCCTGTGGTTAAAATAGGGACGACACCTAACACCTTACGGTTATCATGACCTAATGTGTAAACCAGCCACGGCAGAATGGGAGATAAGAGGGTCAGCCAGACCCGTCTGAAATAATACATGGCAGTGCTACTCAGGGGAAAAACCCGTGTGATCCAAAGACGGCAATTTAATGCAGGCCTAACACCTATCTAAAAGTCCAGACTTTGTGGAGCCAGGACGTCTGTAATTGCCACCACAAAGGAGCAATTAGGACCAGATGCTTAACACCTCACTGCAATACAGGCGGCAAAGTAGGAACACATGGCTGACACATTCCTGCCAGCAACCGGGAAGGCTTGTGTTAACAATAGATTGGTATGTAGTTATGACGCAACGTCTATTGCATCGCTAGCGAAGCATGTTTTATTGTTTCAGGCCATGGTGGGGCATCGGTCAATTTGATTGACAGATGAAACTACCCTTCACAGGAAAGGAGGAGGGGTGAAAAGAATTTGGCACTTAATCCATCGGGGTAAATCGTCCTACATGAAAAATAGGTGGAGCTAACAGGAACTTGGACATAGTAATTAGCTAACGTGGAAACTAGCCAGGGATGAAGAGAATAAAACTACATGCATGGCCAGCAAGACTTCAGACGCAAATTCACAATAGCATTCTTAGGATACCAACTGGAGAAATATTAACATTTCGTTCTGTTGGACTTCTGTACGAAGTTTTATGATGGAATTTCCTAGCTATAACCCAGGTAATACCATTACTCTGATTAGTTTGTCTGCTAGTCTGAAGGCTTGTGTAGTTTCTTGTTCTGCATATTCTCCCAAACTTTACACTGGTGGATTTTCTTTGTACTTAATGTTCCAGTTCTAGCTTTACGATTTCACTGAGAACTATTTTCTTCTTTCATTCACCACTTGGTTGTCTGATTTGTTGTATGTGATAATTTGGAGAAATCCATTATCCAAGCTACATGAGCGTGTGGCTTATGCATGTACAGGAAATACATTTAGATTCATCCTGTATGATGTTAAACATTTGGGAGACTGACTACTTAGGAGAAATTCCTGAGAGCTACCAGTCTCTTGATAGCGTCCAATTAACATTGATTATTTGGACCAACACTTTGAGTGCCTACCAAGATTATGGTGAAACCACTTGGTTTGAGGAATGGCACCAGTTCACCTTGTCTGCATGATGTCTGCATGAGGACAGACATGACTTAGGACATTCAATATCCCAGACAGATTCAGGGAAGGCATTTAATGTTCGACAGGACTGTGCGACCAGCCCTTCCGACAAGACAGTATGAATGAATCAGAAAGGGAAAGAGTAAGTGAGGTGAACTTATATGGGAAACACCCCATTACATAAATGTATGTGATGATGTATGTTTTGAGCTATAGATGTTCTAAATGGTTTTATGAATATATACATATATATTTATTTATTTAGAACTGATATATGTTTATGTAACATGCCATCATCTATCATCATACCATCATATATTATGACTTGAATGTATGTTTATATGAATGTATAGACATATGTGTTTGAGATGTGTAGACGTAGATACTACCCATCTCCGTTCGTTTCATTCCAGATCTCTTAGGAGCAATGGACAGTCAACAACCCATATCCGGAAGTGACTTAGCCTTGTGAAGGGACCACTTTGGACTCCTTCAATCTGACAGTGAACTGCGTCTCACTGGGGGAAGCATGACCTATGTGACCTCTTAAGTTATGTATACCATAATATAATCATCATCATCATTTGATCATCAAGACTAGAAATAATAAACACAGTTGTTGTATTTTAAAACTCAATTTGTCCGTATAATTCTAAATGTCTATAAATGTTTGTGTAGCTTAAATAAGTACACACATTATTGTATCATTTAGTGGGGGTTCACACATATTGTCCAGAAGTGGGAATCTATGTCCGGGAGGTATCTTGCCTATGCAGTCATAAGTAACCAGATTACGTTGCATGTCTTAACTCCTCCTTTCTCACTTCTGGTGATACCAAGTACAGCCAAAAATATATAGATATATTCTATCTTCAACGAGCCACTTCTTCGCTGTTTTCTTGAGTATCAGGGACAGTGTCTTAAATCAGCATAACAGACATTTGTTCCACGTTTTCTCTCTGGGATCTGGGGTGTTAATTAGTCCCTTCTGACAGAGTTAGGGGATCTTAAACTGCATCCAGAACTAAACACCAGTAGAAGAAAATGATTTTGGCTGAGTGGTTACCCATCTGGGATCTAACCCCAGCCAGTTGGTGACATATTGGTCTGCTCGTCCGCTATAGAATCCGGGAGTAAACCCTAGAACACTCTGGTTCGCTTCCAAGGAACGAACCTATTTCAAATCTGTTAGTCTGGAATTATTCTGGTCTTGCCCATGGATAGAACCTAGGTCTTCTCACTTACATTCTTAGCAGCATTAGTTAGTTATAATTTATTTCTAATGTAATAGCTTGCTTGATTGTAGGCAAGATTTTGACACATTAGGACTTCTTATCCTTGATAGAATCAGAGAATAAATTCTAGACTATTGATTTTCATAAACCATTCTTTCATTCTTCACCCATTACATTTGCTAAGTATTAACTTAGGAATTTGTTTCTAGGGAAGTCTGTAGAATTTAAATAACTTGTTAAAAAGTTAATAATGGATAATATCATATGAGTTAATTTACATCATTCACCACTGTAGAATTAATAATCACATTAATTAGTGATATTAATTAGTTTATTGATGATTTACTTGATGATTTTTTGATTACATGCTTTATCATTTAATTTAATCATGAATAATTTGATAATGCTTAGTTAATTCAGTGTATGACGGACTGCTTTGCATCAACTTTCTCACTCTAATTCACTACTATCATTCTCATAGCAGTGTCTGTTCCTCTTGTCACTATCCTGCTCTAGCATAAATCTAACTAGCTCTGTAGGGTAATAATATAATTACTTGCCTGAGTTAAGCTGAGAAGAGATCATGGATGCACGCACAGATTTCTTAGAGTCCGCTAGAGGATGGGGCATAAGGCTCGGCTTAATAGGAGAGAAGCTAGAACTATTTATCAGAGATGAAATGGATTGGTGGGACAAAGAAGATGAACAAATGATCAAAAGACTTGCAGAATTAGAAGCAGATATGCGTCACAAAGCTGAAGAAGATGAGATTAAGAAGAAGCAAATTGAAATACTGAATGTGGAGGAATCTACCAGCTCGATTGAGGAAAAGCCAACCACTCAAGCCGAAACTCTGATAGAAAGCGGGGAAGCTGACCGTCACAAAGAAGAGGCATGCATTCCTTCGCAAATCCCCATGGCTCAGAAAAACAAAAACTTGCGCACAGAAAGGCAGATGCTTCCCACCTCAATTCCGAAAAATAAACGGAATCGGAGGAAATGTACCAAGCGTACAGTAAACAGTCACAAACGTGATAAATGTTTACACCGCAATGAAAGCGGATTAGCTGGCTTGGCAACCCAGCAATCTCAGGAGCTTCCTAAGACTTCCCAAAGGAGAAAAATCCAGGAGGAGGAGGACCTGAGGAAAACTATTAAAGAGATCGAAGGCGAGACCTTACCCGACTCTTTTATTCCCTTCAGTTCAGAGAAACTAGGAGTGGAAATGAATTCAACTGAGACCGGAATGGATGTAAAACAGGATTCCATTGTTTCTCACGGTGTGGCCACACAAGATAAAATAATTATCAGTTTGAATTACTTATCTCAGGTGGGATATGGCATTGAAAATGACATCCCACAACATTCACTTCTATTGGATTTGGAACAAGAAAACCAGACCAGGGAGAGAATATTTCAATTGGACTTGGCACAAGAGAGCCCGGCCATGGAGGAAAAACAAGACACGGAGGAGAATTCTTACGACGTCAGTATCTTGGAGTCTTTCACAAAGGAATTTCAAGATATACAAAGCATTCATGTAGATAGTACTACGGACTCTGATTCAGGGACGATACACATGTCTACTATCAACAAAGAAAATACTTCTTTGGACAGGATGAAGGTAATACCTATCATCAACACAGCTGAAGCTAACAGGGGATCACAAATGATGGACTCTGCAGCGGAACAAAACCGGAGCGGTTGGTATTCTCAACACTCAGGACCTTGTTTACCTTTCACTTCAACCAATGTGGGATGTGGAGAACAGCTGTTTATGTATACTTCTACAAGGAGTGATACAAATTCACAGTTCTTGGGGAACAACATGATTTCTCAAAGCTGGACAACTTCTACTAGCCTTATACTTTCAAACACAGATTCAAAATGGAACTCTGTTGAAGAGGAACTCACCTGGATAAAGAATTATCGAGGGAAGAAAACTCTAAAATCAGGAGGGAGTAAACGGACACCCTACCAAGAACGAGGCAAGTACGAGTTTAATGCACATCATAAAATTATGATGTTCAGCAAATTTCCTGCCAAAAGGAGGAGATTAAAGGATTTTATTATGATCTTTGGCCGACGGAGGAAAAGAAAATGGAGCAACATTACTGCGACCAACTCTTTTAAGAAAACACTGATGGCACTTCCTCTGCTGATAGGACAAGGGCCAGAAATTGAGTGGACAATAACAGTCACTCTGCGGCGCAGGAGAATCTTGTTATACATTTTGCAATTTCCCTGCTGGGAAAAAGTAAAACCTCCAGACAGGACAGGACATTACCGAGCAATAGCCCGGAAATCCGACACAACACCAGGAGCAAAGATTTGCAAGATTTATCCTGGGATGATGGACATGGGATATTTCTTTTGACTCATAGAAAAACCCACTGCCACAAGGAATATTGGGAACCCAGACTTGGAGGCAGTTCTAGAAGGGAGATAACTTAGATACATTCTTGAATGCTGCCGAGGCTCTGTTATAGGCTTCATTGCTGAACCTACTTAAATTGGGGAGCTCTGTGACGGGACAGCCCCGGCAGCATCCGAATTACACAAGTTTGAAAGGAATTAAAGAGCCCACAAGAATTATTCTATCATTCTCTAAGTAAAAGAATAATTGTCCACCAGAAAATAATCTAGTCCCCAACCAAGGAATAAGGAAAAACTAACAGAGATTGAAAACAAGAGAAAATTACATTTTGACCACGCACGGCCCATCATTTCTGTAATGCTAGGTCTGAGAAAGCTTTGATGTACAGATCAAACGTAAAACCCAGACACCACGGTACCAGTCGGCGGGCGCTATCAAAGGTTGAAAAGTCACTGTTTTCAGTTGATACATCGCAGAGCCAGTCAGTTGAGATTGACGTGTTAGTTTACAATCCTGTGGTTAAAATAGGGACGACACCTAACACCTTACGGTTATCATGACCTAATGTGTAAACCAGCCACGGCAGAATGGGAGATAAGAGGGTCAGCCAGACCCGTCTGAAATAATACATGGCAGTGCTACTCAGGGGAAAAACCCGTGTGATCCAAAGACGGCAATTTAATGCAGGCCTAACACCTATCTAAAAGTCCAGACTTTGTGGAGCCAGGACGTCTGTAATTGCCACCACAAAGGAGCAATTAGGACCAGATGCTTAACACCTCACTGCAATACAGGCGGCAAAGTAGGAACACATGGCTGACACATTCCTGCCAGCAACCGGGAAGGCTTGTGTTAACAATAGATTGGTATGTAGTTATGACGCAACGTCTATTGCATCGCTAGCGAAGCATGTTTTATTGTTTCAGGCCATGGTGGGGCATCGGTCAATTTGATTGACAGATGAAACTACCCTTCACAGGAAAGGAGGAGGGGTGAAAAGAATTTGGCACTTAATCCATCGGGGTAAATCGTCCTACATGAAAAATAGGTGGAGCTAACAGGAACTTGGACATAGTAATTAGCTAACGTGGAAACTAGCCAGGGATGAAGAGAATAAAACTACATGCATGGCCAGCAAGACTTCAGACGCAAATTCACAATAGCATTCTTAGGATACCAACTGGAGAAATATTAACATTTCGTTCTGTTGGACTTCTGTACGAAGTTTTATGATGGAATTTCCTAGCTATAACCCAGGTAATACCATTACTCTGATTAGTTTGTCTGCTAGTCTGAAGGCTTGTGTAGTTTCTTGTTCTGCATATTCTCCCAAACTTTACACTGGTGGATTTTCTTTGTACTTAATGTTCCAGTTCTAGCTTTACGATTTCACTGAGAACTATTTTCTTCTTTCATTCACCACTTGGTTGTCTGATTTGTTGTATGTGATAATTTGGAGAAATCCATTATCCAAGCTACATGAGCGTGTGGCTTATGCATGTACAGGAAATACATTTAGATTCATCCTGTATGATGTTAAACATTTGGGAGACTGACTACTTAGGAGAAATTCCTGAGAGCTACCAGTCTCTTGATAGCGTCCAATTAACATTGATTATTTGGACCAACACTTTGAGTGCCTACCAAGATTATGGTGAAACCACTTGGTTTGAGGAATGGCACCAGTTCACCTTGTCTGCATGATGTCTGCATGAGGACAGACATGACTTAGGACATTCAATATCCCAGACAGATTCAGGGAAGGCATTTAATGTTCGACAGGACTGTGCGACCAGCCCTTCCGACAAGACAGTATGAATGAATCAGAAAGGGAAAGAGTAAGTGAGGTGAACTTATATGGGAAACACCCCATTACATAAATGTATGTGATGATGTATGTTTTGAGCTATAGATGTTCTAAATGGTTTTATGAATATATACATATATATTTATTTATTTAGAACTGATATATGTTTATGTAACATGCCATCATCTATCATCATACCATCATATATTATGACTTGAATGTATGTTTATATGAATGTATAGACATATGTGTTTGAGATGTGTAGACGTAGATACTACCCATCTCCGTTCGTTTCATTCCAGATCTCTTAGGAGCAATGGACAGTCAACAACCCATATCCGGAAGTGACTTAGCCTTGTGAAGGGACCACTTTGGACTCCTTCAATCTGACAGTGAACTGCGTCTCACTGGGGGAAGCATGACCTATGTGACCTCTTAAGTTATGTATACCATAATATAATCATCATCATCATTTGATCATCAAGACTAGAAATAATAAACACAGTTGTTGTATTTTAAAACTCAATTTGTCCGTATAATTCTAAATGTCTATAAATGTTTGTGTAGCTTAAATAAGTACACACATTATTGTATCATTTAGTGGGGGTTCACACATATTGTCCAGAAGTGGGAATCTATGTCCGGGAGGTATCTTGCCTATGCAGTCATAAGTAACCAGATTACGTTGCATGTCTTAACTCCTCCTTTCTCACTTCTGGTGATACCAAGTACAGCCAAAAATATATAGATATATTCTATCTTCAACGAGCCACTTCTTCGCTGTTTTCTTGAGTATCAGGGACAGTGTCTTAAATCAGCATAACAGACATTTGTTCCACGTTTTCTCTCTGGGATCTGGGGTGTTAATTAGTCCCTTCTGACAGAGTTAGGGGATCTTAAACTGCATCCAGAACTAAACACCAGTAGAAGAAAATGATTTTGGCTGAGTGGTTACCCATCTGGGATCTAACCCCAGCCAGTTGGTGACATATTGGTCTGCTCGTCCGCTATAGAATCCGGGAGTAAACCCTAGAACACTCTGGTTCGCTTCCAAGGAACGAACCTATTTCAAATCTGTTAGTCTGGAATTATTCTGGTCTTGCCCATGGATAGAACCTAGGTCTTCTCACTTACATTCTTAGCAGCATTAGTTAGTTATAATTTATTTCTAATGTAATAGCTTGCTTGATTGTAGGCAAGATTTTGACACATTAGGACTTCTTATCCTTGATAGAATCAGAGAATAAATTCTAGACTATTGATTTTCATAAACCATTCTTTCATTCTTCACCCATTACATTTGCTAAGTATTAACTTAGGAATTTGTTTCTAGGGAAGTCTGTAGAATTTAAATAACTTGTTAAAAAGTTAATAATGGATAATATCATATGAGTTAATTTACATCATTCACCACTGTAGAATTAATAATCACATTAATTAGTGATATTAATTAGTTTATTGATGATTTACTTGATGATTTTTTGATTACATGCTTTATCATTTAATTTAATCATGAATAATTTGATAATGCTTAGTTAATTCAGTGTATGACGGACTGCTTTGCATCAACTTTCTCACTCTAATTCACTACTATCATTCTCATAGCAGTGTCTGTTCCTCTTGTCACTATCCTGCTCTAGCATAAATCTAACTAGCTCTGTAGGGTAATAATATAATTACTTGCCTGAGTTAAGCTGAGAAGAGATCATGGATGCACGCACAGATTTCTTAGAGTCCGCTAGAGGATGGGGCATAAGGCTCGGCTTAATAGGAGAGAAGCTAGAACTATTTATCAGAGATGAAATGGATTGGTGGGACAAAGAAGATGAACAAATGATCAAAAGACTTGCAGAATTAGAAGCAGATATGCGTCACAAAGCTGAAGAAGATGAGATTAAGAAGAAGCAAATTGAAATACTGAATGTGGAGGAATCTACCAGCTCGATTGAGGAAAAGCCAACCACTCAAGCCGAAACTCTGATAGAAAGCGGGGAAGCTGACCGTCACAAAGAAGAGGCATGCATTCCTTCGCAAATCCCCATGGCTCAGAAAAACAAAAACTTGCGCACAGAAAGGCAGATGCTTCCCACCTCAATTCCGAAAAATAAACGGAATCGGAGGAAATGTACCAAGCGTACAGTAAACAGTCACAAACGTGATAAATGTTTACACCGCAATGAAAGCGGATTAGCTGGCTTGGCAACCCAGCAATCTCAGGAGCTTCCTAAGACTTCCCAAAGGAGAAAAATCCAGGAGGAGGAGGACCTGAGGAAAACTATTAAAGAGATCGAAGGCGAGACCTTACCCGACTCTTTTATTCCCTTCAGTTCAGAGAAACTAGGAGTGGAAATGAATTCAACTGAGACCGGAATGGATGTAAAACAGGATTCCATTGTTTCTCACGGTGTGGCCACACAAGATAAAATAATTATCAGTTTGAATTACTTATCTCAGGTGGGATATGGCATTGAAAATGACATCCCACAACATTCACTTCTATTGGATTTGGAACAAGAAAACCAGACCAGGGAGAGAATATTTCAATTGGACTTGGCACAAGAGAGCCCGGCCATGGAGGAAAAACAAGACACGGAGGAGAATTCTTACGACGTCAGTATCTTGGAGTCTTTCACAAAGGAATTTCAAGATATACAAAGCATTCATGTAGATAGTACTACGGACTCTGATTCAGGGACGATACACATGTCTACTATCAACAAAGAAAATACTTCTTTGGACAGGATGAAGGTAATACCTATCATCAACACAGCTGAAGCTAACAGGGGATCACAAATGATGGACTCTGCAGCGGAACAAAACCGGAGCGGTTGGTATTCTCAACACTCAGGACCTTGTTTACCTTTCACTTCAACCAATGTGGGATGTGGAGAACAGCTGTTTATGTATACTTCTACAAGGAGTGATACAAATTCACAGTTCTTGGGGAACAACATGATTTCTCAAAGCTGGACAACTTCTACTAGCCTTATACTTTCAAACACAGATTCAAAATGGAACTCTGTTGAAGAGGAACTCACCTGGATAAAGAATTATCGAGGGAAGAAAACTCTAAAATCAGGAGGGAGTAAACGGACACCCTACCAAGAACGAGGCAAGTACGAGTTTAATGCACATCATAAAATTATGATGTTCAGCAAATTTCCTGCCAAAAGGAGGAGATTAAAGGATTTTATTATGATCTTTGGCCGACGGAGGAAAAGAAAATGGAGCAACATTACTGCGACCAACTCTTTTAAGAAAACACTGATGGCACTTCCTCTGCTGATAGGACAAGGGCCAGAAATTGAGTGGACAATAACAGTCACTCTGCGGCGCAGGAGAATCTTGTTATACATTTTGCAATTTCCCTGCTGGGAAAAAGTAAAACCTCCAGACAGGACAGGACATTACCGAGCAATAGCCCGGAAATCCGACACAACACCAGGAGCAAAGATTTGCAAGATTTATCCTGGGATGATGGACATGGGATATTTCTTTTGACTCATAGAAAAACCCACTGCCACAAGGAATATTGGGAACCCAGACTTGGAGGCAGTTCTAGAAGGGAGATAACTTAGATACATTCTTGAATGCTGCCGAGGCTCTGTTATAGGCTTCATTGCTGAACCTACTTAAATTGGGGAGCTCTGTGACGGGACAGCCCCGGCAGCATCCGAATTACACAAGTTTGAAAGGAATTAAAGAGCCCACAAGAATTATTCTATCATTCTCTAAGTAAAAGAATAATTGTCCACCAGAAAATAATCTAGTCCCCAACCAAGGAATAAGGAAAAACTAACAGAGATTGAAAACAAGAGAAAATTACATTTTGACCACGCACGGCCCATCATTTCTGTAATGCTAGGTCTGAGAAAGCTTTGATGTACAGATCAAACGTAAAACCCAGACACCACGGTACCAGTCGGCGGGCGCTATCAAAGGTTGAAAAGTCACTGTTTTCAGTTGATACATCGCAGAGCCAGTCAGTTGAGATTGACGTGTTAGTTTACAATCCTGTGGTTAAAATAGGGACGACACCTAACACCTTACGGTTATCATGACCTAATGTGTAAACCAGCCACGGCAGAATGGGAGATAAGAGGGTCAGCCAGACCCGTCTGAAATAATACATGGCAGTGCTACTCAGGGGAAAAACCCGTGTGATCCAAAGACGGCAATTTAATGCAGGCCTAACACCTATCTAAAAGTCCAGACTTTGTGGAGCCAGGACGTCTGTAATTGCCACCACAAAGGAGCAATTAGGACCAGATGCTTAACACCTCACTGCAATACAGGCGGCAAAGTAGGAACACATGGCTGACACATTCCTGCCAGCAACCGGGAAGGCTTGTGTTAACAATAGATTGGTATGTAGTTATGACGCAACGTCTATTGCATCGCTAGCGAAGCATGTTTTATTGTTTCAGGCCATGGTGGGGCATCGGTCAATTTGATTGACAGATGAAACTACCCTTCACAGGAAAGGAGGAGGGGTGAAAAGAATTTGGCACTTAATCCATCGGGGTAAATCGTCCTACATGAAAAATAGGTGGAGCTAACAGGAACTTGGACATAGTAATTAGCTAACGTGGAAACTAGCCAGGGATGAAGAGAATAAAACTACATGCATGGCCAGCAAGACTTCAGACGCAAATTCACAATAGCATTCTTAGGATACCAACTGGAGAAATATTAACATTTCGTTCTGTTGGACTTCTGTACGAAGTTTTATGATGGAATTTCCTAGCTATAACCCAGGTAATACCATTACTCTGATTAGTTTGTCTGCTAGTCTGAAGGCTTGTGTAGTTTCTTGTTCTGCATATTCTCCCAAACTTTACACTGGTGGATTTTCTTTGTACTTAATGTTCCAGTTCTAGCTTTACGATTTCACTGAGAACTATTTTCTTCTTTCATTCACCACTTGGTTGTCTGATTTGTTGTATGTGATAATTTGGAGAAATCCATTATCCAAGCTACATGAGCGTGTGGCTTATGCATGTACAGGAAATACATTTAGATTCATCCTGTATGATGTTAAACATTTGGGAGACTGACTACTTAGGAGAAATTCCTGAGAGCTACCAGTCTCTTGATAGCGTCCAATTAACATTGATTATTTGGACCAACACTTTGAGTGCCTACCAAGATTATGGTGAAACCACTTGGTTTGAGGAATGGCACCAGTTCACCTTGTCTGCATGATGTCTGCATGAGGACAGACATGACTTAGGACATTCAATATCCCAGACAGATTCAGGGAAGGCATTTAATGTTCGACAGGACTGTACGACCAGCCCTTCCGACAAGACAGTATGAATGAATCAGAAAGGGAAAGAGTAAGTGAGGTGAACTTATATGGGAAACACCCCATTACATAAATGTATGTGATGATGTATGTTTTGAGCTATAGATGTTCTAAATGGTTTTATGAATATATACATATATATTTATTTATTTAGAACTGATATATGTTTATGTAACATGCCATCATCTATCATCATACCATCATATATTATGACTTGAATGTATGTTTATATGAATGTATAGACATATGTGTTTGAGATGTGTAGACGTAGATACTACCCATCTCCGTTCGTTTCATTCCAGATCTCTTAGGAGCAATGGACAGTCAACAACCCATATCCGGAAGTGACTTAGCCTTGTGAAGGGACCACTTTGGACTCCTTCAATCTGACAGTGAACTGCGTCTCACTGGGGGAAGCATGACCTATGTGACCTCTTAAGTTATGTATACCATAATATAATCATCATCATCATTTGATCATCAAGACTAGAAATAATAAACACAGTTGTTGTATTTTAAAACTCAATTTGTCCGTATAATTCTAAATGTCTATAAATGTTTGTGTAGCTTAAATAAGTACACACATTATTGTATCATTTAGTGGGGGTTCACACATATTGTCCAGAAGTGGGAATCTATGTCCGGGAGGTATCTTGCCTATGCAGTCATAAGTAACCAGATTACGTTGCATGTCTTAACTCCTCCTTTCTCACTTCTGGTGATACCAAGTACAGCCAAAAATATACAGATATATTCTATCTTCAACGAGCCACTTCTTCGCTGTTTTCTTGAGTATCAGGGACAGTGTCTTAAATCAGCATAACAGACATTTGTTCCACGTTTTCTCTCTGGGATCTGGGGTGTTAATTAGTCCCTTCTGACAGAGTTAGGGGATCTTAAACTGCATCCAGAACTAAACACCAGTAGAAGAAAATGATTTTGGCTGAGTGGTTACCCATCTGGGATCTAACCCCAGCCAGTTGGTGACAAGGGGGGAGGGGGAGGAAGGGAGAGAGAGGGGAGGAGAGAAAGGGAGGGAGAGAGAAGGGAGAGAGAGGGAGAATATATTATAGAAATCCACCTATACAGTGAATCATACCTGGTCTGCTTGAATTAGAGCTGAACATTGTACAGTACCTCTTAGTCACCCCATTCCCCCTTACATTTAATCATCTTACAAATATGCATATAATTGTTCTCTAAACACCAACAAACATACATTATTTTTTAAGTCAGGATTGCAGCCAGCATACAGCACAACTCTGGAGCATTCATTGTGTCCATTCTGAGCTGCCAGGTGAAGTGCAGTAAAACCAGCCTAATAGGATAACATATGAGCAATTCTATTATCACCTGTCTCATAATCTAATGTTAAATAATTCAACAATCATAAATAGAAAGCATTTGTTGGATTTTCCCTTCAGGACATGTTGATGTAATGGAGAAACGAGCAGGTGGAGAGATTGGCTGGGTCTGCACTGCTCGGTGGGGTATTAGTGCATAAGGCAGACACAGTCGGGGCCTTTGGGACCATGTGTATAGTGCAGAACAGATATATCATCATGGTCTGGAGAGAATGGTGCTGCAGGGAATGAGGAGATAATCTGGCCAACACTCAGGACTCTGGGGAAAGGCCAGACGGACATATACTCAGACTGCTACAGATACCATCAGTACTGTGACTCTTCGCTGGCTGTTGAAGATGAGGATGGAGCATGAATGGGAATGTCCAAGTGCTGTGATGTCAGTTCTTGACTCAAAACTCAACTCAGTGATTCAGAACGCATTTAGTACAAGCTAAAACCAGACCATGAGCAGACTGTCACGGGATAATGTTCCAGTTATTAGGAAGAAGAGATTAAGTCTTAAGGCTATAAAGAAGGCACACAGAACATAAAGTCAGATGTTCTCAAGTTAGATTATCCCAATGCAGCGAGCATAGGCCCTAAATCAACTCATGCAAAGCCCTTCGAAGCTTGTTGATGACTGGCTGGGCTATGCAGCTAAGGCTTACTATGGAATGAGGTAGCCAGTCTGGCACCATTGCCCCTTAGATGCCTCTTACAACATGCACGGCAGGTTACAGTTCTTCTTCTTCTTTCGTTCGCTTGAAATATGTCTATAACTGCAATGTTGTCTCTTGTATGAATTTAACTGTCTTTTTCAGTTCACACAGTGGTCCATAGAGTTTATCTTCCACTGTCGTCTCTCTAGACCAGAAGGTTTGCCTAGATACATTATATTTTGGGCAGTCTTGGAGTATGTGCTCTGCTGTCTGCGACGCCAATCCACATGTGCACATTGCTGTTTCACCACTCTTGAATTTTGTATACATGATTGATTGATTGATTTAGGAACCGACATCACAGCATTCGGGACATTCCCATAAGCGGTCCGTCCCCATCCTCAGCAGCCAGCGAAGAGTTCCAACACTAATAGTTCCAGTAGCAATCTGACTATATGTCCATCTCGCCTTTCCTCTGAGCGTCTATCGTCGGCCAGATCCCCTCGTCACACCTCGCTGTCTCATTCTTACCAGACTATGGTGATCCATTTGCTCCTCCGAGGTGTACATTTGTATACATGTGGTTGCGTAATCTACTGTGTCCTGTTCTGAGGCGCAGAATAATGACTTGTTCTGGTCTGTCCATAACATGGTAGTCATCTTGAGCAGGTTTTGGTGGCTTTCTGACTGATTTGATCATTCTTTTCTTTTGGTGGTATGTAACGGGCACATCAGGCTGTTCTTCTTTGGCTCTTTCCTTAGCCAATTGATTAGCTCTGTCGTTTCCGGGTACTCCAAAGTGGAATGGTATCCACTGCATGGTGACCTTATGCTGACTGCTAAGTTCAGAAAGTAGTGTCCTTAGTACTGGCAATTTCCCAGACAGGAGCGCCTCGAGTAATGATTTTGCATCTGTCAATAGCACCACAGGTTATGTACCATTGCTGGTATTTAGTAATTTCTCTGCTGCTATCTTGATTGTCTCAATTTCAGCATCATAGTTATGGCAGTACTTTCCTGTCGGTACTCTGGCTGTGTCCCTAGAATTATTTGGGTATTCTATGTACACTCCCGCTCCTCCATTTCGAACAGCATTTTGTGCTGACCCATCTGTGTAGACTCGGATCCAGAGATCCTGTGGGTATTCGTCATCAAGGAAGCTGAGAGTGGCTATTCTGTTCTGCACACTGTACTGTTCTTCCTTGTCAAATATTCCTCTCACTTTTGTCTGGATTTGTAGTGATAGTCTATCTTCATCTTTCCATGGAGTTCGCTCTGGAATAGTTGTTAGGGGGATACCAACTGTGGGCAGATCGGTGGTTTCTCTGCAGAGTCGACAGGTTACAGTGCTACTGTTGCTTGCATCCCTCATGGGTTGCAATAATACCATTTTATGGTGATTCATAAGAACATATACCAAGGATTCTCATCTCATCTTGTACCTTGCGGTGTCGAGATGAAGCATAAACTGCAGGAGTGTTCCCATTTATGGGCTTCATATATCTTGATTCCCATGGATTCTGTTATGCCCTCTGTCTACATGGCTAGCCTCTTCTTCTGCTTCCATTTGGTCTGTACATCATTGCTTGTTGTGATATACTGTTAGTTGATAATCTAGTTACATGGCCAAACCATTTAACTTGCTGTTTTCTGATGAAATCTAGCGCTGCAGTACCATCCACTTGATTTCATAATTTTTGATTTTCTCTCATCTTGATACATTGAGTATTCTTAGGAATCTCATTTATGTTTTGTAATGTTTCCTTTGTCTTTTTCTGTCATTGTCCAGGTTTGGCACTGGTAGCACAGAGTTGGTAGGAAGATTGTGTTGTAGAGAGCTTTCTTAGTATGTATTGAATTGCTACGTTTTGTGGAGATTGCATGATGTGGAGAAGCTGATCATCCACACCAGTTGATAAGGCACATGATGATGATACATTACCAATTAACACTAGAAATAGTCACTTCAATGTATTGTTAAATCAGAAAAACATAACATAAATTCAAAAAATCTATGCTCAATTAAGTTCTGAGCTAATATATTTGTAATTTTATGTCTCTATATTTAAGACCTCTTTGCACATTTCACTATTATGCCTTAGTCGAATTGTGATGAAACATCTTTCATTCTGGAACTGAAACTCCTGTCACATGACTATTTTTGAAATCATTTTTTTTTCTAACTTTTTTTGTGACCACAATAAATCTTTTCTGAAGTTTATTTAATAAGGTTTCCTATGCAGATAACATACTTATTCTCTCAAATTCGTTCGCTCGCTTTAAACTCAAGTGTAGCCCTTACTCACTATTTATAGTGGTAATGGACTGTGGGTTAGCTTTCCCTTTTACCAGTGTCCCCCGCCTTCAGACAAACCCACTCTGACTTCAGAGGTTCAAATAGTGCTAAAGGATTAGAAAAGCTGATCCTGTTTGTGAAAAGAAACAGCGAAAATAAAAATTTTATTCTGAACTTAAGTAAAACAAAAATAATGTCCACGGACAAAACTACATACCAACCAAAGATCACAGTCAACAGTGAAGAAATTAAAAATGTCATAAACTTTGAATATATTGGCTGAAAAATCAACAACACTGGGTACTATTAAAAAGAAGTTAGATGTAGGATTATTCTTCTCTAATCTCCATTATTATTCTCTTTCTAGTTTTTCTCATAATAATGCTGAGTAAGAGTTTGGTGACATGGTTTGTTTCCAATGCAGAAATTAAACAATATTAAGAACATACGGCACAATACTAGCAAAGAAATAAAACTTATAAGAACATATATCTTTCATGTAGCAACATATGGGTGTGAGTCAAGCACCATTTTGAATTAACTAAAAAAGAAAATTGTGGCTTTTGAGCTCAAATGTTACAGAAAACTTCTTAGAATCTTGTAGACCAATAAGAACAAAAAACTACTGATATTCTACAAGACCTTATCATCGAAGAAAGCTGGCTCATAAACAGTATCATGCTTCAGAAACTAAAATTCTGTGGCCATATGAAACATCACAGTGGCTTAGAATGAACAATGATGGTAGGCATGGTTCCTGGAAGAGGCAACAGTCGACCAGCATGAAGATGGACGCAGGACATTGCAGACACCTTGAGCATGAGAGTGCATGAGAAATAGCAAGAGATTAAGAAGCTCTTTGGAGTGCAATGATGAGAGTAACATTTTAAAAAGAACCTGCTACATGATGACGATATTTTAAAGATAATTCATTGTTATTTATTTTACTGCTGTATTAACTATTCTTTTTTATGCGTCAATGCTACTAGAAACTATGTTACAGTGCCACATGTACAACTTTTGAAAGTCAGTAAATATTTAGCATTGTTTATAACATTGCCTCATCTGAATGATCTCTTTTCGTAAATGTCTGTTATCTTGTTTATTGAACTTATAGCTACTGATAGTTCTTAGCAAATTTTAGTGTAACATGTATGCAAGAGCATCTGTCCCTATCTACTATCTAGCGAAACCACAGCCAAGGGAACGGGCTTGGTAGAATCAGCGGGGAAAGAAGACCCTGTTGAGCTTGACTCTAGTCCGACTTTGTGAAGACACATGAAGGGTGTAGCATAGGTGGGAGCGCAAGCGCAATTGAAATACCACTACTTTTATCGTTTCTTTACTTATTCAGTCTCTCGGTAGAGATTTGTTCGCATCAGACGAGCAAATCTCCGGCGGGCCTATTCTCGCTGGTCGCGAGATCCGCACAGTGGAAGTATGGGAGATTTGCTTGCAAATAGACAGGCAATATCTCCTGCGGCAGCTATGGCGGACCTATTCCCGCTGGTCGCGGGGACCGCTATAAGTCAGGTGGGGAGTCTGACGATAGTGCACGCTTTACACAGGTCCGGACACTTGTGACTGACAGATGTGCGCGCCCTCATGGTCCGGGCTCGTACAAGGCCCTCATCTGTGGGACATGGCTGAACGTCTCTAAGCCGGGTCCCTTGGGTGTCAGGGTCTGGCCATAACTCGCCACCGGCTCGTGGTGGTGAGGTCTCGGTGGATTGACGCTGAGCCGCCAGCGTCTGCAGCCTACCTTGTGCCAGACGTATTGGTTACCCATTCCTCTGGAATACACAAGACTAGGCCGAGAGAGGGGTCATGTCGTTTGGGCATCACATGATCTCTGAAGCTCTGCCCAGACATTGTGATGGAATAGTGGCCACATTCCACTCACATACTTTAGTCTGTCAAGACTGAAAGGTGTCTACTACACACATTCAAATGTACAATCTTTCCTGTGGTCCTCTGTCAGTTTCTGAGGGACCACACTGCTGTATCCTTTTCAGTATCATACAGTCATAGACAATGTTCCAGATTATGTCACGTGGAAGATTAAATTGTTTTTCAAAATCTTTCAACAGTATGCAGCAATGGCCACATATCTCCCTCAAAAGTTAAGATACTGGTCTGAAGAGAGGCCAGCTAATCTGTTTGTATGTACATCACAAAAGCTCAACTGAGATAAATCTGAGTTTGGGCAGTCCTGTTTTTTGTTTTAAAATAAACATGACATAGACATTCATGTATCTTCACAAAACTGTTCCTGAATTCTAGATTAATTAAACCTCAAGGCCACGCTGACCTCTGTATCAGTTCTATTCATGTTAATTCTTTGGGTCACTGTCTTTGACCTTTCAGCAGAAAGGATTTGAATTTATTGACTTGGTTAAGGATTTCTCTGTTATTGTTATATCATATTTTGGTGTTATCTATTTCTTTGATATAACCAATGTTTCTGTTTTCTTGATATTCAAGTAAAGTCCCTTTTTTTGCACTGCCCATAATTATAATGTCCAACAGTTGCTGCAAACTTTTTGCATTTTAAGCAGTCAATACAGTGTCACTGCAAAATGTACATTGTTTATATTTTAACCTCCAAATCGTCTTCCTGGTCTCTCTTTGATCTCTCTCAATAATATTTTGGCAATTACTACTTGCTTTATCTGCTTTATCTACTTGCCCTCTTTATTTCCTATTTAAATAGCTGCTACTTGTTTCCAGTAAATAATGTCCATTATTTTGAGATATTTCCCATCAATTTTAATAGCCTCAAACATTTTGATCATCTTGTCATGTATAGGTCTTTCTGTGTCTTAGCTGATCTTTCTGTTAGTGTTTATAATGTATATACTGCATTCATTATTCATTTCCCTTTCACATATCCATATTATTCTTTTCTAATCTCCATCCGCAATGGCAAACTACTGAACGTAAAACTTGAAAAGACATCAACAGCAGCTGAAAAATGCTGGTGTTGACTGCAATGTCCTGTAAATAGGATATGCAACAACAAAAAATCTCCACCCAGAGCTGAATATTGAAGAAGGTTGGCTATTAAAGACAATAAAACAAAGAATATTGAAATATATTGGTCACTTGAAACATCACGAAAGCTTGGAGAGAACAATAATGGGCAGTTATATGCCTGGGAAGAGAAGAAGAGGAAGGCCAAAGAGAAGATGGGTGCAGTATGTGACGGATGATCTCCAGATGAGTGCATTGGACACCGGACATCTTGCTTATGACCGAGAGGTTTTCCGGAAGGTTGTTATGGGAGTGAGGTTCTGTAAAGGACATGCTACTGAATGAATGAATGAATGAATCTCCATCATTATTTTCCTTCTTGTTTTTCTCATTAGAATGCTGAGTAGGAGTTTGGTGACATGGTTTCTTTGGTCTCATCATCATCATCATCATCATCAAGTGCCCTGCCAGCTGGCGTAGGCGTTCATGGCTCTCCACAGATCTGTCTTTGGTTTTTTGGATCAACTCTGCTGCTGATATTCCTCCATGCCACCATCTCAATCCATCCAGCATCATTTCTCTTGGTCTGCCTCTGCCGCTCTTCCCCTTGATCTTTCCAGTTGTCGCGATGTTCTCCAATGCCTCTCTTCTCATCACATGACCGAAGAAAGATGTTTGTCTCTTTCTTATTGTTGTATATAATGTTCTAGTTTCATTAGCCTGCTTCAGGCAGCCGTTGTTAGTTACTCTGGCAGTCCAAGGAATTCGCAACATTCGTCTTAGGGACCACATCTCTGTTGCTTCTAATTTCTTCTTAATTTGTTCATTTACATTCCAAGATTCACTGCCATACAGCAAAACTGGTTTTTCAGCACTCTCTTTCTTACATTCAGTGATAGTGACTTATTGCATAAGATACTCTTCATTTCTTGAAATGCAGCCTTTGCTTGCCCTATCCTTGATCTCTGTTGTGCATCTTCCATCTAATGTTATAAATCTCCATAGATATTTAAAACTATCCACCTGGTGAAGAATTTTCCCTTCTATCTCTATTTCACATTTGGGTGTCACCTGTTTCTTTGATACCACCATTGTTACTGTTTTCTTGATATTCTAAGAGAGTCCTTTCTTTGCACTCTCTCTTACTACAATGTTATAGTAGTATATTTGCACATTATCAAGATTTCCAAAGCGAAATTAATTTTTCACATGACAAAACTATTTACAAATACGTAATAATTTGATTAGCACGTACTATTTGCAAAGGTTTTACAAAGAAATTAATTTAACACCTGTCTTGTAATGCAACTGCAAAATTATAGTTAGGTACTAACCTTATTCATTAGACAAACATTACAATTGTATTTCACCAAAAGCTCGGCTGTCTGACTAAATCCATTCCAACATGCCTCATGAATAGCTGCATTTCCATGCTAATGAAGACAGTTATTTAAGATAAATTAACTGAAGTAAATAAACAGATAGATGAAAATAAAATTTACAAAAAAACTAAGGAAATGGTGCATAATAAATAGATGAATAACTAAATAAGGAATTAGTGCACAACGTCTGTTCTTAGTGAAGCTATGTGGTAGTTTAGTTAGTTAATTAGTTAGTCAACAGATCACCCTCATAGCACATCGAACCATTCAGTCCATAAGTGCTCAGATCCCCCTCCTCAGTAAATCCCGCACTAGAAGTGCAGTAGTTGAATGAAATAAAATGCGTTAACAACAACAACAAAAAAGTGATGTAGAACTAAATACTATAATAAAGACCACATAGAATTTTAAATAAATCATATAATAAAGATTACATAATGATAAAGTGAGAAGAGAGATAGGCAAGAAATAAATTATATAATAAAGATCATATAATGATAAAGTGAGAAGAGAGATAGGCATGAAAAAAATAGGAAAGGGAAAAAGAATAACACAGGAAAGGTTAACAGTTGTATTAGAATGTGGCACTGACAACAGTATTAATGTTTTATTTGGATGAATACAACCCAAAGTTATAATTATATGGCTTTCAGAACTGTCTGATTATCATGATTTGATGGCAGTGACATATATAGCATTAACACTTGTATCTTCTTCTTCTTCTTCAGCATTCTGAGCCATTGAGGTTCTTTGCTGCAGATACAATCCGTCTCCATTCGTCTCTCTGGTTGACCTTCTCTTGCCAGTTGTTGATTCCAAGTGCTTATAGGTCTGTATATATATTATCTCTCCATCGTCTTCTTGGTCTACCTCGGGGTCTATTATCATTTATTTCCTGAGTGTAAGCGAGCTTTGTTTCCCTATTATCTTCCATTCTTTCTATATGCCCCAGCCATTGTAGTCTATTAGCCTTCATGATACCAGTGATTAGCGGGGACTTATTAAAATTAACAAATTAACACTTGTATGATAAGAAGAACTGAAATTATAAGAAAAGGTTTGTCAGAGTATTGCCAGATGTCCCTTATATGCTCTTTGAATCTGTCTGTTCAAAATATTTTTGTCACACCTCTTGCATATATATATATATATATAATTTTGCTTAAGTCGACGTTATTTGTTTGGTCCCGGCCAAGATCTTTCTGTATCTTTGTATAAAAATTCCTGATAAGTCGAATTTGGTTAACTCAAATTTTCGGATTAGTCGAACATAAAAATGAATTACCGACTATATAAATGTCCATGTTTAAGGTTCATTTCACACCCCCCCCCCACCCAAAAAAAAAATTGTTTCGCAAAAGAATGTATTTTTAGTCAGCCCAGAGAACAATATGTTGCTGCATGTCAACAATGGCTGCTAGTGGACGAAAGCTTAACTCTTTCACTACCAAACAAAAATTGGGTCCTGACCAAACAGAAATTCATGGCAGAAGATTGGAAGTAGGGGTGTGTCACAATAATGCTTTTAAAATGGTAGCAGATCTATTGTATTACATATCAAATTAAAGAGGATTGCACAAGGAACATGACAGTGTTAATAATTAATTGATAGGTTACAAATATTATGACAATAATGAGAGGTTTAATAATAACAACTGAAATTAAAGAGGTAAAAATTATTTTTAAAATTGCATTTATAAGGTGTTTTCTATACTGCTCTACTGCTAATCATGTTTAATTTACTGAATAATGAAACAAACACCAATTGTCTTCAACAATATAAACAGAATTGCTCATTAAAATTACCCAAAAGGAAGTTTTGCTGCATATTCTGAACCATGTCTTTTTCACACAAAATGGAAAAAAATAATGGCAGAAAACTGGAAGTAGGGGTGTGTCACAATAATGTTATAAAAATTGTTATAATTGTAGCAGAAATGTTGTATTATATATCAAAATAAAGCGGATTGCACAAGGAATATGTTGCTATTGGAATTATTGCTATAGGTTGTAAATATAATAAAAATAATAATATAATTTTTAAAATAATTTGACAAAAAGAGGTAAAAATGATGAAAACATTGCACTTACCAAGGGACATTGTTATCCTGATCACTGCTAAACCACTGCTAATCCTGTTGAATTTACTGAACAAACACCACTTTTCTAAAATATAAACACAATTGCTCCCAATTAATCATCCGAAAAGAAGTTTTGCCGCAGATTCTGAAGCATGTC
Organism: Cepaea hortensis; assembly: GCA_963921405.1. Classification (NCBI taxonomy): domain Eukaryota; kingdom Metazoa; phylum Mollusca; class Gastropoda; order Stylommatophora; family Helicidae; genus Cepaea; species Cepaea hortensis. The sequence goes on from OY992886.1 coordinate 50,271,445, forward strand.
TTTTTCAAAAAAAAATTAGGAAAACACTTGGCAGATTTACATTTAATTACAATTAATATTTACACATGTCTGTTTATTTTTATTTACAATATGTGGCAGTCTATTTGTGATAGGCGGCAAAGCAAACTTTGGGGCACAAGTGTGGTCTATTAGTGCAGCCGGAGCAAACAAAAGATGATCTGTGTCGTTTAGTTCGAGTGCTGCAAAAAAACTTTATTGACACCGACTCAACAGTTCCAACTACAGACTTGGTAGAGACAACAATGCATGATTTTTTAGCTGTGGCTTGAGACGTTTTAGACTCAAGTGTCACCGTCTAGGACTCAGGAACATCCGTATTCTATATTGGAACTGTGCCAGTGTAAAACAACGGGGCTCTATTTTAGAAACCCTAGTTTACAGGAACGACATTGTAGCACTCCAGGAGACGAGACTGGGCGATCAGCTACTCCGAATTGCCGGCTTCAAATGTTTCTATAACAGACGACATCTGGGAACGGCGATTCTCGTTCGCGACAGCATGGTGGCATCAGAGCTAGACATGTCCAGTTGGAACAGTGACGATATACAAATACAGGCGTTGAGAGTTCATTCCAGTACACCATTCGTGTTGGTTAATGTTTATGCCCGCAATGCGAGTGTGGACGCCCAGAAGTGGCAGTGCTTAAGTGGCATATTAGGCCACGAGAGAAATGTTATTTTCTGTGGTGACTTCAACGCTAAAGGCAGATCATGGGGAAACACTTCCTCCAATACACAAGGGGAGGAGCTCGAGACTGCACTGGAAACCATCGACCTGGTTTGTATCAACAGTGGTTGTGTCACCAGGACAGCAAGCCGTCCAGGCGATGAGGACAGTGCTATTGATCTGGCGCTAGTTTCACCTTCACTCACTACAGTGTGTAGATGGGGTGTCCTAGGACACCATGGCAGCGACCACCACCCATGCAGCATATTGGTGGAGAAAGGCAGAACCAGGCAGCACAAGCTAAAGGTAAAGACGTTCCAGTATGACAGTACAGGGCAAGATGTGGTGAGTAAAATAAGACGTGACAAGCGCAGAACGTTTCAGGGCAGGAAGAAAAGGAAAAAAAGCTGGGAGCAGCCACCATGGTGGAGTTTCGAGGTGGAGAAGGCTTGGGTGGATAAGCGTAGTGCTGTAAGGAGATGGCAAAATGCCAAGAAGAACAGAGCTGGTCATCCTAGTCCCTGCTTGCACTTAGAAAGAGAGATGCACACAAAAGTAAGCTATTTCAAAAAACTGGTCACGGTGGTTAAAAGCGAAAAATGGGCAGAGGTGTGTCAAAGAGTAAGCACAGACAAGTCACTGAAATTGTTCTGGCGACTACATAAAAGCATGAGTGGTGTAGTCAAGAATAAGAGCATTGCTGACTTCCAAGGTGCTGACCTCATCTGGCAGAGGACTGACGAGGACAAGGGCAAAGCCCTCTTTGAACGCTACCTTGAGCAGAGCAACCAGACAGACATGGGAGGCCGGAATCTGGCCAAGGAGGTCACCTCAGACAGATGCAAGGCCCAGAACACTTCGGATGAAGACACAGTGACAGTGCAAGAAATCAAGGCTGTGCTTCGACGATCAAAAAACAGTGCTCCAGGTCCTGATGGCATAAGATACGACGACATAAATAGGTGTACCGACAATGAGCTAGAGAAACTAGCAGACATGTACAACAACAGTATAGGGAGTGCTAGCATCAAGGAGGAATGGTTACACAGCTATCTGATTCCCTTGCCGAAGCCTGACAAAGACCACAAGAAAATTCAGGGATATCGAATTATAACCATGCAGAATACAATAGGCAAGCTGCTGGAGAAGGTAATTGCCAGGAAAATATCAAGCCAACTAGAGAGGCAAGGTGTTTTCCCACCTACCCTGGGTGGGTACCGTCCAAAAAGAGAAACCTGGACCAATGCAGCAGTCTTTGCCCATGATGTCTATGAAGGTTTCCACTCAGGCACTGAAACCGTTGCTGCAGCGATTGATCTTGAGGACGCATACAACAGAGTACCACTGGATTTTTTAATGTTTCAGCTTCTTGAACTAAACGTAAGTCCATTCCTCCTTAGTTGGATCGCTGCAGCTCTCTTCCAACGGAAAGTAGTTTTTAGATGTGGCAGTTGGACTTCGGAACCAACAACAATATATCCTGGCCTACCACAGGGATCACCATTATCTCCGGTACTGTTCAACGCCTACACAGTGAGAATCACCAGTGAGCAGATCACTGGACCTGGCAGGACATTGTCATATGCCGATGATGTTTTAGTGTATCGTCAGGGTAAGGATAGAGAGGAGGTTGCTGTGGAGCTACAAACCGAACTCAATCGCATAAGTACTTGGTGTGATGAAGCTGGGGCAATGGTCAACCCAACAAAGGCAACAGTGACTTGGTTCTCGTTGAATAATCATATTGTCAACAATCCAACACCTACTGTAATGCTGTGTTCAGAGACGGTGGAAAGAACGCAGGCAATGAATTACCTGGGGATACGGTTTGATCGAAGCCTTGCTTATAATGTGCACATAGACCAGGTGATAACAAAGGCCAAGCGGGGTTTGGCAGCGATGCGGGTGATGGCGGCAGCAAACTGTGAGAAGCGCCATCTATGTCTTCTGTACGAGGGGCTGGTCATGTCTGTTTTGGAGTATGCAATGGCAATCCTGACTGTCAGCCATAAGCAGATAGAAAGGATGGAAAGGATACAGAATGAAGCTATGCGCATTATTCTTGGATGTACAAGAGATACAGCATGCAGGGCGATGCGCTACCTTCTTGATTTTCCAACCATTGAAGAGAGAATGCAAGTTTGCAGGGCACGCACCTACCTCAGAATTAACGCAAACACACAGCATCCACTGCATAGTGAAATTAGGAAGGTGAAGGGCAGCAGGTTAAAAAGAGGACGGTCGTGGATGGGTCAAGCCGAGGACATTCTTCAACAGGTGTGTTCACTTGAGGACTTAGAACCTGGCGAGGAGTGGGTGCAAGTGCCAACAGACTTCTGCACATCCTTTTCAGCTTGCATCCAACTAGATAGAAAATGCAGACAAGAAAATCCGGCTGCTGTTGAGGCTGAAGTACAAGCGTTGATTTTCGAGAATTCGCTAGACAGTGACGCGGTCATCTACACAGATGGGTCGGTCATCCGACATGTGAGAAGCTCATGGGCCTTTACAGCTCGGGCCGGAGGGAGAATTGTGAAGGAGGACTCTGGTGCTTTCACTGAAACCACAAGTAGCCTGACCATGGAAGTCATGGCAGTAAGTAAAGCAATAACATGGCTCGAGACACAGACATTCACTAGGGCTTGTTTCCTTAGCGACTCAATGAACATGATCAAGAGGATAGAGGAGGGGTCGATCCGAAGAGAATGGTTGCTGCCTCTGAAGCGGTCTCGGCTGGCAAAGATTAGTTTCATCTTCGTGCCAGGGCATGCGGGAGTACAAGGAAATGAGCGGGCTGACAAGCTCGCAGGTGAGGCTACTGTTGAGGGCGGACGCGCCATGGACCAGGCTGACATTCTGAATGCTCTACGAGAAGTGAGACTTTTGCAAGAACCAAGTGATGACTGTGAATCTACAACAATGGCCAGACTGCGAGAGCAGCAAATTAAAAGAGGGGTGGCCAAACAAGAACACTACGCAGGAAGCCAAAGAAGATTGATAAACCAACACAGAACTGGCGTCGTTAGCCGCTACACGCTGCGGGATTTGCTGAGGAGGGGATCCGAGCACTTATGGACTTCTTCTTCTTTCGTTCGCTTGAAATATGTCTATATCTGCAATGTCGTCTCTTGCATGAATTGAACTGTTTTTTTCAGTTCACACAGTGGTCCATAGAGTTTATCTTCCACCGTCGTCTCTCTAGGCCAGAAGGTTTGCCTAGATATGTTATATTTTGGGCAGTCTTGGAGTATGTGCTCTGCTGTCTGCGACGCCAATCCACATGTGCACATGGCTGTTTCACCAATCTTGAATTTTGTATACATGTGGTTGCGTAATCTATTGTGTCCTGTTCTGAGGCGCAGAATAATGACTTGTTCTGGTCTGTCCATAATGTGGTAGTCATCTTGAGCAGGTTTTGGTGGCTTTCTGACTGATTTGATCATTCTTTTCTTTTGGTGGTATGTAACGGGCACATCAGGCTGTTCCTCTTTGGCTCCTTCCTTAGCCAATTGATCAGCTCTGTCGTTTCCGGGTACTCCACAGTGGGATGGTATCCACTGTATGGTGACTTTATGCTGACTGCTAAGTTCAGAAAGTAGTGTCCTTAGTACTGGCAATTTCCCAGAGAGGAGCGCCTCGAGTACTGATTTTGCATCTGTTAGTAGCACCACAGGTTGTGTACCATTGCTGTTATTTAGTAATTTCTCTGTTGCTATCTTGATTGCCTCAATTTCGGCATCATAGTTATGGCAGTACTTTCCTGTCGGTACTCTGGCTGTGTCCCTAGTATTATTTGGGTATTCTATGTACACTCCCGCTCCTCCATTTCGAACAGCATTTTGTGCTGACCCATCTGTGTAGACTCGGATCCAGAGGTCCTGTGGGTATTCTTCATCAAGGAAGCTGAGAGTGGCTGTTCTGCGCTGCACACTGTTCTGTTCTTCCTTGTCAAATATTCCTCTCACTTTTGTCTGGATTTGTAATGATAGTCTATGCTCATCTTTCCATGGAGTTCGCTCTGGAATAGTTGTTAGGGGGATACAAACTGTGGGCAGATCAGTGGTTTCTCTGCAGAGTCGTTTGGCCTGGTGGATAAAACTACTTCTTTTCAACCGCCCCATAGCTAGGTTTTCAAATCTGTTCTTCATAGGGTGGCCTGGCAAGCTGAGGAACTTTTCTGCTTGTATTAGCGTTTTCGTATCTCTGCGCTCACTCAGTGCCTGTGTCCTCCCCATCTTCTCCATTTCCACTATAGGGGTTGATCTCATCCCTCCTGTGGTGACTCTAAGTGCTTGATTTTGCACCTTGTCCAGCTCTTGTAGTGTGGTATTTGATACTGAACACCACGCAGTTGACCCATATTCCAGGTGTGGTCGTATGCTCTGTTGGTAAACTTTGCTAAGTATTTTCGTACTGGCTCCCCATGTGGTTCCACTTAGCTTTCTCAGGATGGCTATTTTCCTTCTGGCTTTTGCTACTGCTTTGTTGATGTGCTTTCTCCATGTCAGCTTGCCATCAAATGTTACTCCAAGGTATGTTGGTTCTTTATCTTCTCTTAGGGGTGTTCCATTTATCTGGATGATCCCTGCCTTTTGTTTTGGAGAGAGGGTAAATAGGGTGGTGCTGCACTTGTCAGTGTTTATGCTGACACACCATCTATTTGCCCATGCAGCAAATGTATCTACAGCTCTTTGTAGCAATCTGGTGGCCACTGATGCATATTCATTTGTGCTCCATAGAACCAGGTCATCGGCGTACATTGCCGCTTTAATTCCATGCGGTAGGTGAGCAACAAGATCATTGATGAAGATTAGAAAAAGTGTGGGGGACAAGACTCCGCCCTGGGGGACACCGTGACGCAGTAGTACTTTCTTGCTCTTGAGTCCGTCTATCTGTACTCGGGCTCTTCTGTTGTGCAAGTATGCTTTCACCCATTTGTACATTCTTCCATTGACTTTGCAGTTTCTCAGTTTCTTCATCAGACCTTCTTTCCAGACTTTGTCAAAGGCTTTCTTCAGATCTATCCATGCCGCAAGCACCAGCTTCTTCTCTTGGAATGCATCCTCAATTTCTTGAGAGAGGTAGGTTGTCTGATCTTCCGTAGAGTAGCACTGCCTAAAGCCAGCCTGCTGTGGCACAAGGATGTTTTTACTTTCAATGTACCACTGCAGTCTGTGATTGATGATGCGCTCCAGTGTTTTGCAGAGACAGCTGGTGAGGCTAATTGGTCTGTAGCTAGAGGCAATGGAACCATCTTTCCCTGATTTTAGGAGGGGTATCATGATTGCTTCTCTCCAGGCTTGTGGAACACTGCCTAAGGTCCAGCTGTTATTGAAGATCTGCAACAGCTTTGTTTTGGCCTCTGTTCCTAGGTTCCTGATCATTTCATTGGAGATACCATCAGCTCCTGGTGACTTTCTCATTTTCAGTTTTGATATGGCTAGCTCCAGTTCGCTGATTGTGATGGGTGCCTCCAGAACCTCATGTACTATTTCCTTCTGTCCTGTATGTTGTCGTTTCTCTCGAATCTCTTGTTGATTCTCTGGACTAATTTTGATATTGCTATCTTGTGCGAACGAGTCCGCAAAATGGTCAGCTGCTTGCTTTCTTGTTAAGATTTTTCCATCTTTATGTAGTGCAATTTTTGAGTTTCTCCCTGTGCCCTCGTCATTAAGCTGTTTTATTAGCTTCCACAATTTCCTTGTGTCTCTTTCAAAGTTCAGAGACTCCGTTTTCTCCTGCCAGCTTTTCCGTCTAGCCTGCAGCTTGGCCCTTTGAAATTTGGCTTTTGCATGCTGGAATTTATTGTGGTGCTCTTGGCTGGGTGTGGCCTCTGCTTGCTTTCTACACACTTCAACATCATTATGCAACTGTTCCAGTTCACTACTCCAGTAGGGTTTATATTGTTTACGGGCTCCTCTTGGTACTGTTTCTCGCGCTGCCTGTAGTATGCATTTCCCAAACTCTTCAACTGCTTTATTTATGTCTTTCTCAGTGTTCAGGTTTCTAACCAGTATGCTGATGCGATGCTTGTACATTGCCCAGTCTGCTTTCTTGTAGTTCCACCTCGAGAGGGTGCTGCTTTCACTTACAAGCTCATTTTCTACGGTTAGAAAGACTGGCCGATGGTCACTGCCACCAAGTTGTTTCCCAACAGTTCGTGTAATGTTCCACCCCAGGTCTGGTGAATGAAAAGCCAGGTCAGGTGTAGTTGAAGAGTGCCATGATCTCGAGTAGAAAGTATGTGGGTCGGACGGCTTGTTAATCAACATGAATCTATTCTCATCTTGCCAGTCTTCCAGTCTCTCTCCTCTCTGGTCCATGTGATCATAGCCCCAGCTCTGCGAGTGGCTGTTGAAATCGCCACACACAATCATTTTTTCTTTTAGTGGTAGAGTGTCCAGTGCCTGTGGGCGGTCACTTGGACAGTAGTAATTGATCAGATGTAGATCTGTATTACCTGTCTTAAGTTTAAGTGTCTGATACTCAGCCCCTTCCATGTAGACTTTGATTTGGGAAGCCATGATGTTATTTCTTACAAGGGTCAGTATCCCACCTTTTCGCCTGTTCTTTCGGTCAGATCGGTAACACTGGTAGCCTCTGATTTTGAAGGCTATATTTTCATTGAGGTGAGTTTCTTGCAAGCAACATATGCTTACTTTCTCTTTGTCCAGGATGTTTTCTAATTCAACTTTTTTGTTGCTGACTCCCTCCGCATTCCAGTGCATTATTTTAAGTCTTAGTTTAGTATGGCCAGTCGTCCTATTCTCATGTCCCCTGGCTCCACAGGACATCTGAGAAGGACCTCCAGTAGTTGGGGTTGGACCCTTTCGAGACATAGGGCCCGGCACTGCACCTGCCTGGGGGTCCAAAGCAGGGCGAGCACCATAACGATTAGCAGTAGTCGACATATTCCATTTTGCGTGATTGCGTGGCATCCTGATTTCTGTGGTGCGCCTCTTGGCTGGTTGCCTCCGTCTTCAGCACCTTTCTTTGCTAGAGCAGACTGTGGTCTCACTCGAGTGTAGATGTGTACGCGCGCACACGCCTGTCTGCGCATGCATGTCCGTGCATACACATCTAGAGCATACTGGTTATTTTCCGGCGCCAGAGACTCGCCGTCGCCCCTTCTCCTGTTAGTTTAAACAGGCCCGCCACGTGAAGGCCAGGGGTTGGACTTTTGCTGCATAGGTTATGTATTCACGAGCCATTGAGGTATTTGAGCAATGTTGGGCGCTCACCCCAACACCGCGCCTCGGCTACATACAGCAACATTTGGAACCCACTTATGGACTGAATGGTCCGATGTGCAACGAGGATGATCTGTCGACTAACTAACTAACTTTTAGCTTTTTTATCTCCATGCCACACACAATATTCTATCTCCTTCAAGAAACCACTTCATCTCTTGATGCTGAAGTCGCAAATGCTTCAATTCTGGAGGGAAGCCTACTCGGTTGACATTCAGTGTCCCTGTATAATTGAAATTGTTGGAATGCAGATAATCAATCAGAGCTTTTGAAGTGTAGAATCTGTCAGCAAAGATGTGATGGCCAGTTCCGAGAACATTCAGTAGTGTGGCAAACACTTTCACTGCATGAGCAGTTGTGGGATCTAAATCCGGACTGTATTCTGTGTTTCTTCCATAGTAAATTTGTTAATTCACCACATAGCCAGTCGCAGAATCACAAAGGCCAAATGTTTTGATGTGGTACTTGTGAGGCTTTGTTGCATTGTATTGTCTGTGCTGAAATCTGCTCTTCCACCCAATAATCATTTCATCAATGGACACATTTTCAAATGGGTAAAATACTTCCTGGAATTTCTTCAGAATCATGTCAACAAGAGGATCGATTTTTGTGTGTGCATATGCTGCCTCTGGTTCACATACGTGAAACATGGTGTGATAAATAGATTCAAATCAATTCCTGGGAAACATATGGCATACCAAGGAGTATATAAATGTGCACTAGTACTCTAATAGTCTTTGATACATGGTCTTGGATCATGTCCTATAGCAATAATGACAGACGTAAACTTCAGCCATTCGTGCTTCGTGAGTGGGGTCCAGGATAACAGACTAGAATGTTTTCTTTTATGAGTGTTCTGCATCGACATCTTTTCTGCATATTCGTTTACATTTTTAATTAAACAATCCACTATGTCATCATCAAAAAACACTTTGAGAAAATCCATAGGTGTTTGAAGTTGATAAAGTACAGGGTTGATGTGAAACCTTCGAGGACGAAACTCAAATTTCGGTTTTGTTTCCCCTTCGGACACATTTTGCCATGTTAATGCTGTTGAAGCTTGTAAACCCGAGTTTTCACATCCAGTTTTATTCTTATTTTGTACGGTTTGCTTTCCTTTGCGCTGAGAAGTAATTGTGACATCCTGACATTCATTGTCAGATGGACATTCATTGTCAAACACCTCAGCTGATGACGAACTTTCACTGGTTTCTTTATCACCACGTGCTAAAACTTTAGACTCACAACTAAAACTTATTTCTGAATCTTCACTCAAATCGGAATCACTATTGTTTAAAACTGTTTTGAACAATAACCTAGCTTGATCTGAATTCATTCTACGAGGCCACATACTCATGGGCGTATCCATTAGTGTAAACCAAAACAAACAAATTAACACTACTTTAAAACTTAAAAATTCACAAGAATCAATGTTGGCAAATGTTTGACCGTACAATGATGATATAGCTATGTTCCGGCTGTGTGAATTTTCAGTTTACTGTAACTTAAAATTCTGAAATGGAGCAGAAATGAATCAAATAAACCACTGATCATTCTGTGGCGATAGAATACCCAATGGCCACCAGTGTCTGTCAATTGTGGCGATGTATAGGCCGCTGGTAGCGAAAGAGTTAAAACTTTGACTTTAAAAAGAAAGATTGAGCTGTTGGAAGAGGTTGGACATAGTGGGAAGAAGAAAGTGGATATAGCTAGAGAATTTGGTATTCCAACATCGACACTTTCCTGTATTTTAAAGCATAAAGACAGCTACAAACATTTGTTTTTTGAATGTCAAATCGACAGTGATAGGCAGAGAGCTAGAAGAACTGCTGCATGTGATTTTGTTGATGCTGCCCTTTTAAAATGGTTCACTGTGATTAGATTGGCAAGTGTACCAGTAAATGGGCGTTTACTTATTGCGAAAGCACAAGAATTTGCACGTCTTGGAGGTCAGACAGGCTGGAATTGTAGTGCTGGCTGGTTGGATCGTTTCCAAAAACGACACTGCATCACTTACAAGAATGTGTGTGGAGAGAAACAGTCAGTCAATGAAGCAACAACTCACTCATGGATAGAAGACGTGCTCAGACCTGCTTTAGCTAAATATAATTCTGCGAGCAGTGAGAGCAATGTTACTGACATTTCAGTGGAGCCATTACTTGCTAAATTGTTTAAGAGCTGAAGATTGATCCAGAGGAGTTTGTGAACATTGACAATGATGTTTCTACTAGTGCTACTCTTTCAAGCACTGATATTATAGGGCTATGCATGCCAGTCATTCAACCAACAGACCCTTCCAGCCCTGACTCTGATGATGAGGGTGACAGTGGGCTGCAAGCACAACCTGTATCGCAGTCAGATATTTTGGCATCAATTGACAAAATTGACCTTTACATGATGCAGAATGGATGTTCAGATGATGCAGTCTCACCATTTTGTGCCTTTAAACAGGCAATGAGAAGATAAATCACAGACTTTTTCTTTAATTAATTTGGAAATTTTCAAAATTAAACATTTCAACATTTCTGATATTGTATTGCTATTTATTTGTTCACTGCCTGTGTTTCCTAAGTGGTACAATCATTTTACTCAATGCTACTGCATGGTATTAGTGTAAATTAGTGTAAATATGTGTGCAGTCTGGATAAGTAGAATTTCGGATAATAAGTAGAACAAATTCCTTCGGCCCCTGTGACTTCTACTTATCCAGACTCCACTATATATATATATATATATATATATATATATATATATATATATATATATATATATATATATATATATATATATATATATATAGTAAAATTTAACAAATGACCTTTTAAAATAAATGTCATTCAAATATATGCACGAACAAGTGAATGCAGTGAAGAAAGTATAGAGGAATTTTATAATGACATCGAGTCTTCTTTTCAGAACTGTAAAAACTCATAAATAATTATCATAATGGGTGATTTCAACGAAAAAGTAGGAAATCAAAGAGATGGATGCAATGTAGGCATCCATGGTTTGGGAGAGCGAAATGAAAGAATAAGGCATGGTTTTAGTAAACACCTGGTATAAACAGCATCCTAGAATATTATGGACATGGAGGAGTAAGACAGCAGAATTAAAAACCAGATAGATTACATCCTGATTAGCAGAAGTTTTCTAAATGCGTTAAGAGTAGTAAAGTTTCCAATGCAGACTGTTACAGTCATCACAGATTAATTACAGGCACATTGAGGGTAAAGTTAAAAAAAAGTCAAGTATACAACAGGAAAAGCTAAATATGATATGTGCAAATTGAAAAATAACAAAGAAATACAAGACAATTTTAACATAGAAGTAAAGAACAAACCTGATATATTGTCTGATCTAGAGATCCTATTTCAAGATTTGGATGATCAATGGGAAATTTTGAAGAATTCAATCAGTTTGGCTGCAGAAAAAAACTATTCCAAAATGAAAGAAAGTGGTTTGTAAGATATGGATGACTGAAGAAATTTTACAACAAATGGAAACAAGAAGACAGAACAAAAATAATCCTGCCAAATATGAAGAAATTCACAGAACAGAAAAGTCAGAACATTATATAAGGAGGCAAAAGAAGCATGGCTTGAGAAAAATTGCAAAGAAATTGAAAAACAACACAACAGTAAAAATATCAAACTAATGCACAAAAGAATTTAGGAGCTTACTAATTAAAGAACATGTACATCAGCAGGCTGCCTAAAGACAAAAGATGGAAAAATCATAATAGAAAAAGATCAGATTTTACACGTATGGTCAGATTATGTGAACAATCTTTAAGATGATAACAGAAGAACAGTATGATTTTCACAATAATAATGAAGGACCATCAATTTTGAAGATGGAGGTTCAGAATGCTCTTAACCATATGAAAGCTAGCAAAACCCCTGTTTCAGACAGCATCACAACAGAAATGATTAATGCTTTGGAAGAGTATGGAATAGATAAAGTTACCAGACTGCTGAATACAATATATGATACTGGAGATATACCTCATAAATTTTGCAATTCTGTATTTATTGCAATCCCAAAGAAATCAGGAGCCTTGGAATGTGATCAACATCGAACAATTAGTATAATGAGTCACATCACGAAGGCAAATGCAGAGAAAAGATCGGCCTATGAGTGGGAACAATTTACAGAGATGATGGTGTGTGCGTGACAACAGACAAAGAGAAAGGGGAGGCATTTCTCCAGAGATTTTTAGAGCAGACCAATCATAATGATGCGGACACCAGGGATGCAGTTAGAGAGGAGTTATCTGGCACCACGAAGAATATGCAGTATGAAGACATCATACGGGTGGAAGATGTTAAACACATTTTGAAAAAGGCAAAAGACACGATGGGGTCAGGTATGGCCACATGAAGGGTTTGAGCGATGCAGACCTGGAGGAGATGACCGACTGCTTTAACCAGAGCATTAGGACAGCATCAGTACCGCAAGATTGGGTGCACAGCTATCTCATCCCTCTCCCAAAACCATTCAAGGATCAGTCAAAGCTTAGCGGCTTTAGAATCATCACCCTTCAAAATACATTTGGGAAGGTTCTAGAGAAGATAGTCGCTGTCAAGCTGCAAGAGGTTTTGGAAAGCGGGAAGCTTCTTCCAAGAGGCCTAGGGAGCTACAGGCCAGGAAAAGATACCTGGTCAAATGCAGCCACTTTTGCCTTTGACGTTTATGAGGGGTTCCAGAATAGACAAGAAACGATGGCGGCAGCGCTTGATCTCGAGGATGCGTACAATAGAGTTCGATATGATATTTTGATGACCGCACTGATGGAGAAGGGGGTCAATCCCTAGTTGGTGAACTGGATAGCAGCCGTCCTGCACTCTCGTCGGGTTGCTCTCCACCTGGGTTCATGGACCTCAGAGCCACATATTTTAGCCCTGGGACTGCCACAGGGTGCTCTCACCGGTGCTCTTTAATGTGTATACGAGCAAGATTGCAAACCTAGGAGCACCAGGGGTTGGAAGAATACTAACATTTGCAGATGATATTCTTGCATATAGGCAGGGGAGAGATAGGGAGCAAACAGCCCAGGAGCTACAGGCAACAGTAGACAAAGTGATTGACTGTTGCACTGAAATGAGTGCTGTCATCCACCCGGAAAAGGCGGCTGTTTTGTGGTGCTCTCTGGACAACAGGATTGTGAGAGCGGATGTCCCAAGCCTCACGATAGATGGTAGAAATGTCAGCAGAGAGAACAAACTGAAGTATCTGGGCATCAGATTTGACAGGAGTCTATCCTTCAAGGACCATGTGGAGACGGCTGTGACAAGATCTCAAAAGGGACTCAGTGCACTTAAAACTATGGCTGCAATGGACACAGAGCAGAGAATGCTTTTCACATTATACCAGCACTTGATCCTCTCAGTAACTGATTATGGATTAGGTCTGCTCACTGTCTCAAAGAGTCAGCTGGTGAAGTTAGAGCGCATACAGAACGAAGCTATGCGGGTCATTCTTAGATGCACTAGAGACACCCCAGTAGTGTGTATGCGTTACATCCTTGGTCTGCCGAGTGTTGCTGGTAGGCTCAAGGTGATGCAGGCGAAGGCATACCTCAGAGTAGCTGCAGACACAGACCACCCACAGCATGAGGCGCTGGACGCAGTTAAGGGTCAGCGACTGATAAGAGGGAAATCATAGATGGCTCAGGCAGAGGATACGATCAGACAGGTGTGCCCCTTGAAGAACATTAGGCGTGGAGAGGAGTGGGTCAGAGTGCCAGCAGAGCAGTCAGAATTGTACAGAGTTATAATCACATTAAGCCGGGAGTGTAGGGAGTGGCCAGCAGGGGCCACGGAAGTGGAAATCCAGCAAATAAATCAGGATAATGCTCGCTCGGATGATGTGATTATCTACACATGGTTCGGTGTCGAGAGGTAGGAGAAGTGCCTGGGGGTTCATAGCAAAAACTAATGGTCGACGTTTGGGGCAGGAGAGCCTGGCATATGATACCACAACATATAGCTTAAGAATGGAGGTGGAAGCGGTAACTGCGGCTCTCCGCTGGATGGAGAATATGATACACACACACATTGTGATTGTAACCGACTCAGAAAGCATGCTGAGGAAGGTGAGGACAGGCATGCTTCATGCAGAGTGGCATGCTTCATGGTCACGGGTGGCAAGCATCGCCTGGATCTTTTCTCTGGGGCATACTGGTGTGCTGGGGAATGAACAGGCGGACAGATTGGCTGGCTCTGCAAAATTTGGTGGAGTATTGATGCATGACAAGGCAGACGTGGTTGCGGCCTTGTGGGAGCATGTGTACACCTCGGAGGAGAAAATGGATCATCATGGTCTGGCAAGAATGAAGCAAGGAGTGATGAGGGGATCTGGCCGACGCTCTGAGGAAAGGCGAGACGGACATATAATCAGATTGCTACTGGTACTATTGGTGTTGGAACTCTTCACTGGCTGTTGAGGATGGGAACGGAGCGCCTATGGGAATGCCCCGAATGCTGTGATGTTGGTTCCTAGATCAATCAATCAATCAATCTATATACATACATATATATATATATATATATCTTATATATAAAAAAGGATCTCCGTCCAAATGTATGTATCTCTGTATGTCCTTTATACGTTCGCGAACGGCCCATCCGATTGAGATGAAATTTTCTACACGCCTTCCTTTCATTCCAGAGCTGCCAACTGTCATATTTTGTTAGTGTGAAATCGCCTGCTTACTCAGTATTATTTCATTTTTCATTTTTCATCATAATTTCATATATCTCAGGGGACCTAACTCTGTAAAAGTTATTTCAAGGGGCATAACTTTTCTGTACAACTTATAGTCATATTGTGGCATCGTTTTCAAAGATTTATAAACTCTTTGTCCATAGTTATGTACCGGCATATGAGTTATAATAAATAATGATACAATCTGTAAGGCATTTTCAACGTTTTCATAAAAATAATGCACAATGCATAACATTGTAACTCATCTTTTTTTGCTTAAGAAGTTACTGTAGTCATGCAGGTGATTAGAAAGCGTTTTTATTAAAAATAATGGATGGTGTGTGGAAGGGCATTTTTTTAAGTTACTTTTTTTGTTGTATGAATTTAATGAGACGCTACCCGCCAGGAGCTGGACGAAGTCACGCCGGGTCAGATAGATAGACAGACCCACCTTTTCGCTGCAGTTGTCTACTCCTCCTTTTCCTTCTTCTGCTGATGCTGCTGCCGCCGCTCCATTTACCCAAGTTAATTGTTGGGGGAAGATGTAAAGATCTTTCAAGTGCTCTTTCTAATGCTTTTTGTAAGTTGGTCTTCGTTTATCTAAGGTTGTTCTAACTGCAACCAATAAATGATTAGACAGACAGGCAGACAGACAGACAGAGAGGGAGGGACGGACAGACAGACAGACAGACAGACAGACAGACAGACAGACAGACAGACAGACAGACAGATAATCGGTAACGGGAACGGGAACTTATATGACTACTTATATGAATTAAATGAGATGCTCCCCACCAAGGACTGGGCGAAGCCGGGCCGGGTCAGCTAGTATATATATATATATATATATATATATATATATATATATATATATATATATACATACACACATCTATCTATCTATCTATCTATCTATCTATCTATCTATCTATCTATCTATCTATCTATCTATCTATCTATCTATCTATCTATCTATCTATCTATCTATCTGTCTGTCTATTAAAACACTCTATCTGTCTGTCTATTAAAACACACTCTCTCTCTCTCTCTCTCTCTCTCTCTCTCTCTCTCTCTCTCTCTCTCTCTCTCTCTCTCTCTCGTGATTGATAGAAGTAATTTGATAAAATGACACATGAAATTATCACAATGTTAAAGGACATTAAAATGGATGGGAATGATATCAGAATAATAAAAAAAATATTTACTGCAAACAAGATGCAGCAATTAAAATGGGAATAAATTGGGCAAACATATGAGCAGATAAAGCAAGAAATAGGATAATAATATGTTTAGTTACTGGATTTCTTCTCTATATGATCTTCTTCTTATAGTTCATGCTGTGTGCATTGGTTATCATGTTTGTCCACAGCCTTCTGTCTCTTGTGCTGCCAATGATTTCTGATACCAATGTTCTATCATGCCACGATGGGATTTTCCACCAGGTGTGATACGACTGTTCCAAGATAGTTGTACTGATTGATTGATTGATTTAGGAACTGACATCACAGCATTCGGGGCATTCCCATAAGCGCTCAGTCCCCATCCTCAGCAGCCAGCGAAGAGTTCCACCACTAAAAGTACCAGTAGCAATCTGATTATATGTTTGTCTCGCCTTTCCTCTGAGTGTCGATCGCCGACCAGATCCCCTCGTCACCCCTCGATGTTGCATTCTTGCCAGAGCATGGTGATCCATTTGCTCCTCCGAGGTGCACACGTGCTCCCACAAGGCCACAACCACGTCTTCCTTATCATGCATCAATACTCCACAAAGTTTTGCAGAGCCAGCCAATCTGTCCGCCTGTTCATTCCCCAGCACACCAGCATGCCCCGGAGAAAAGATCCAGACGATGCTTGTCACCCATGACTTCCGAAGCAAAGCAAGCCACTCTGCACGAAGCTTGCCTGTCCTCACGCTACTCAGCATGCTTTCTGAGTCAGTTACAATTATGATGTGTGTGTGTATCGTATTCTCAATCCAGCGGAAAGCTGCACTGACCGCCTCCACCTCCATTCTTAAGCTAGATGTTGTGGTATCATATGCCAGGCTCTCCTGCACCAAACGGCGACCATTAGCTATTGCTAAGAACCCCCAGTTGTACTGATTCACTTATTTAAAAGCTTTTTTTCCAGAGAAGCACTGGAAAATGTTGTGAAGACTGGGGGGGGGCATACACACGCACATACATACACACATACAAACACTTAGAATTATATTGACATAACAAAATTGTAAATGCAAATCTGTAAACAGTAGTTTGAATAATTAACAACCTATAACAGGACAAGTCAAATCTTTTGAATATACAATTCCTATAACAGTAGTTGATAACCTTTTGTGAATTTATTTTTTTGCATTTATATACCTCCCAAAAATAAATCATTTGGTAAGGACAATATGTAATTTCTCAAATATTTCATTCTTTCCCAGAAATTGGTAATGACTGAGTTTCCTTCATTAAAAAATATTATCTGATGGAATATGGAATAAAATTATTCTTGTACTTTACCTTGAGGTAGACCCCCCAAAAAGGTGGGGGAGTATGGGGGGAGGGAGGGGGATAGGGATAATTAGCACAATAATTTTTTGACCATTTCTCGCAGGCTATTCATCTTTTGTTTCTGTTTCTTTTACTTCTGACTCTTCTTTTACTACTACTTCTTTCACCTGTTGCTTATTTGAAGTCCCTGCCTATACCTCTGTGTTACAAACTTCTTCTTTATAATTGTAAATTGCATAACACTGTGAGACTACTTAAATTACTCTTTAGTTCTGGAAATGACATATCTGTTCATCTACATCTATCCCTTCTATAACACATTACACTCTATGTTTTATTATGAAGCAACCCAATAGTTACTGTAATAATTAAAGTGGGGATTATAGCAGTGCTAGATTTAATCAGAAAACAGCAAGTTAAGGGGTTTGGCCATATAACTAGATTACCAACAAGCAATGGTGTACAGACCAAATAGAAGCAGAAGAAGAGGCCGGCCACATAAACGATGAACAGAGGGAATAGCAGAGTCGCAAGGTAAAAGAGGAACAAGATTAGATGATGATGATGATGAGACTGTAATAATAAGAGTTAGTATATTTATACAGATTTATGTATGACATTGCATACAATATAACACTCTCAATTTAAAGTGCCAGAGTTTGACTTTAAGTGTAATATGATAACTTTCAAATTCTAAACAAATTTAGATTTCTATTCACATTAAATATTTGAGGAGCGGCTGGCTGATTGGCTAGAATGCAGGGTTCTACTTTGGGAGATCCGGGTGTAAATGCTCGGTAAGATGTGGATTTATTTTCTGTCAGGGGCAAAAAGAAAACCCTAACCTGCACAGTTCGCAACAACTGCACTTGCCACACACCCTTAATTCCTCAGGCTCAAAACACCCCCCTCCCTCTCTGTCCTACACTGCAAGGTACTAAAGGCAGTAGATGACAGTTACAATATTTGTAGAGTCAATGTTATTAAAAATTAGTTGCATATCCTTTACAGGATGTCACAATCAACTCCAGCATTGTTTGGCTGTTTGTGATGTCTTGGCAAGTTTACGTTCAGTAGCTTGTCATTGCTTTCTGAACAACCGGCACCCATACTATTTTTATTTTAAAAAACCAACGCAAGGCGGTCTGTTGTCAAATCGCCCACAGCTGTGTTTCTAACATGGTATGCGGGATTATGAACTGCGTCTGCAACCCCTTAGTGTATTACAAAGAAGAAAAAATTTATCCAATCTTAAATGCGTTACCTCATCCTGAATATCTATATGGCAACCTGCATCTAGTAGAATCTGTGCTGCATCCTTTGCCCCTTGTGATGTTGCTTTGAGCAATGGGGTGCAGCCCATCTGTGAAAATAACCAGGGACAAACATATATTTACAATATTTTTAAACACTTTTAATTTCTAAGAAAACCTAGGATATTTATAAAAAGAATATGACACTTTGCGACTGTTTTTGTTTATCTCACTGCTGCTTAGCTGTCTAATCTGGTAATCTTATAAAGGTTCAGCATTTTTCATGAAGTGAAAAGCTCAGTGCTTATCCTCTAACTTTAGAGCATAGAGGTGAGGGAAACAAAACACATGCAATGGTGTGGCCTCACCCTAAATATGGCAACTTCTTGTGGTTTTGCCACCATTATCACTGCGTATGCTCTGACACTCACTTCCTCTGATGATGTGAAGGATTCATTCTATGAAGAGTTAGGCTCTGTGATCAAGGCAGTTCCAAAATCCAACTACATTTATATGCTCGTGTAGGCAGTTCAAAAATCCAACTACATTTATATGCTCGTGTAGGCAAAGACTCCAGTTTATGGCCAAGTGTGTCTTGGAAAATACAACATCGGTTGCATGAATGAAATGGGGAAAGGCTGCTGAAGTATTGCACCAGAAATGACCTATGTATTACAAACTCCTTTTTTTAAAACAAAAGAGCTGCATACGGTCACATGGAAACCTCCTAGAACCAACCAGTGGCACCAGCTGGACTTCATCATCACACAGAGACAACATCTGAACCAAAAATCATTAACTTGAAGTTACCACAGTTCTGACTGTGATGCGGATCATTCTTTGGTTGTTGCAAGAGTTAGACTGAGACCAAAGAGAATCTACACAACTAAGCACAAATCTAGCCCCAGCATTAATATTATTAACACCCAAGATCCTGATAAGTGATTTGAGTTCCAACAGCAACTTGAAGACGCTTTCACTGATTCTTCTTCTTCTTCAGCATTCCGAGCCATTGAGGTTCTTTGCTGCAGATACAATCCATCTCCATTCGTCTCTCTGGTTGACCTTCTCTTGCCAGTCGTTGATTCCAAGTGCTTGTAGGTCTGTATATATATTATCTCTCCACCGTCTTCTTGGTCTACCTAGGGATCTACGGTCATTTATTTCCTGAGTGTACGCGAGTTTTGTTTCCCTATTGTCTTCCATTCTTTCTATATGCTTTCACTGATACATCAGAAAATTGTACAGCAAGTGAAAAGTGGGGTAAACTTAAAGAAACTCTTTATAAAACAGCGGTAGGGATTTATGGCACTGTGGATCATAAGAGGCTGGACTGGTTTGCTGCAAAACGCCAGATACTGCAGCCCCTCATTGATGAAAAGGAGATAGCTCTCTTAAGAAACAATGAAATAACAATGCAAAACACTCTCAGTGAGCTGAAGCAAGCTAGGAAGGATATGCAAAAGGCTGCAAAACAGTGTGCAAAGACTATTTGATCAAGTTATGTGAGTATATTCGAAATGCAAGTGATAAGGGAAACATCAGAAGTATGTATGAAGGGATAAAGAAGGCGTGCAGTCCAATGAACAAAAGAAGTGCACCACTGAAAAACTTGATTGGAGAGATCATCACTGATAAGAAACAGCAGATGGATAGATGGGTAGAGCACTATTAGAGCTTTACTCAAGCGAGATCAAGCTAGCGGATGATGCCCTCAACGCCATTAGAGGCCCTACCAACTCTTGAACACTGGACACACTTCCCACCATAGCAGAGGTTAAGTGTACTGCTATAAATGAACTTGTATCTGGCAAAGCTCCAGGTAAGGATGGGATTCCAATAGAGGTTATCAGGAGTGGGCAAGCACTCAATGTACAGATTCACCATCCAATAGAGCTATGCAGGCGAGGACAAGTCCCACAGGATTTCAAAGATTCAAGCATCATAACACTGTACAAGAACAAGGGGGATCAGAGCGACTGTAGCAACTAAAGGGATATCTTACTTCTGCGTATTGTTGGGAAAGTATTTGCCAGAATTGTTCTGTGCAGACTTCAAGTACTGGGAGATCAAGTCTACCCCAAATCACAGTGTGGATTTCAGATGATATTCTCATTGCGACAAATGCAAGAAAAATGCTGTGAACAGAATCAACCACTGCTTATTGCCTTCATCGACCTCAAAAGCATTTAATTTGGTCAGTCGTGAGGGTCTGTTCATGGCATTAAAGAAGATTGGCTGCCCACCAACTCTTCTGTCCATTGTGGAATCGTTCCACACAGGCATGCAGGGTACAATCAAGTTTGATAGTGCAACTTCAGAAGAGTTTGAAATCAAGAGTGGAGTTAAGCAAGGTTGTGTACTAGCTCCCACCCTCTTTGGATTGTACTTTTCACTTCTACTGAAATATGCCTTTCATAATCAGGATGGTGGCATATGCATTCACTCATACTCAGATGGTGGCCTCCACAATGTTTAGAGATTGAAGGCCAAGACCAAACTTAGGAGGGTACTGATCAGAGGGTTGCTTTTTGCAGATGATGCTGCAATTACGACCCACTCTGAGGAAGAATTACGTCTACAATCTGCACTCTCCAATGCTAGTTCTGAATTCGGTTTAACAATTAGCATAAAGAAGACACAGATTATGTCGCAAGGTGCACATGGGATACCATTAATCTTTATTGATGATGCAGAACTAGAGATAGTAGACCATTTTCCATATCTAGGATCAGAGGTAAATAGCAAATTATCCCTAGATCAGGAAATAAACATCAGGATTGGTAAGGCAGCAACAACAAAGAACAGGTTAAGAAAAACAGTCTGGGAGAACAGGAAGCTTACTGCCAAAGCAAAAGTCCTTGTCTATCAAGCCTGTGTCCTTAGTACTCTTCTTTAAGCCTTATGCAATAAGTCACTATCACTGAATGTAAGAGAGTGCTGAAATGCTATGTAGAACCAGTTTTGCTGTATGGCAGTGAATCTTGGAATGTAAATGAACAAATTAAGAAGAAATTAGAAGCAACAGAGATGTGGTTCCTGAGATGAATGTTGCGAATTCCTTGGACTGCCAGAGTAAATAACAATGACTGCCTGAAACAGGCTAATGAAACTAGAACATTATATGCAACAGTAAGAAAGAGACAAACATCTTTCTTCGGTCATGTGATGAGAAGAGAGGCATTGGAGAGCATCGTGACAACTGGAAAGATCGAGGGGAAGAGAGGCAGAGGCAGACCAAGAGAAATGATGCTGTATGGATTGAGACGGTGGCATAGAAGAATATCAGCAGCAGAGTTGATCCAGAAAACCAAAAGCAGAGATCTGTGAAGAGCCATGAACGCCTACGCCAACTGACAGGACACTTGATGATGATGATGATGTTCATCCAGAATGGATGCATGTGAACACTAGTTCATTTCCACCAACACGCACCATCTGATGTCTCATACTATCTGCAATCATTTTCTAATAGGGAGGCTATATCCATGGATGCCATTGTTTATTGTTTATGTCCATAGTATCCAATAATTCCACCAGTTCGAATGTATCTCTGAGTATTTTGGATCGAAGGACTGTCGTACTGGCTTTAAAATTTCAGCTAGCCATCTCGCCATTCGGTGTTGTGCAGAGTTAACCATGGACAGGATCGGTCTTAGCGGGATGCTGGGCTTGTGAAGTTTGGGAGTTTGGGAGCCACGCAGTGTGAGCGTTTTTGCAGTAGCCTCACTGATGAGTCCCGCATTCGCAAGTGACTGAATCTCTTTCCTCATTTTTGCATCCAGGTCCTCCGACTTGTTTACTTTTTGATTTACCCTGAATTTAGATTCATGTGCACGAACTCCGTAGCACCGGCAAGGATCCTGAAATACTTTGGGTAGATTTTTAACTCGAAATTTTGCCCGGGCAGCGCCGTTAGGCTACTCTTTTACGATTTCCAACTGCCAAGGGATTTTTTACATGCGCAACACTACACACGGGCGTCCAATCTCACTACACAGAGACCAGGGGAAATATATTACTATAAGTCCACGAGAAAAAATCCCGGCATCACCGGGGCTTGAACCCGGGACCTCCAGCACTCGAGGCAGACACCACGCCTAGAGACCATGCAGATATCATTTAATAATAATTAATCACAAATTAAGAAGAGTTTAAAGGCAGCAAACATATAGTTTCTGAGACAATTGTTGCAAATACCTTGAGTGACCAGGGTAACTAAAAACGACTGCCTGGAAGAGGCTAATGAAAGCAGAACATTATACACAACTATAAGAAAGAGACAAACATTGTTTTTGGTCGTGTAATGAGAAGATTGATTGATTGATTGATTTAGGAACTGACATCACAGCATTCGGGGCATTTCCATAAGCGCCCCATCCCCATCCTCAGAAGCCAGCGAAGAGTTCCAACCCCAATAGTACCAGTAGCAATCTGATTATATGTGTGTCTCACCTTTCCTCTAAGCATCGAGAATCGGCCAGATCCCCTCGTCACTCCACGCTGTCGCATTCTTGCCAGACCATGGTGATCCATTTGCTCCTTCGAGGTGTACATGTGCTCCCACAAGGTCGCAACCACGTCTGCCTTATCATGGACACATGAAGCATGGACAATGAGCAGTTAAGTTGAAAAACATCTGATGGCTGTGGTTTTTCTGTCTGTCCATGGTATTCTTTGCATTTTCCTCATAAACCACATTTCTGCAGCCATCAAATCTTTTTCAGCTTGACTGCACATTGTCCAAGTTTCACATCCATATGAAAGAACAGGCTCTATGTATCCCCTCAACACGTTTCAATTGATATCTTTTTATTGGTCAGAATGTTTTTCATCTTGCTAAAGGCTACTTTCGCCATGGCGATTCTTGTTCTAATCTCTTCAAGGCTTCTCCCATCAGATGTTATGACTGTTCCGAGATAACTGTACCGATTCACTTGTTGAAGAATATACCCATTTACTTGTATATTACATTGTGGTACTTCGTTCTTCCTAGTGACGACCATAACCTGTTTCTTCTTACAATTTAATTCCAACCCCAGCTGCTCAGTGTGTACAACAACCGCGTCTACTAATTGTTGTAAATCTTGTGCATTGTCTGCAATCAATACTGTATCATCTGCATATTTAATGTTATTGATGTTTCGTCCTCCAATGCTGATTCCATTTATATCTTCTACATTTCTGAAAATATTTTCACTGGATATGGAAAAAAGTTCTGGAGACATTACACATCCCTGCCTAACACCTCTTAATACAGTGGTTCTCAACCGGTGGGGAATTCCCCCCCAGGGGGGAATTTTTGGGTTTCCAGGGGGGGGGGGGGGGGGGGTGAAGACCATTTCAAGATCGCGTTAATACAAGAACCGATTACTTGATATTGTTTTTCCCTTCAAACTGTATGGTTCTGTACGTTCTAAAATTCATTTTATAAAGTAAGTAGACCCACAAATCATGTTTTATGTGGACGTCTAGACTTGTTTTAGTATGTGCTATCAAATTTAGCTTCCATTATTACGTATACTGTGCAGGGGTGGGGGGATTTTTAGATAGGAAATATGAAAGGGGGGAATGACGTTCTGAATATACGGTGAAGGGGGACACGGGCCAAATTTTTGACAGGAAGAGGGGGGGGGGGGGGGGGAGAAATGACGTTCTGAAAATATGGTTAAAGGGGGCACGGGCCAAAAAAGGTTGAGAACCACTGTCTTAATAGGTTGATATTGTCCCACTTCATTATCAATCCATATGGAAGCTTGTTGTTTCCAATATATGTTTTTTATAAGTCTAATGTCTTTCCCATCAATTTGTAGATCTGCAAGCATATCTACCATGTTGACATGTCTAACTCTATCAAAAGCCTTTGTGAAGTCAATAAAGCAAAGGTTTATATTCTTGTTTACTTCTAAAGCACGTTCAATAATTGTTCGCAGCATATACACAGCATTTACTGTACCCTTTCCTTCTACAAACCCACATTTTTCTTCCCCTATTTCAGGTTGTATTTTCTTCCTCACTCTTTGCATGATAATTCGTTGCAAAATCTTTGTGATGTGACTCATTATGCTAATTGTTCTATGTTGATCACATTCCAAGGCTCCTGATTTCTTTGGGATTGCAATAAATACAGAGTTACATAATTCAGAAGGTATATCTCCAGTATCATATAATGTGTTCAGCAGTCTGGTGACTTGCTCTAGTCCAAATTCTTCTAAAGCTTTAATCATTTCTGTTGTGATGTTATCTGCACCTGGGGCCTTGCCAGCTTTCATGTGCTTAAGAACATTTCGAACCTCCATCTTCCAAATTAGCGGTCCTTCATTATTAAATCTAATATCATACTGTTCCTCTATGTTATCATTATAAAGGTTTTTCACATAATCTGTCCATACATGTAGAATTTGATCGTTTTCTATTATGATTTTGCCATCTTTAGTTTTTAGACAGCCTGCTGATGTACTTGTTCTTTTATTAGTAAATTCCTGAATTCTTGTGTGCACTAATTTGGTATTTTGACTGTTGTGTTGTTTGTCAATGTCTTAGCACTTTTCCTCAAGCCAAGCTTCTTTTGCCTCCTTACATAATATTCTGACTTGTTTTATATATATATATATATATATATATATATATATATATATATATATATATATATATATATATATATATATATATTTGTGTGTGTGTGTGAGAGAGAGAGAGAGACATAGAGACAGACAGACACAGAGAGAGACAGAGGAGAAAGAGAAGAGTGTATGTGTGGGAGAGAGAGAGAGAGAGAGAGAGAGAGAGAGAGAGAGAGAGAGACAGAGAGAGACAGAGAGAGAGACAGAGAGAGAGAGACAGAGAGAGAGAGACAGAGAGAGAGAGAGCGCACATACACTCATCCGATAAGTATCTGTGACAACATTCCAGAAACAGAAGCCAGTTTTCAAGGTTATGGATTAATTATGGTTAAACTACTAAAGCTTCCCACTGCTAATGTAGTCATGGGACAACCAGTAGTCAGTCCATTCTCACTTGTTACCATTAGTAGCTGAGCAACATTTTCCAGTTTCCTTTTTAAAAAAGAGTTCTTGTTAAGTCGAAGTCAAGACTATGTGAAACATTTTATGAGTATTCAACATTACATTGTTCTTAGTTATCTGTTGGGGTATCATTTTTGCATTCCGGAGAAGTCCATAGGTGCTCAGATCCTCTCCCCAACATATGCATCAGCATCCAGCGGCTAATAGTGCTGGTTGATGAGGCCCCTCGCTTTCCCAATGTACCTCACTTAGTGTACTGGTTAAATACATACAAGATGATCAATGTTAAAGTAACGTAGCCACAGTACTCTTTGATCTTTAACCAGCTCTAATGGGCAGCATTGACCAATCTTCTAGGTTTAAGGCTAGCATGCTGTTGATACCTGTGCTTTACTGTCTGTGAGATTTGACTTTAAAAAACAAACTATATCAGTACATATCCTATAGTTTTGAAGTACTTCTGGGATTCTCCAGATAGCTGCATTTCATTTATGTCTTTCATAGTCTGACAACATGATCAGCTGAAAATTGAAGGGAATACTAATCTATATTTCCCCATCAATTAGTTACAGTCTTCTATGAATGTCACCATAAATGTATCTCTTATTCGCTCCATTACAATGCAAAGATTAGTTAGTGAGCTTGTCGGCCAAGACAGTGGTCCTGGTTGAATTTTCAGAATTTTATCAGAAATGTCTGGGAAGGAGAGGTGATGAGGAAGGGAACTGGCCACCCCATCTCCTATGTCATGGACTAGAACATGTGAAGGTCTAACACTTCACCCCCACCTTCTATGTCATGGACTAGAACATGTGAAGGTCTAACACTTCACCCCCACCTTCTATGTCATGGACTAGAACATGTGAAGGTCTAACACTTCACCCCCACCTTCTATGTCATGGACTAGAACATGTGAAGGTCTAACACTTCACCCCCACCTTCTATGTCATGGACTAGAACATGTGAAGGTCTAACACTTCACCCCCAAATGGCAGTGTCTTTGGGACTATCTTGACCTTAAAATGAGAATTATGTCAGATATGCTGACATAAAGTAAACTTTACACATATAGGTCAGTGTTGATCCTGTGACAGAGGAACATTCACTGATACACATATTGACCTTACAACAAACTTAGGCCAGGTGAACAGAAATCAATGTGGGGAAATGAATAGGAAAAATAAATAAATAAATAACAATAATAATGCAGGGTCTACACATATCTATTTGTTTCATTTAAACTGTCATATTTTGCTGCAGTCATGATTTTTCTTATCTGATATACCAGTGGTTCTCAACCTTTTTTGGCCCATGCCCCCCTTCACCGTATTTTCAGAACGTCATTCCCCCCCCCCCCCCTTTCATATTTCCTATCTAAAAATCCCCCCACCCCTACACAGTATACGTAAAAATGGACGGTAAATTTAATAGCATATACTAAAACAAGTCTAGACATCCACATAAAACATGATTTGTGGGTCTACATACTTTATGAAATGAATTTTAGAAAGATGAGACGTACATAACTGTAAAGTATGAAGGGAAAAACAATATCAAGTAATCGGTTCTTGGATAAACGCAATATTGAAATGGTCTCTCCCCCCCCCCCCCCCCCGGAAACCCTTAAAATTCCCCCTGAGGGGGGGGGGGGAATTCCCCACCGGTTGAGAACAACTGTGATATACAGTATTTGGTCAAATATAATAAGCAACATTTACAAAGACTTTATAAAACAGTCTTTGTTGTGGAGAAAAAAATGGCAGAAAGTGCAGATTACCACATCCCGCATGTTTATATCACATCCATGAGCAGCCAAGTATTTGCACACGTCAGAGTGACCTTCCTGGGCTGCATAATGCAAGGCAATTCGCCCTTCCTATAATGACACATTCAGAAGTGCATACTGTGTTAGGAAAAATGAAATGCCATGAATATATAACCAAATATACAAAGCATAACAATAAGCAGAGATAATATAGGCATAGAAGTGATCAATAAGAATTGACATAAAAATGTTGTTGAGATGATGACTCGCTATTGAGTGCTTTAATACCTATGGTCTGGTCTTGTATCCTTGTTTAGCGTGTAAGGTTGACCAACCTTGCTATTGATTTCAAAACATTTTCATAAGTCATAAGCATAGCCAGGCCTCTGAGATGTAGTTTTACAGAAGAATGCTAAACATTTCTTGAACAGCCAAAATTAGTAATCTAAATATTTTGAAAAAGGCTAAGACACAACACTTATCACAAACATCAGAAAGAGGTAGCCATAATTTTATTTATCACATTATGAAAACAGAAAAACCAGAACATGTGACAATGGAAAGATCTGTAAAAAGAAAGATAGAGGAAGACAGTGACAGAAGATTGTTGACAGCCTAGTGTCATGGCATGGTAGAGTGTTAGAGCACAAACTAATACATACTGATGGAGATTACAAGATGTTAATATAAGAAGCTTGATTGCCCACATCAATCCACACACACACACACACACACACACACACACTCACACACACACACACCCACACACACCCACACCCACACACACACACACCCACACACACCCACACCCACACACACACCCCCCCACACACACACACACACACACACACACACATATATATATATATATATATATATATATATATATATATATATATATATATATATATATATATATATATATGGGTACTTTAATATCAGCAGACGGAAGATGGAAACTTAAGCAAGCCTCACAGCAAAGGGACAAGCGCAAACAAAAAGGACAACGAAATCGACCTAACGTCTTGCAAGGCCGGGAAAAGACGCCCGGGGTCATGACCTAGGCGGGCCCGCCCCTAGAAAATGTTTAAGTAGGTAAATGGGCCGAAACAAGCAAAAGTAAAATTTTGCAATAAGAAGAATATTCTCTGAAAATGTATCATTGTCAATCAAGGTGTGGAAAAGAGTTCTGAAGAGCTGTATTGAGGCAATCTTGATGTATGGAATTGAATCATGGAGAAATAGCAAAGTCAGGGGTTACGTGGCGAAGGTGTTAGGGACGCAGTTTGTCATTCCAAATACTGCGTTCGAAACACAGCTCCGGGTGATTTGGCAGCAGACCGCCTTGTGTTGGTTTTCATGAAATGGTATAAGTGCCAGTCGTTCAGAAAGCAATGGTAAACTATTGAACGTAACTTGCCAAGAAATCACAAATAGCCAATTGACTGTGATGTCTTGTAAAGGATATGCAGCTAACTAACTATGGAGATGTGGTTTTTATGGAAGAATTATGAGAACACCATATATGGAGAAAAAGGGTAGTAAAGACATCTTGAAAGAAGTTAACTCACAAAGAGAACTGGTTACCTGCAGAAAGAACCCCACCAGCACACAGGAAGTTTAAGCGCAAGCACGTTAAACATTTCATTCATTGTACACAATTTTAAAGTATGATGCTACTTCCTTATCTTGTTTAAAAAAATAAAATAAAACATAATTTAAATGCTTTTTGTTCTATTTCTTGTATATGTGCCGTATCTTCCAAGTGAAGGATTGATCTAACTTGCCTCCACAGTTAGGTAGCTCATACATCAAACTCAAGCCAACTAACTCAAGTCGACTACCATGTTGCATTTGTACTGTTTCTGGTAATATTTAATATTTTTTAAAAATGATTTAGTAGCCTATTAATCATACTCTCCAGAACTTGGCACAAACAAACAATTGAGGCTCTGATGCTAAATAAATCCTTACCTTACTTTGAACAATCAGAAGAGAGACACTTCACATCACTGTTCTAAGATTTTGTCTGAGGCAGGTGTTTCTAAACTGACCTGGGAGCCCATAGTCAAACCAGCCTCAAATGGGTACCAGCAAATGTCCAGGTAAGTAAAGACAGTCATCATGAACTAGCCACATCACCCATTGAGTGCTGAGTGATCTATAACCATACGGGGCTAGCAGAACATAGCCAATACACCTCAAGGTATCTATCTGCAAGAGTCCTTTACTTTTTTACTTACATGACTTGACAACTATCAGGATCTTGCTATAGGCTATGGAACCCAAATATTAATGATTTGAGACACTAGTCTTTTCTGGACATTTCTTGTAAGTAAATTTTACTTTTAGCAGCATGTAATTAATTTAAACAGGAGTCTGGATTTGGGTTCATCAGATGTTCATGAAATCATTTTTTTAAATTCTAACATTCTGCCAAAGCAACGCAGAAGTTAGAATTCAAAACTACGCCGCGTTGCAAACACAGCAGGGGGTACTGATCATCAGAAGTAGTCCCCCTTCCCCAAATGTTTCAGCCCATTTACCTACTTAACATTTTCTAGGGGCGGGCCCGCCTAGGTCATGACTCCGGGCGTCTTTGACCGGCCTTGCAACACGTTAGGTCGATTTTGTTGTCCTTTTTGTTTGCGCTTGTCCCTTTGCTGTGAGCATGTCAACTCTCAAGCCTCTCCTCCCTCAGTGACGAGAGCCTGTGCAGCCGCTGCTTGTGCCCTCACACTACCTTAGCGCCTGTGGTTGTGGGGAGCCAGCTTCCTCCCCAGTCACGGCCTCTATCGCCTCCATTCGTCTCCGTTGCCTTGTTCATTCTTGATCTTCGTGACCCGCTCACGGCGCCACACTCTACTGGGAAGTCGGTTCTTCCTCTTGATTTCGACCCACCTCTTGGTCTCTGCAGCTGAGTGCGACTTACGGACGACGACGATCGCCCTGGACTTCGGCCGACATGTGCATGCTTTGACGACTGCTGCCGTGCGGCGATTGCCCCACTGAACAGTCATGTATGATGTACTTAGTAGATGGACTACCCTCGCTCGTAGGGAAGGCTATGGAGTCGACACGAGACAGTGCAAGTTCTTGCTCTTTGTTGAGAGATTGTTAGTCGTTCTGCAATTACCGCTTTAACCATACTAGTTTCGAGACATGTCTTAATCCATGTTACGACAATTCCACAGCCAACACGAGGCCTTTTCGGCTGCCTCACCCAGTTATTTTTATGCCCGAGTTCTCGCTTGTACGGCGAATAGCCTGACAGTGTACACTTCCAGATTCAGATTAGCGACCATGTCACCGTGCTTCTCTATCTTGTATGGGGGGGGGGGGGTGTGAGTGGTCTCGAGGTAAGGTGTTCGCCTCGAGTGCTGGAGGTCCCGGGTTCAAGCCCCGGTGAGGCCCGGGATTTTTTCACGAAGACTTCTATAGTCTGTTTACTTTTGTCTGCCCCAATATAAAATTCCATATCTCAGTAACCAACTGAGGGAAAAAGATGAGATTTAGCATATAACCTTATCATTATGTCCTCCCAACAAAACAATTTTTGATCTGGAGATTGTACAGCAGATTTCAGTTTGTTTATATGCGGTATATAATTTACAGGACAGAGATGAAGTGCATGTTATTAAATGTATTACCTCTTCACACGGAAACATTAGCGCTGAATAAAAAATTTTCTCGTGGGACATGGGATTGACCTTATGACAAGTGCCTCACGTAGAGCCTTGTGTCGTCATCCGAACTGGCGGAAAATTACTACAAAACAAGTTTGTTAGCGAGAAATCACTAGTTTTTCACCAAAACATCAAAGAAATGTCGCCGCTTTCCACCATTAAAGTTGCTTTTGGACTTATCAAAGACATATTCCTTGGGTAGGGGTAAATATAAGACGGCAGGAAAAATTTCATGACAATACAACAGACAGTTTTCAAAATAATTGATCGTGAATGAAAGCATTCATTTCTGGACAGACTATAATAACAAAATTTCCCCTGGTCTCTGGGTAGTAAGATCGGACGCCCGTGTGTATCGTGATGAAAGCAATCTTCTGCAGATGACTTGCTACATAATGATGAGGATACATTAATGTTTCAGCTCCTATGTGTCTATTCCACTTTTCACATTGGACAGTGGGAAGCATTTTGTGTGATATTCACTGGCACAGGAATGGAGCATAATGGGGACGATCCGTTGCCGTGAAGTTGGAACCTCGACTAACTAACTAACTAATATGAAAGCACATGATATGAGTAGATAGATACATGAGGCAGGCCAAAGCCGGGATGAGAATAACCATGGTAATCTACAACACAATACCACAGTTATGCGTGAATGTATCTTGCCTCAACAGGACACAAATGTTGTAATCAGTGAAGGACATTGTCGACCACAAGAAAACTAAAGAGTGGATGATAGAACTTCCACTTGTGGCTGTATTTGTGCTGTGTAGATCCTGGTAGTCACTATATCATGTGTGCCCCAAATGGCAAGGTGATGCATGTGGATATCAAGCGACTTGTTTGGGAAGTCTGAGTCTGTGGTGAGAGTCTAAGTCCAGTCCTTGATGTACATGAAAGCAAGTTGTCATAGTTTGGTTCACTGCTGTAATAATGGTCAACATATTAATGATATTCCATTAAACGTGTATGACTACAGAGTTCTTGTATCGTATATCTTATTTTATTTTAGAAGCCGCCAAGTCTGGTGTTACCCCTTGTTAAGCCAATTGGATCTAATTCCAGCTTCTCGGCACACTATCTTTGGCAGGTCAGATTGTTCATTGTCTAGAGTTATTACCTATACATCCCAATAGTCCCTACAATAGTCCCTTCTTGGTTTACAAGGGCTTCATCTCCACAGCTGAGTTTATAGCAGTTCTGGTACAACTAATATTCCTGTCACAGATTACATAAGAGGTATGTTTACCTATTTGTTGTCAGGAGAAAGCTCTTCCGAGACTGCTGATTCATCTATATTCTAGAAAGCCTGTGATTTGTATAGCAGCTGATATTCCACGACCCTGAAGGTTGCTACAATATAAACCAACTGTAGATGTATTGGAAGACGTCAGAAATTCGTACTAGAGATCCAGAAGATAAACATATGGACAGCAACTACTGCAGCTCCATATACAACTAGGAACTGCAGGATTGATGATCTAGGGACTGTACTCACCCTGTCAGGTTCTAAACTAGCTCCTGCTGCAAGCAAGTCCTTGACAGCAAGCATATCGCCCCTGCTGGCAGCAAGTCCAAGGTTATCAGACAATATTCCTGGCCCTAAGCACACAGGAGCTGTAGGCCCTATGGACATCATTTTCGGTTTACCTGCAAAAGCACAAGCAACAATTAAAACATGGAATTTCGTTGCAAAGCACATGAATTTAATGGACAGTTTACATCTAGGCGCAGGCTTCATGGCGAAGGCATTACGATATAGCTCGTAATCTCGCCTACCCGCCTTCGAAACACAGCTACAGGCGATTTGGCAGCAGATCATCTTGCATTGGTTTTTTACAAAATGGTATAGGTACCGGTCGTTCAGAAAGCAATGGCAATGGCAAACTTCTGAATGTAAACTTGCCAAGAGATCACAACAGCAAAAAATGCTGGCGTTGACTGTGACGTCCTGTACTCTTTTTTTTTTTTTTTTTTTTTAAACATCTTGGCACCTAGTGAAAATTACTAAAATAAATTCATAAAATTTATTGCTAGGTGTATAGTAAAGGTCATTAAAGTAAATTGATAAAATTGGTACTTCTGAAGAATTAAAACAAAAGAAAAGTCAAATTTAATCAAAATACAGACAGACAAATGCAGAGGTCCCAGAGAAGCTGGTAATTAAAAGATACATAAAGGAAACAAAGTAAAATATTCTGACCATATTAAAAATTGATAGCGAACTGTGATAGTAATGTCATTAGCATGGCTGGACGCGGGTTTGATGCTTGGGCTCGTTGCTTGCCAAAGTGAGAGAAAGATTGGCCACTTATTCCTCCTTGCTCTCAGGCCTACAACATGTGATGGTGCTATCACATTACTGACCCATAACAGAAACTACTTCAGGACAATTTATAATTTAAAAACAAATTCTTATAAGAACAATACCGGGGGAACAATTGGAAGGCAGTGTGCATGAGTTAGACAGTGCTATAGGTGGGACGAAAACAAAGCTAGGGACAGCAAGTATTTGACATCCATTACAACCAACCTAGGTAGGTAGGTCAGCAGGTTGGTGGGCAGTGTGTCTGTGTGCACGTGCACGTGAACGTGCCTGCGTGTGCCTGCGTTTAGTGTTTTTTTTTTTTTCAGGATTTTGATCTAAGCAATTTAATGAGTGAGTTTTTTTTTTCTTAAAACCTTATGGTATAGGTTATTTTATGAACAAGCAGACAGATTAGCTGGTGCCACATCACTGAGGGGTGATTTGAAGCATTATGTGGCAGATGTGGTGAAGGCCCTCTGGGAACACTTGAATAATGCAGAAGCATAGATAGACTATACCCGGATCGTCAAGGCAGATGTCCCAGGTATTATGTTGAATGGATGTCCTTTTAGTAGAGAGAGGTGAGTTGAGTTGAGTTAAGAACCGACATCACTGCACTCAGGACATTCCCATACGTGCTACGTCCCCTCGTTCAACAGCCAGTGAAGAGTCATTCTACTAATCGTTCCCACTGCTATCTGATTAAAAATTCTCCTGGTCTTCACTCTCAGTTTTGAGTTTCTTCCAGAACCCCTGCCGACCCCCTGCAATCTCATTCTTTCCACATATGGGTTCTCAATCTGTTCTTCCCCCTTCTCCACCTGGTCCCACAAGCGCACGACCCCCCCCCCCTTTGCCTTGTCCATAGGCAACCTACCACCAAGAGGTGCATTTCTTGCTAGCCCATCAGTCTGTTCATTCCCCCGCATCCCCGCATGGCCAGGGCAAAATATCCATACAATTCTTACAATCTGTGTCCTCTGAAGCGACGAGAACCATTCCACAGGAAACATTCATTTCTCCACCTTACTAAGCATACTCTTTGAATCCGCAATGAATACAACGTGTGTTGCAGTAGTCTTTTGTAGTATAAATAAATAAATGTTTGCATATCCTTTACAGGACATCGCTGTCAACATCAGCATCTTTCAGATGATAGTTGATTTCTTGGCAAGATTACGCTCAGTAGTTTGCCATTGCCTTCTGAGCGGCCGGCTCACATACTCCGCAAGATACCGACGCGATTCGAAAAACTGCTGATTCTCATCGTCGTCACGTTACTTACGAGAGTATACGAGATTACGGAGAAAAGTCGCTAACCTCGAGGCCAGGAAGCCGGCCTTGTTGTAGTAGAGAGAGTAAGTTGAAGTACTTGGGTATCACCTTTGACAGGTGTTTGTCATTTAAGGATCATGTGGAGGCTTTGGTGGTGAAGGCTGGTAGGGAACTTAATACATTGAGAGCGATGGCAGCAACCTGGGTACATCAAAGGATGCTTTACAGCAGTGGTTCTCAACCGGTGGGGAATCCCCCCCCCCGAGGGGTGGGTGGGAATTTTAGGGTTTCTAGGGGGAAGGGAGATGAAGATTATTTCAAGATCGCGTTAATACAAGAACCGATTACCTGATATTGTTTTTCCCTTCATACTTTACAGTTCTGTACGTCTCACCCTTTCTATCTTCTTATATATAAAAAAGGATCTCCGTCCAAATGTATGTATTTATGTCTGTATGTCCTTTATACGTTCGCGAACGGCCCATCCGATTGAGATGAAATTTTCTACACGCCTTCCTTTCATTCCAGAGCTGCCAACTGTGATATTTTGTTAGTGTAAAATCGCCTGATTACTCAGTATTATTTCATTTTTCATCATAATTTCATATATCTCAGGGGACCTAACTCTGTAAAAGTTATTTCAAGGGGCATAACTTTTCTGTATAACTTATAGTCATATTGTGGCATCGTTTTCAAAGATTTATAAACTCTTTGTCCATAGTTATGTACCGGCATATGAGTTATAATAAATAATGATACAATCTGTAAGGCATTTTCAAAGTTTTCATAAAAATAATGCACAATGCATAACATTGTAACTCATCTTTTTTTGCTTAAGAAGTTACTGTAGTCATGCAGGTGATTAGAAAGAGTTTTCATTAAAAATAATGGATGGTGTGTGGAAGGACATTCTTTTAAGTTACTTTTTTGTTGTATGAATTTAATGAGAACTTATATGACTACTTATATGAATTAAATGAGATGCTCCCCACCAGGGACTGGGCGAAGCCGGACAGGGTCAGGCAGACAGATAGACAGACAGACAGACAGATAGACAGTCGGGAACAGGAACTTATATGACTACTTATATAAATTAAATGAGATGCTTCACACCAGGAGCTGGGCGATGCCGGGCCGGGTCAGACAGACAGACAGACAGACAGACAGACAGACAGACAGACAGATAGTCGGTAACGGGAACGGGAACTTATATGACTACTTATATGAATTAAATGAGATGCTCCCCACCAGGGACTGGGCGAAGCCGGGCAGGGTCAGGCAGACAGATAGACAGACAGATAGACAGTCGGGAACGGGAACTTATATGACTACTTATATGAATTAAATGAGATGCTCCCCACCAGGGTCTGGGCGAAGCCGGGCAGGGTCAGCTAGTAATCTTATATATAAAAGGCGATCTCCGTCCGTCTGTCTGTATGTATGTATGTCCTTTATGCGTTCGCGAACGGCCCATCCGATTGAGATGAAATTTTCTACACGCCTTCCTTTCATTCCAGCGCTGCCAACTGTCGTATTTTTTTTCTTCTTCCTCCTCCTCCCTCCTCCCATTCCCAAAATACGTACGTAAATATATGATGATGATGATGAAAGAATCCCCGAACCAAAACGCTAGGGAAAGGGAAGAAAATGACGTGACTACACAGAATCGTCACACGGCAATCATCATCATCATCAAGTGCCGTGCCGGCTGGCGTAGGCGTTCAACTCTGCTGCTGATATATATGCCTCCATGCCACGGCAATATCAATAACAATTCATCTTTTTATGTGTAAGGAAGTTATCTACAGTCGTGTAGAAGGGAAGAACAATCAATGGAAGGACCGAAATCACAGAACCTAGACGAGTATGAATTCGGAATGGCGAACTCCCTCCTCCTCTCTTCTCCTCCTGCCTCTACCTCCTCCCCTCCTCCTCCCTCTAACTCCTCCTCCTCTAACTCCTCCTCCTCTACCTCCTCCCTCTTCCTCTCCCCTCCTCCTCCATCCTCCTCGCTCCTACTCCTCCCTCTACCTCCTCCCTCCACCCTCCTCCTCTTCCTCATCCCTCTCCCTCCTCCTTCTCCCCCTCCCTTCTCCCTCCTCCTTTCTCCTCATCCCTCCTCCTCCTCCCTCTACCTCCTCCCTCTACCTCCTCCCTCTACCTCCTCTCTCCTCCTCCTTCCTCCACATCCCTCTTCCTCCTCCTCCCTCCTCATCATTCCTCCTCCTCCTCACCCTCCTCCTTCTCCCTCCTCCTTCTACCTCTTCCTCCCTCCTCCTTCTCCCTCCACCTCCTCCCTCCTCCTCCTCCCTCTCCCTCCTCCCTTCTCCTCCTCCCCCACCTGCGTTCTCCTCCTCTCTCCTCCCTCCTTCTCACTCCTCCTCCCCCTCCTTCACCCCCATCCTCCTCCTCCTCCTCCCTCCTCATCCTTCTTCCTCCTCCTCCCTCCTCCTCCTTCTCCCCTTTCCCCCTCCTTCTCTTAATCCCTCCTCCTCCCTCCTATTCATCCCTACTCCTCCTCCTCCTCTCTCCACCTATCTCTTCCTCCCTCCTCCACTCTCTTCCTCCTCCCTCCTCCTCCCTCTTCCTCCTCCTCCTCCCTCCTCCTCGCCCTCCTCTTCCTTCCTAATTCGCCCTCCTCCTCCCCCCTCCCCCTCATCCCTCCTCCTCCCTCCTCCTCCTCCCCCTCCTCCTCCCTCTACCTCCTCCCTCCTCCTCCCTTCACATTCCTCCTCCTCCCTCTTCCTCCTCATCCCTCCTCTCTCCTCCTCCTCCCTCTACCTCCTCCCTTCACATTCCTCCTCCTCCCTTCACATTCCTCCTCCTCCCCCTTATCCTCTTCCCTCATTCTCCTCCCTCTTCCTCCTCCCTCTTCCTCCCTCCGCCTCATCCCTCTCTCTCCTCCTCCTTCCTCCTCCCTCTCCTCTCTCCTCCTCCTCCCTCTTCCTCCCTCTTCCTGCTCCCTCCGCCTCCTCCCTCCACCTACTCTCTCCTCCTCCTCCCTCCTCCCTCTCCTCCTCCCTCCTTCTCCCTCCTCCTCCACCCTACTCCTCCCTCCTCTTCCTAATCCCTCCTCCTCCCTCCTATTCCTCCTGTCTCCTCCTCCCTCCTCCTCCCTCCTCTTCCCTCCTCCACCTCCCTCTTCCTCCTCCCTCCTCCATTTACCCAAGACAGACAGACAGACAGATAGTCGGGAACGGGATCTTATATGACTACTTATATGATTTAAATGAGATGCTCTCCACCATGGGCTGGGCCGGGTCAGACAGACAGACAGACAGACAGACAGACAGACAGACAGACAGACAGACAGATTGTCGGTAACGGGAACGAAAACTTATATGACTACTTATATGAATTAAATGAGATGCTCCCCACCAGGGTCTGGGCGAAGCCGGGCCGGGTCAGCTAGTCTTATATATAAAAAAGGATCTCTGTCCAAATGTATGTCCTTTATGCGTTCGCGAACGGCCCATCCGATTGAGATGAAATTTTCTACACGCCTTCCTTTCAATCCAGCGCTGCCAACTGTGATATTTTGTTAGTGTGAAATCGCCTGCTTACTCAGTATTATTTCATTTTTCATTTTTCATCATAATTTCATATATCTCAGGGGACCTAACTCTGTAAAAGTTATTTCAAGGGGCATAACTTTTCTGTATAACTTATAGTCATATTGTGGCATCGTTTTCAAAGATTTATAAACTCTTTGTCCATAGTTATGTACCGGCATATGAGTTATAATAAATAATGATACAATCTGTAAGGCATTTTCAAAGTTTTCATAAAAATAATGCACAAGGCATAACATTGTAACTCATCTTTTTTTGCTTAAGAAGTTACTGTAGTCATGCAGGTGATTAGAAAGAGTTTTCATTAAAAATAATGGATGGTGTGTGGAAGGACATTCTTTTAAGTTACTTTTTTTGTTGTATGAATTTAATGAGAACTTATATGACTACTTATATGAATTAAATGAGATGCTCCCCACCAGGGACTGGGCGAAGCCGGGCAGGGTCAGGCAGACAGATAGACAGACAGACAGACAGATAGATAGTCGGGAACGGGAACTTATATGACTACTTATATGAATTAAATGAGATGCTCCACACCAGGAGCTGGGCAATGCCGGGCCGGGTCAGACAGACAGACAGACAGATAGTCGGGAACGGGAACTTATATGACTACTTATATGAATTAAATGAGATGCTCTCCACGAGGGACTGGGCGAAGCCGGGCAGGGTCAGGCAGACAGATAGACAGACAGATAGACAGACAGATAGACAGTCGGGAACGGGAACTTATATGAATTAAATGAGATGCTCCACACCAGGAGCTGGGCAATGCCGGGCCAGGTCAGACAGACAGACAGACAGACAGACAGACAGACAGACAGACAGACAGACAGACAGTCAGTCAGTCGGTAACGGGAACGAGAACTTATATGGCTACTTATATGAATTAAATGAGACGCTCCCCACCAGGGTCTGGGCGAAGCCGGGCAGGGTCAGCTAGTCTTATATATAAAAGGCAATCTCCGTCTGTATGTATGTCCTTTATGCGCTCGCAAACGGTCCATCCGATTGAGATGAAATTTTCTACACGTCTTCCTCTCATTCCAGCGCTGCCAACTGTTATAGTTTTGTTTCTTCTTCCTCCTCCTCCCTCCCCCCTCCCTAAATACGTACGTAAATATATGATGATGATGATGAAAGAATCCCCGAACCACAACGCTAGGAAAAGCGAAGAAAATGACGTGACTACACAGAATCGTCACACGGCAATCATCATCATCATCAAGTGCCATGCCGGCTGGCGTAAGCATTCATGGCTCTCCATAGATCTCGGTCTTTGGTTTTCTGGATCAACTCTGCTGCTGATATTCCTCCATGCCACGGCAATATCAATAACAATTCATCATTTTATGTGTAAGGAAGTTATCTACAGTCATGTAGAAGGGAAGAACAATCAATGGAAGGACCGAAATCAAAGAACCTAGACGAGTATGAATTCGGAATGGTGAACTCCCTCCTCCTCTCTTCTCCTCCCTCTACCTCCACACCCCTCCTCCTCTCTCCTCCTCCTCCTCCCCTCTCCCTCCTCCTTCTCCCTCTCCTATCCTCCTCCATCCTCATCCCTCCTCCTTCTCCCTCCTCCTCCTTCTCCCTTCTCCTCCTCCCTCCTCCTCCCCCCTCTACGTCCTCCTCCTCCCTTCTCCTCCTCTTCCTCCTCCCTTTCCTTCCTCCTCCTCCTCCCTCTACCTCCTCCCTCTACCTCCTCCCTCTACCTCCTTCCTCCTCCTCTTCCACCTCCCTTTCCTTCCTCCCCTCCCTCCTTCCTCTCCCTCCTCCTCCTCCCTCCGCCTCCTCTCTCCTTCCCCTCCTCACTTCTCCTCCTCCTTCCTTCTCCCTCCTCCTCGTACCCTCTTCCTCTTCCCCTCCTCCCTCCTCTTCCTCTTCTTCCCTCTTCCTCCTCCTCCCTCCTCCTCCTCCTCCCTCCTCCCTTTTCCTCCCTCCTCCTCCTCGCTCTACCTCCCTCCTCCTCCTTCCTCAACATACCTCCTCCTCCTCTCCCCTCCTCCTCCTACCCTCTTCCTCTTCCCCTTCCCCTTCCTCCTCCTCCTCCCTCTTCCTCCATCCTCCTCCCTCTTCGTCCTCCTCCTACCTCCTCCCTCCTCCTCCTCTCTCTCTCCTCCCTCCTCCCTTTTCCTCCCTCCTCCTGCTCACTCTACCTCCTCCCTCCTCCTCCCTCTTCCTCCTCTTCCCTCATCATTCCTCCTCCTCCCCCTCCTTCTCCCTCCTCCTTCTACCTCTTCCTCCCTCCTCCTTCTCCCTCCACCTCCTCTCTCCTCCTCCTCCCTCGTTCTTCTTCCTCCTCCTCCCCCTCCTCCTGCGTTCTCCTCCTCCCTCCTCCTCCTCTCTCTCTCCGTCCTCCCCCTCCTCCATCCTCCTAATACCTCCTCCTCTCTCCTCCTCCTCCCTCCTCCTCCTCCCTCTCTTTCCCCCCTCCTCCTACTAATCCCTCCTCCTCCCTCCTATTCCTCCCTACTCCTCCTCCTCTCTCTTTCTCCTCCTCCTACTCCCTCCTCCTCCCTCCTCCCTTTTCCTCCCTCCTCCTCCTCCCTCCTCTTCCTTCCTCCACATCATTCCTCCTCCTCCTCCCCCTCCTTCTCCCTCCTCCTTCTACCTCTTCCTCCCTCCTCCTTCTCCCTCCACCTCCTCCCTCTTCCTCCTCCCCCTCCTCCTCCTGCGTTCTCCCCCTCCCTCCTTCTACCTCCTCCTCCTCCTTCTCCCTCCTCCCTCTTCCTCCTCCTCCTTCTACTCTTTCCCATTCCTCCTCCTAATCCCTCCTCCTTCCTCCTATTCCTCCCTACTCCTCCTCCTCCCTCCTTCTCCTCTCTCCGCCTATCTCTTCCTCCCTCCTCCTCCTCCCTCCTCCACCCTCTTCCTCCTCCTACTCCTCCTTTTTCTTCTTCTCTGCTGCTGCTGCCGCCGCTCCATTTACCCAAGTTAATTTTTGGGGGAATATGTAAAGATCTTTCAAGTGCTCTTTCTAATGCTTTTTGTAAGTTGGTCTTCGTTTATCTAAGGTTGTTCTAACCGCAACCAATAAATGATTAGACAGACAGGCAGACAGACAGACAGACAGACAGACAGAGAGGGAGGGAGGGACAGACAAACAGACAGATAGTCGGGAACGGGAACTTATATTAATTAAATGAGATGCTCCCCATCAGGGGCTGGGCGAAGCCGGGCCCGGTCAGACAGACAGACAGACAGACAGACATAGACAGACAGACAGATAGATAGTCGGGAACGGGAACGGGAGCTTATATGACTACTTATATGAATTAAATGAGATGCTCCACACCAGGGACTGGACGAAGCCGGGCCGGGTCAGCTAGTCTTATATATAAAAGGCAATCTCCGTCTGTATGTATGTCCTTTATGCGCTCGCGAACGGTCCATCCGATTGAGATGAAATTTTCTACACGTCTTCCTCTCATTCCAGCGCTGCCAACTGTCATAGTTTTGTTTCTTCTTCCTCCGCCTCCCCCTCCCTAAATACGTACGTAAATATATGATGATGATGAAAGAATCCCCGAACCACAACGCTAGGAAAAGCGAAGAAAATGACGTGACTACACAGAATCGTCACACGGCAATCATCATCATCATCAAGTGCCGTGCCGGCTGGCGTAAGCATTCATGGCTCTCCATAGATCTCGGTCTTTGGTTTTCTGGATCAACTCTGCTGCTGATATTCCTCCATGCCACGGCAATATCAATAACAATTCATCTTTTTATGTGTAAGGAAGTTATCTACAGTCATGTAGAAGGGAAGAACAATCAATGGAAGGACCGAAATCAAAGAACCTAGACGAGTATGAATTCGGAATGGTGAACTCCCTCCTCCTCTCTTCTCCTCCTCCCTCTACCTCCTCCCTCCACACCCCTCCTCCTCCTCTTCCTCCTCCCCTCCCTCTCCCTCCTCCTTCTCCCTCTTCCTCTCCTATCCTCCTCC
Organism: Cepaea hortensis; assembly: GCA_963921405.1. Lineage (NCBI taxonomy): Eukaryota > Metazoa > Mollusca > Gastropoda > Stylommatophora > Helicidae > Cepaea > Cepaea hortensis. The sequence continues at coordinate 50,313,425 of OY992886.1, forward strand.
ATCCTCATCCCTCCTCCTCCTCCTTCTCCCTCCTTCTCCCTCTTCCTCCTCCTCCCTCCACCCTCCTCCTCCCTTCTCCTCCTCTTCCTCCTCCCTTTCCTTCCTCCTCCTCCTCCCTCTACCTCCGCCTCTTATTTATAAACTCTTTGTCTGTAGTTATTTACCGGCATATGAGTTATAATAAATAATGATATAATCTTTAAGGCATTTTCAAAGTTTTCATAAAAATAATGCATAATGCATAACATTGTAACTCATCTTTTTATGCTTAAAGAAGTTATCTACAGTCATGTAGGTGATTACTAACAGTTTTCATTAAATATAATGGATGGTGTGTGGAAAGACATTCTTTTAAGTTACTTTTTTTTGTTGTATGAATTTAATGAGACGCTCCCCGCCAGGAGCTGGGCGAAGCCACGCCGGGTCAGATAGATAGACAGACAGACAGATAGTCGGGAACGGGAGCTTATATGACTACTTATATGAATTAAATGAGATGCTCCCCACCAGGGACTGGGTGAAGCCGGGCTGGGTCAGACAGACAGACAGACAGACAGACAGACAGACAGACAGTCGGGAACGGGAGCTTATATGACTACGTATATGAATTAAATTAGATGCTCCCCACCTTTTCGCTGGTTATCTACAGGCATATGCGTTATAATCCTCCTCCTCCTCTCCCCTCCTCCTCCTACCCTCCCCTCCTCCCTCCTCCTCCCTCTACCTCCTCCCTCCACATCCCTCCTCCCCCTCTCCTCCTCCCTCCTCCTTCTCCCTCTTCCCTCCTCCTTCTCCCCTCTCCTCCCCCTCCTGCGTTCTCCTTCTCCCTCCTCCTCCTCCCAGATAGAGAAGGTGGAGGAACAGATTGAGAACCCGTATGTGGGAAGGATGAGATTGCGGGGGATCGGCAGGGGTTCTGGTAGAATCTGAAAACTGAGAGGGAAACCAGGAGAACTTTCAATAAGATAGCGGTGGGAACGATTAGTAGCGTGACTCTTCGCTGGTTGTTGAATAAGGCGATGGAGCACGCATGGGAATGTCCTGAGTGCAGTGATGTCAGTTCTTAGCTCAACTCAACTAAAGGGTATTTAGCGAAACACAAAGAAAACTAAAGAGTGAAGAATATACAGTTTGATCTATCAAAAAGACGCCATAGATATACATCTTGCATGTCATATGTTTCTCTAATATGGACAAATGGATACATATAACGAAAAACAAATAGAAAAATTTGAAATGTGGTGTTACTGAAGAATGACAAGGACCAGTTGGATTGAAAAACTGGCAAACTAACATACAAGTTAGCTGCATATCCTTAACAGAATGTCACAATCAACCTCAGTGTTTTTCGATTGTTTGTGATTTTATAGGCAATTTTATGTTAAGCAGCTTGCCATTGATTTCTCGATGGCCAATGCTCATACTATTGTGAAAATCAATGTAAAACAGTTTGCTTCCAAACTGATTATAGCTGACTTCGAACCTGGTATGTTGGACATCTGAATTTGTGTTCACTGCCTCTAAGCCCTAGAGTATAACTCAACAAAGAAGACTTTCTTAAATAATAAAAGTGTGCAGGCTCTCATGATCAAGTCCCATTTTAAGACACAAAGAAACATGAAAGTGAGTAGTAGAATGCAAAATATTGGGAGAAAGAGGAAGAGGCAAATCAAGAAAAACATTTATAAAACGGGCGTGCACAGATCTATTAAATATAGTTGGTATTCAAAGAAATACAAGTATATCACATTCGTCCATTATAATGAAAAGTGTGGAGAAAGGGAAAGGTGCGACAAGAATCCAGAATTGAAGAAATACATAATATACTATACAAAGCACATATAAAACAAGTTAATTAAATACAACACAATGAGGGGGTATTACTTGTGCCATATGTTCGATCACATAACAAATATTATTGGCTGAAAGATATTTTAAAAATCTTCTTGATGATTACTGTTTGTTATGCATCTATTGGCCGGCTTCGTGGTTTAGAGGTTAGCGACTTCTTTCCGTAATCTCGTATACTCTCGTAGGTAACGTGATGACGGTGAGAATCAGCAGTGGTTCGAATCGCATCGGTAACTTACGGAGTATGTGAGCCGGCCGCTCAGAAAGCAATGGCAAACTACTGAGCGTAATCTTGCCAAGAAATCAACATACAGCTGAAAGATGCTGGTGTTGACAGCGATGTCCTGTAAAGGATATGCAAAACATGCATCTATTACAGCATGGGGCATGATCAGAACAGTCCGATTTAGTTCTTCACCAGTCCCCTATAGTTTGTTTTGAAAGGTCACCTCTCTGGGTCAGATTTCTCCCCCCCCCCCCCACACCTCTCTCTCTCTCTCTCTCTCTCTCTCTCTCTCTCTCTCACTCACACTCTCTCTCTCTCTCTCTCTCTCTCTCTCTCTCTCTCTCTCTGTCTGGAAAAGTTGGTACAGTCTTGCAGGACATGCTCTAAGATTTGCTTTGGTGCTCCAATTTGCAAGTGGCATAATTAATTAAACTCATTTGGGTGTGGTGTGCTCTGAGTCTACAATTTCCTGTTTTGAGCCTGAAGACGCCGTTTCTGCCAAGCTTATGTATGTTGTCTGCGTTGGTCTGTAGTTTAGGTTTCAATGTCCTCTAATTAGTCCTCATAGATTGCTTAACAAGCGTTCACCTCCCTAAAGATCTGGGATGGATAAGGTTACACAGTTTCCTACAATCTTTGTTAGCTCGTCTCCCCTTTCATTTTTAGGAAGGCCACTAGGACTGGTGTCCACTGCAAGACTAGTCATGTTCTTGTAAACAGCATTCTTTTGTTGTCTTTTATTTTATGGATAATATTGTCCTGTTTGGAGCATGAGATGGCGTAGAGGACTGGCTCTGAGTCTGAGAAGGCAGTGATTTTACTTTGGGTTAGTTCTACTTGATTATTCAGGGTCTGTGCAGCCGTAAGAAGGGCCATTTCCTCTGCTATGAAGCTAGTACATATTTCTTCCACAGCGTATATCTCTGAGTTTTCATTGGGATGTGTTGTGTAGAGTCCGCTGCCTTCCTTTCTGGCAGTTTCTTTGGCAGAACCATCTGTAAATACCGATGCCCAGATGTTAGAGGAAATCTTACCGCCTGAGCATGTGAAGTGAAAGCGCTCTTTGTTCTTAATTAATATTTAAAGGCAATTTCTGGGACTTCCATGAATGCACTTAATCAATCTAGGCAGCTTGTCCATGTTTCTGGTGAAAGGCTTCACACTTTGATATATCGGTTTTTAATATGCCTGTGTAATGCACGTCATCAGCCATCACCACTTTTCCTGGAAATGGAGAAAAGACGTGACGGGAGGTATCCTAGTGCCTAATCTCGCCCTCTGCACCACCGATAAGCTTGTGAATTCATTGAAAATACCATGATGTGCCTCTAGATGCTAACAAGAAACATGCATTATTAATTTTATATGTGAATTGAGAAAGTAAAAGATCAGCGCCTCATTAAGAGGATTGTCTGACTTTTTCGCTTTCTGCAGAAACGACGTGCCTATTCCGCTGGAAAGTTTTGCCATGTTTAGCGTTTCAGCTGCTATGAGTAGTTTTGCTGTATGCATGTGAACGTTATCTCAATCACAATGAATATTTGCAATTTCCTATGAATGTAGGACCGTTCTCCATGGACGCACATTATTGCACAATCTTTCTCAAAATGTGAAAAGTTCTGGAAAGTCTGTGTTTACAACTCCTGTGTTTAGATTGTGTGATTAACAAGTGATCTTTTCCATGAATAAATTGAGAGAATTTGAGGGAAGAGCATGTTGTCCCCATGAGATTTATTGCCCAGTAAGGAAGACAGTTAGAAGCACCATATGCCCATCTGTCTGCAGGAAGTGCCCTAACCACCAGCACAGCACAATTAATGGTGACAGCTTGGCGGAAATTTTATGTCCAGTGACCTGCTAAAAGCGTTCTTAAAAATGCCTTAATGCAATTAGTTCCTGAAGTAGGCACTTATTATTCTTGATGCATTGGATGAGTTTTGCAGACAGCGTTCTAAAACCCACCGGCTCCTAAGAGTCAGGTGAGGGAAGAACAATGTATTTTGTGTGCGATCTTTGCTCAAGCAGGATTCATATCTATTAGAAAGCTCTAATGTTAATTCATGTAATGATTATGATTGTTCTCATTTGTGTGTATCTTACATTATAAATGTGGGTTCAGGATTGTGTATTTAACTGCTAGGGAAAAAGTGAATTTTGCCCAGTGGAACTAGACAGGTGAATTGATAAGGATGGTGATGGGGATGGTTTTGTGAATCGAGTCTAACCTGAGGGGAATAAAAACTAGGCTTTGCATTATAGACGTGGGATGATTATATATATATATATATATAATGATGACTTTGTCTCAATATGCTTATGTCACCACGCATTTGTCTTACTGTGGTGCCTATGTCACACCAGGAGGCCTGTATCTTGATTGATGTCTCAACTGAGACACCTGTCTCAACAGGAGGACCGTATCACAACCGGATCCCTCTATCACAACCTGTCTTTGTCACAATGAAACTATGTCAAAAAGGACAACATGGTCTCATCTCTATGATCTTATCTTGTTCTGCTGTCCTGATCTGGTAGGAGTTTATAACATTGTAACATCATAACATCAAGGGGAAACAGATGTTGATGTTTCGTTGTGTTTTGGCATTAGATTTTATACAAATGTATATTGGAGTTGCCTGAAGTTCATGATGCCTAGCCTTATTGTCTTGTCAACAGTGGGCTAATGAAGAGTTGGGAGCCTGAAACCTGACTGGTAGGAGGGTCTCCATTTCTCTCAGGACACAAGAGGAATGATGATTTTAAAGAAAGGACCCCCCACCTCATGATCACTCAGCATATGCGTGACAGCCCAACATCTTATCATCTGTCGTACAGTGTATGGTTGGATGACCATTATGAGGAATAAGACCAACGGGTGAAGGAAGAGGTTGTGATGCTCAGATATTACCCTGAACACCAGGGACAAGCAACATCATGGTATACGAGTAGGAAACTCACCATATAATGTCTTCAAGGGCAGTTACCACAACACCCTTAGGTGGTATACCAGGATAGGTAGCCCCTAAGTGCTCAATTGCTAGTTTATATCAGCCAAAACCCAGAGGGTGAACAGTAGATGGTTAAAACCCCAAGGGGATTACAACATCTTGTTCACTGATTATGTAATTGAGAGTGAGGAGAATTATTTTCAGTATTTTTCTGAAGGATTTGTCTGCATTACCGAAGGATGTGTTTGCACTAATGAGGGATTTGTATGCTTTACTGTAGGATTTATGCCCAACAGTTACTCAGAGAGTGGTGCCAGCCCTGTTCATAATTCACGGCTAATTATGTAAAGAAAGCTGCACTGATATCGCCGAATGTGGGATGACCTTATGGACATGAGACTGGTCGTGCTGCAATGCCTTGTTGACTAAAGTTGAGATTCTGCTATTATTAACTAGAGCTGCTGAACGGTCATCATCTTTTTTCATTGTACGCGATGATGTATGGAATTATCTTCTACCCAGTCTGAAGAGGACCTCCTGAATTGTTTGACTGATCCCAAGCCTCAGCTTCACTCGGCCAAACAGTCTACTTAGATCTCAGGTCATGGTTATCTCATTTCGGGATCTCAGTATGAAGCAAATAACAGGGTTGAGCCTAGATTGTTGACAGTGCTGTTGACTTTCCCTAAACCAAATCATTGATGGAATGGGATATGTCACAGACGAAACAGATTCCTAGTGCAGGTTGAGAGGACATATCATTTAGATAAGACTCTTTTGGTGAATTAATATATATGAGAGATTATCATCAATATGCAGATAGATTCGAAGCATTTATTTGATAATTTATTTTTATTTGATTATTATTTTGATTTGATAATTTATGCAATTGTTGGCTGGAAATTTTGGGGAAAACATCAGATGGCATACACTGATTTTGTCATTCATGTGTTTGTAATTGATTTTTTTTTTTTGGGGGGGGGGGGGGGGGGGGGGATTTAATATCCCCAGTTCAGACAGAGAATTTCCCCAAAACCCACCAAGTTTTCTCATTAAATGTTTGGGTTGAAACCTGGAGTTTGTGTTTATAACTTGTAGAAGTTCTGTTCAAAAATGGTGTTCACATGTGTTATGTAATACTATGTTACATTAAGGTTTGATCTAAGTGAGGAGGGATCCATACACAAGGACACATTTTGTAATGGAGTGAGATTATTTTTCCTCTAGTGTCTTTGATAAATTTCCCTGATCATTTCGCCTTCCAAAGGAGGCCCTTTCTTTACAAAAATCGTGAAGGACTTGAATGCATTAGAAGATGTCTTTCACGTTGGGTGTTCGGAGTCATTCATAGGCTTCTTAAGGAAGGATGATTAATATTGAAACTCATCCGAGAAACCCCTAGTCATACGACCCACCTTTCTCATATACAAAGGAAAAAAAAAACACCTCATAGCCTGCATGTTGTCTTTAGGTTTCTCACACAACATAACTTGGACTTTCTCGTAAGAGTCTATTGATTGACTATTTAAATTTATAGATGGTTTTGAAACCTTTTGAGCTTTTTCAAACGTGTGAGAATGTTTAACTACCTGCAAACTCCTAGAGGTTCAATTTAAATTTCTTTTATGGGGATTCTTTTTTTTTTTTTTTTTTATTCTCATTATCCAAGCGTTATTCTCAATCAGAGATTTTGGACTTTGTCTAGCCCTTTCGAGTTCGTTTTTGCTGCTGTAACCCATAAGCTAGAGGCGGATGCCATGATGGACCATATTGCTCCATGTTAGACTTGCTTTAATATTTGTATGTAAGATTCACGGGATGTTCCAGACATTTTCCCCGATTACAGCAAGTTTTTTTAAAAGAAGCAAAACTGGGAGTCGTTATATCGTGTAGTGACTAAGACAGTGAGATGGTAGCCAAGTCACTAACATGCTCCCACATCCACCCAGCTTAACAAGTCAAGGCGGCCGGCGTGATACTGACTACTTCAGCCGCCGAGTGGCCTACAAAATATGGAGATAATATCATGTATTAGCCAACAGAGGCAAACGAGGGCAGCTTTAACAGTAGGGTAACAAATAATAATGTCAGCAACATCTGCTTCTGATCAGGAAGAACAGTTAGGGAGTGGAGGAGGGGGTGGAGAGGGAAGAAGAAAAAGCAACAATGACGAACGAGGATGAGAATAATAATAATTCATTTTAGCTTTTAAGTTTTAAGTTTTTTTTCTAGTGCAAAACGTGTTCTTATTATGTAAATTTTCATTAATTCTAACATTATAATGGTCAGCTATTCCTATGTTTTCAAATCCGTATGGTAAAAAGGGGGATATTTCAAAACTATAACCAGGACAAGAATAGAACTTTCATTCATCATGTGACATGCCGGTAAGCGTGGGTGGTCATGTTTCGCCATCTTACACTATCAATAGAGTCGCGGATCAGCTCTGTGTTCTTGTCCTGACCACGCCATGGGGTCAAGCCATCCAGATATTTACTTCTCTGCCTTCCTTGTTCTTTTCCTCCAATCTTGCCAGTTGTCATCAAGTTATCCAGTTTATTTCTTCTCATAATGTGCCCAAAAAACTTGACTATCTACGTATAATTTCTCTAATCAGTTTGAGGCTTTCATATGCCTCTTGTAGGACTTGCTCATTGGCTTTTCTGTCTGTCCATGGTATCCTTTGCATTTTCCTCAGAAACCACATTTCCTCTGCCATTAGATGTTTTCTAGCTTGTCTACTCATCGTCCACGCTTCACATCCATACAAAGTACAAGTTCAAGGAAGAACTTCAACACTCTTTTTCTCGTTGCAATTGACACCGTGTTATTAGTTAGTATATTTTCCATTTTGCAAAAGCCTACATTCGCCAAAGCGATTCTTATTCTAACCTCTTCAAGGCACCTCCCCCATCAAACTGTTCCACAATGACGAGCAAGAATGGAACAACCAGTTTCGTAAAGGCTAAAAAAGGTAAATGGAGCCCCACAGCATACACTGCCGTTGGGATGGGTGTGAAGTGTTAGGTTATCACATGTTCTAGCGGAGACTGCCGGATGCAATTTTCTGTTGCATGTTCACGGAGTCGGATACGATTATGACGTGTGTGACTTCCCGTTCTGCTGCCCATGCGAGTGCTCTGGGGGAAACGGTATCTCCATAGTCAGGCTTGGTGTAATTATCATCAACGCGCAGCAATCCTCTGTCAGTGTTCTCCCCATCGGTTGTGCTCTGTAAGCCCACGATGACCTTGAGCCGCGCTTCACAGACCCATCTGAACAGATGATGGTGATGATGATGATGATGTTCGACCAATTCCTTTATCTCAGTGTCGACTGATGCAGGCAGTTGACCCCTGCAGAATCTCCCTAGTGTAATGACGAATATTTGTGCAAGTCCTCTAAAGTCACAGATCTAACTGATTATCTCTTCAGCCTCGGTACCCAGGAGCCATCTTTTTCCTTTCTGCCGCCACCAAAGGCGCTGTGCGCGCGCGCGTGTGTGTGTTTGGAGGGGGGGGGGGTGTTAATCAGCTGATAATCTCATGTATGCTGGAAAAACGAAATGCCACCAAAGAATGGGAGCGATATAGAAAGTCACATAGGCTCTCTGATGTGCAGAAACAAGATTTGAAATTAATAAAAGACCAACTCACTGACTACTTCAAGCAAACTGCGAAGAATTCTAAGCACGTCATGTGGGAGAAATTCGGTACAGATATAGGATATGAAAAAGTGCTGAAAAATGCTGGTGGGTTCGGCTGAGCATGTTCCATACCAGAGCTAAACATGGACGAGGAGGTGACACTACAAGCCAGATGAAGAAAAAGGAGAATCCATCTTTTCGAGATTCTTTCGGCAGATCGAAAACAGAAAGAGTCGAGAGGCAACAGATGAAAGAGTGCACGCTATCTGCGTGGCCAAAGTCACAGAAGAGGTCGCAGCGTACATCTTGGCGGTAGACATCAAAGCAATACTGAACATGCCTGGAGACAGCATCAAGACCGGATGGCGTTAAGTACAGCGATTTAAAAACTAGAGGAGACAGACCTCGATGAATTATCCAGGGCATGTAACAGCAGCTTCAAAACCTGTACTGACCCTGATAACTAGCTGCACAGCTAACCCAGACACCCCCCCCCCCCCCACAGCCTAGTAAAGATCACAACAGGATAAACGGCTACCATATTAATGTGCGTCGAGTGTTTACACAGCTCTTCCGCTCCCTCCTACCTCATCCTGCCAAACCTCTCTAATTTATTTTTACACACACACACACTTACACACACTTGGATATACCGTACCCAAATTAACACGCACTGTCATGTACATGGAACATACAGCAACATGACGACGGCTTGCCCTGTGCGAAAGGCGTCTTTAAAACCCAGATAAGGTGCACACAATTTACCACGCAGTAAAATAAGGTACGTAGACGATAGAGACAACGCATGTTACTAGCTTGGGGGAAGGATAAGGCTATTTCCCCACCTGCAGTTTGTTATCGGAATTCCAAATCTTGGCCCAGGCACACGGAGGTTCTGCAAATATGCACTAATTTTAAGCACAAGGACACAATCCTACCCAGAATAATATGTGGCGGCATATAGTTACTGCTTCACAAGTCCTGCTTTGTACATATATAGTAATCATTATCATCAAATGCCCACTTTCGCCCTCAAGGAGTGGGACATCCTCTGTCCAGCGTCTCCGTGTTTAACAACTCTCTCCTGGTCATTTTTCTCCACACACACTTTTACTTTTAGTTGCGTTCTAAGATTCACAAATTCGATAATCCAACTCACTCGATCGTATCAGATTCTTTATGTCGCACACAGCATATATTTTATTTCCCTGACAGTATTTTCCAGTCTTACTTGTCTTCGTTATAATCTCAAAGATACTAAACATGCCTTACTTACTTATCTTTGATTCATTCACTATCACACCTATCACACACACACACACACACACACACACACACACACGCGCGCGCGCGCGCGCGCGCGTTCCTTATGTACCGCCATCCCGCACCTTAGTAGTCTTTACAACTGTACATGTCTTTGACCATGTACCCATTCCGGTGGTTCCAACTAAAACAATCTTTCATGTAGCCTCGACCTGGAATAAGACAAGACGATCTGGAATTCATCGGTAGCATCTCGTCGGTCATGTCCTGTGTTCCTCTTCGACCTCTGCCGCTTCTACCAGCAACCATGCCTTCTATCAATGTTCTGTCCAAGCCACTGTGACCATTAATATGGTCAAAGTTTTTCATTTTCCGAGACATAATACTGTTTGTGAGTTAGTTTTCTTAAATATTCAGATCCTGTAGAATTTCAGTATGTTTCTTATTCTTGGTCGACGTTATTCTAAGAATTTTCAAATTTATTCAAAGAAATTCATTTGAGCTCAAACGCCCCAATGTTCTTCTTTAGTACGAAATTATCCCAACCATGTGTTGCCACGGGAAAGATGCGTGTCCTCACAAATGTTGCTTTAACTTGCCTGCCGGTGCTGTGCTTAATACTGTATAATCTGGGCACTGCCATGATCAGTGTGTCTAATTTCTTTCCCGTCGCTGACTCTTCAACTTCAAACATCCATACCCAGAAGCGCCGGCACAAACACTACAACCGGCAAACTTCAAATCTGTGTAAAATACACAGAACGATAGTTACTTAAGGGTGTGCTTATATTCGTCTCCTTCTCCTCGCCCTTCTCATTATTCTACGGATCAATTATTCACAATACCCCGTTACATAATTGGAGACCGGCTTGTTCAGTTTCGCTAGAAAAACCACACATTACATTCCACCAACATCACAAGAGGAAATTTACAAACTAAAATGTCCAGGAGACAGAAAATGATATCAGACTGACACGTGTGTGTGTGTGTGTGTGTGTGTGTGTGTGTGTGTGTGTGTGTGTGTGTGTGTGTGTGTGTGCGTGTGTGTGTGTGTGTGTGAGAGAGAGAGAGAGAGAGAGAGAGAGAGAGAGAGAGAGAGAGAGAGAGAGAGAGAGAGGTCTTAGTCAGATATGACTGAGCTACTGTATAACAGTAGACGGTACTACCTGCGTTTTGTTAGCGCTGAACGTTGGGCGACGCTTACCAAACCCGACAACCCACATTGTGCCAACGGCTTCGGAAGAGCGCAATTGGGAGGGTACATGCCTTACCCTGGTGCGAGGAAATGCAAGCTAAAGACAAAATGTCATGGCAGGGCAGACCAGGCCCTAAGCCTTGGTTGGCGGCTAGTCTAGGATCGAAGCTCCGACAGGCCGACAGTTAGAGCATTGCTTTGCTGATCCTGAAGCTTCTGCAGCTTGTCTTGTTCCAGATGTAGGGGTGTTACCTTTCCTCTGGAGTGAACTAGGCAGGCCGAGAGAGGGATCATGCTGCATGGGCAACACATGATCTCTATATTTTAGCCCAGGCTTTCTGCTATGGAGAGGCAATAACTCCATCTCTGGTCTTAACTGGTCTCGGAATCAAAGCGAGAGGCAACCGTTACGGGTTATAAGTCCCTGTCAATTGGCGTAGACATGGGGCGCCACGCAATGCCTCTGACGGTAGGAGACACCTACAGGTGTCACTGATCAGCTACCGCCCGCCTCAAGCTGGGCAGCCCCCGGCTGATCCGCCACAGCCTGCCTGCTTCAATGGGTGCTTGGGGCTAGGACAAAATCTGTATCGCAGGCTGTAAAACCAATGCACCAGGTACAAATAAAAAGAAAAATAGAAACCTCAAGCTACGGCTTGCAACCTGGAACGTGAGAACCATGTGTCCAGGATTTTCCACTGACTTGACCAATATTGACGATTGTAGCATGATGGAACAGAATTCCCCATTCCCAGTCCGACACATTTCATAAAGATACTTTAAGTCTTAACGGGGACCATCCCAAATAGAAGGGCTATTATTAGATCGTATGTTCTAGAACGAGTTGGGGGAGGGCAGAGGTATGCGCTTGTTTTCATTGGCTAATAGGTAATGAGCCCACGCTATTCCAGGGCCATATTTTAAAATCTAATTAGTTGAGCGGGATTCCACCGAGAGCGGTCGCTAGTGTGATGTGATGACCCAACAATGCCCTTAAAGATTCAATAATATATTGTTCTCTGGACAGCAGAGAACAGGAGGATGGAGGAGAGGCTTCCATATATCATCTGGGAAAACTAACCAGTAGTCCCAGAATCCAGAACCAACTCTCTATAAGTGAAATCTTCTAGAACCCACAATATGGGAATTTCCTAGAGACTTTCAGCTCAGCTCTCAAACAACTGGATATAAATAAGGGAGAAAAATAGTTCTGATGACTTCAGTGATCTTTGAGTCAATCAAATGTCATCTGAGAACTAAACAACAAGTCTATGGTGGTGAACCTCATTCAAGACGTCTGGTGAAATGACTGGGACAATGGATTGTTTGGCTAGGACTTATCTTAGTTAATCTCCAGCCTGGTGCTCACACAGTGTTCAGAATGAAGACTTGTATGTAAACTACGTGAGATAGACTGAGGAGAAGGAAGAAGACTGGGCCATATTTGTATCTTAGATCTTCCTCTACAGGAAAAGGAGAACAACATCCTAAGTCTCAACTTCATAAATGGTGTATAAATATCTTATGGGTCAACATAAATGCTGTATCCATGATATTTCTCAGTATGAAATGATTTATTAGCTTGTCAATATTGTTGTATAATTTTGTGCATGCTGGTTATTCAATATATGTATCCAAAAATTAAGGTACCTGAAACACCAGAGAACACAAATTATTTTAAATATAACTGAGACAGCTAGTACAGGGAAAAATTCATTTTTGTCCCTGAAATTAAGACACTTGATCCAGTAAATAATATGGGGCCTACTCCATCCCAAAATTAATTGCTGGCATGGGTGAGAGAGGGGAATTATTGTTGTAAATACAACATTTTTTTAATGTCACCACATCACATAAGATAACAACTCATTATATTCTCTTCTCCCCATAACATGCTTGCAACACTGAGAGGGGAGAGTGTGAACCCTGATGGAAAACTTGGGCAACCATTAAGACACCTCACTGATAATCTCTCTCAGTATAGTCAGTATTCGTACCGGCTAATGTCCAGTGTCGATTCGACATCTGGGTTTATTCTTCAGTTGTGTAACCCTGTCAGTGGCCCTGATTAAGCTACTGCGCGTGAGCACAATTGAATCTCCAGGAGAAAACATCCTTATCAACTCCGTCACTTGCCATTTCTGAAGTAGTGGTATTATTAAGCGTACTTGATACGTAATGGACGAGAGGAAGGGAAGATTCTACCTGATGTCATGGGCGGTCATATAAAACCGACCACAGTCTGGTGTCTATAAGACATTAGTCTATTGTTCGATGGTGTAATCTCTCTGGTGTACTAGGATCCACGTCACCAGGAGTTAACTCATTGAATCTCCAGGAAGGCCATCAAAATAACTGGACCCCTAGCCATTTATATGGAAGTGGAGAGCGTACGCAAAGTATGTGTCCAGGAAACGATGGATAACCAACCTGATGTCATTGGCGTATCATACGACTAGGAGCACATCATGGACAACCTGAACAATTTCATGAAGAGATAAAACAGGATCCGTCTCCGACGTCGGACGTCAATTCATCCTCAGTTGAGAAAGCATTTCTGCCTGAAATGGTGGAGATTAAAGGAAGGACAAAGTTGAGTACAACTGATGTCTTCCTCCTTTTTCATTCTCAATTGGGAAGACCTTTCTGCCGGAAGAAGGTGGGAATGTAAATAAGGATTACTGTCTCCAAACAGTTAACTCTTATATGGTAGAGATCACTGCAACTCCAGCAGTTGACACTCTATACACAATGTCTGCGAAAGTGGACTAACGAAAGATCAGTTTTAAACAGCTGACTACTTTCAAGATAAAGATCCCTGCACTCCAGCAGTCGACTCTTTATATAATAAGAACCATGCATTATGCAGTGGGATCTTATATTATTACTGAGATGCGAGGTGTATTCACAAGACCTGGCCAGGCCTATCCTCAAAGTCAGTAAAAATTGGCTTCCAAAATTCCAGTCAATATTGGTAACTAAGAAGCTAACCCACATAATCACACACCTTCAAAGGTAGCTGTGATAATGACGGACTTCTCTATGGATGAGAAGAAACGCCTTATATTCGCCAAAGTAAACGTTTTTGCTCATGTGGGAGAGAAAGAACGGATACTTCCCAGTCACTCAAAAGCACTTAGCTAGAGCATGGCTGAAGACAACTAGTTGGAACCTCCACCTGGACTTCTATATTAGTAGTAGTAGATGTCACAGTCTGGCTGCATCTACAAATTCAGTTGCTACGTTGGAAAATAGAGCAACTAAGGAGAGAAAATGCTGTCACTTCTCACAACAAATCAAAATAGAGGCATAACGGAATGAGAGAATCTCAACCGACAAGAACCTCTAAATCTATGGTAAGACTATAGAAATAAGTCAAGGAAATATAATGGGAAATTGCTACCATCTGCAAACACAAGAGGCTTATTGGAAAGGTAGACCCTGTGTCCAACGCTAACCAAATCTGCACTAGTAGATTTTCGTCTCAAGTTCTGCAGCGGCTGCTATACAGTTCACCCGGAAGTGATTGTCTTTGCTCCGGTGATGATCAAAAATTTTAACCCAGTTCCAAATGCCAAGATTACTGTTGGAGAAAGTTGTTCAGTTAAATACACTCTCACAGGATTATCATTCTCCAGTGGCGAAGGGAAGGGTGAAATTCTGATAAGGTGAAAGGTTGAGAGATAAATGGAATGCAACCATTCTCTCTAAACCTCATCTGGAAGTTGGCTTAATTGCAAAGCCATTACTTCACATAATGAATCTCTATGGTCCATTCATACATTACGAAATGGTGTGACTCAGAGAGATCATTTATCACAAACAGGAAATATAGCAAGGATGTCAGCAGTGGAACACTGTCAGAGGTAAATAGAAGAGCAGTTCACAGATGAGTGGAGTCAGGACTCCTGATGCTCCCAGTGACTTAAAGGAACATAATGCAGGGCTAACTTCATGGTCTTTGCGTTTGCCACCAAATTCATCAACAGATGCAATGTTGGGGCAGACTTTTTTTAGGAGAAAAATCACTTAGTTCCAAATGTACTACTCTAGTAGGGTAAAGGGAGACAGGGAGTAATTGACAAAACCCACTTGAGGGATCTGGGAACTGTGGATTTCTGAAAAATCATCTGTCATACCTATGAAAGATTTAAGAGAGGGGCCATGTAGCATGATGGAACAGAATTCCCCATTCCCAGTCCGACACATTTCATAAAGATACTTTAAGTCTTAACGGGGACCATCCCAAATAGAAGGGCTATTATTAGATCGTATGTTCTAGAACGAGTTGGGGGAGGGCAGAGGTATGCGCTTGTTTTCATTGGCTAATAGGTAATGAGCCCACGCTATTCCTGGGCCATATTTTAAAATCTAATTAGTTGAGCGGGATTCCACCGAGAGCGGTCGCTAGTGTGATGTGATGACCCAACAATGCCCTTAAAGATTCAATAATATATTGTTCTCTGGACAGCAGAGAACAGGAGGACGGAGGAGAGGCTTCCATATATCTGGGAAAACTAACCAGTAGTCCCAGAATCCAGAACCAACTCTCTATAAGTGAAATCTTCTAGAACCCACAATATGGGAATTTCCTAGAGACTTTCAGCTCAGCTCTCAAACAGCTGGATATAAATAAGGGAGAAAAATAGTTCTGATGACTTCAGTGATCTTTGAGTCAATCAAATGTCATCTGAGAACTAAACAAGTCTATGGTGGTGAACCTCATTCAAGACGTCTGGTGAAATGACTGGGACAATGGATTGTTTGGCTAGGACTTATCTTAGTTAATCTCCAGCCTGGTGCTCACACAGTGTTCAGAATGAAGACTTGTATGTAAAGTACGTGAGATAGACTGAGGAGAAGGAAGAAGACTGGGACATATTTGTATCTTAGATCTTCCTCTACAGGAAAAGGAGAACAACATCCTAAGTCTCAACTTCATAAACAGTCAACTCACCAGTGAAGGACAAGGCTGTGGCTTTTCTTCAAACTGTGACAGTAGGGGATAATTAGTCTGACTTGGAAAATCATCATGGGGAGAACTGCAACCTGAGCTGTCCAACACCATCATAGGTGCTAAAAGGATTAAACAGACCAGTGGAGCAGAAGGTCCCTATGCTTGCCCCAGGTTATGGCTTATCTTGGTTTTCCCTCATTAACAGTAGAGGAAAGGATTAAAGTCAATGGTGTAGTGGTGATTAGAGAGGAGAGGAGGAGGAGAGCTGGTTATTGGCTGGTGGAGTAATGGGGAGGTGTTGTATCTTGTTTATCAACCTGCATGTGTGACATATTTTATGCATTTTCTATGCAATAATTGAAGTGTTGACATGACAGGAGATGAGACAATGGTCATCACAGGACTCACCAACAGCTCAATAAACAGTATTATTGAACCAGTTGTAGCGAAACGCCAGTGGTCCATGTCCTTATGCATTCTTTTATTTTGGGTAGACAGGGGGGAACGGCTTTCGGAAGCTCTCAGTTCTCTTGTTCTCTCAAATCTCCATGAAAGATGGTTCTTTGGGTTATCTTCCTATCACAATCTTTACATGGAGCAAGTAGCCAATGTCTTTCACATCGGGTAAACCCGATGGAGCGCCTTGCGCCAAATGAGCGCTGGTGCGGCTGCTAAGCAATTCATGGCCGTGTACACACCTACCGTTGGATAGTGGCATCTTGTCAAGTCGATTTGAAGATTGGGACAGAGATGCAACATCCTACTGAAGTGATGAAGAAAGGTAGGGCTTGGGTTGTGGGTACTCCAGCCAAACATGGAGTTATAAATATACCATGGGTTGAAGGGGAAGATGAATTGGCGAAAGGCCAATCATAACCAATGACGAGTTGGGTGACCGTTAGCCGATTTGGCTGCACGTCTTGTCCTTGGCATAGCCGGGGAAGTGAATCTGAACCATATATCTCCCAAGAGGATTTCATTTGTTCTTGGCGTCAGATGAGCTGTTGCTGTCTTTCTATCTACGGCTTGAATTGGACAGATTGTCATCTTTCTGTTGTATATACTCAGTGGGTATTTTGGGAATGGGGTACACCAATCTCTGATCTATCTTCTTGAGCCAGAAGAGGCTATTCACAGGACTATCTCTTTCATCTGTTACTAGATGGGATGATGTAGGGAAGTTAATGGACTTCTGTATCTCATTTAGAGAACCTGCATTCCGCTGAATCTATGTGTTCTGTGGGGCACTGCTGGTACATTGCGGCGACCGCTCAGACAAGAGCGGAGCCGGGAGGGGGTAGGATCTTCTTTCCTATTCTTGCAGGGAGTGGGGAACTACAAAGCGTGCCATACAACCCCATTACTATACTATGAGTTAATGAGATGTAACACACGGATTACTGGGCGCACCACACCACACGATCTTGCGGGTGAGAAAGGCATGGTTGCAAGTGAGAGGGAAGCATGGGAATGAATGTGCCCAATCATAATAAAGGCTTGGTATGAGTGTGGAGGGTGTGTCGTGTGGCAAAAAAAGACAACCGGACTTCGTCCAGCTGGAGGTCTACTCAAACCCGGACGTGGCCAATCCAGGGGCTACCTGACAGGTCAGGCCTGGTCAATCAGGTATTAAATATAGTGTATTTGTGTGATACATGAGTCAGCCCAGTCGCTCAGGTTTTATTTATCATCTCCAGGGTCCTCTTCTATGGGAAGTGACTATGTCTTCTAAGGGACATTATCATCAGTGCTTCTAGGCCAATATGTTCAACGAGGCCAACTCAAGGTTTGGTGTGTTTAACTCTGAGACAGAGGCAAGGTGCAGGTCTTGAGGCAAGGACATTTTGTATGACCGGTGCATTGCCGGTTTTGTTTTAACAACATACGCCTGAGAGCAGTTGTTGTCCGGAGGGAGCCTAAGAGTGATTTTCTGGCATACCCATTTTATCCCGGACATTAAAAGGACCCAACCATTATCCTTCACAAACACCTCACCTTATCGGCAACACTAAAGCTTTTCATAGGTCAGTGAAGACCTAGTGCCGAACTAATTCAGATGACAATGAACAGAAGTCCTCAACACACCAGTCGCTTGGATTCTACAAAAGCCGGTTGAACCTACACCCAGTTGTTGGAGAAGGAAGGAGATTCGGACATCTTTGGTGAGAAGTGTGTGGACAGATCAGACAGTATCTGAAGCTGGATCTGTGACGGTGGCGACTTGAGGCTCTGTGTTGGAACTTTACCAGTGTAGTGTCTGTGTAGATCTATCTGTTTATCTGCCTTTATGTGTTCCTGTGCTGTTCTTGATTAGGTTAATAAAATTACTTCCAAGTTGTTCTGACGACTGCCATGTTATTTATGCGTCAGCCAGAAGAACACTGCAGGAAATAGGTCCCTAGGTCGAAAGGAAGCGTGACAGTGTGTCCAGGGAAAACGGGAGGAGGGTTGGCAGGTAAAGACCTATCTAAGCCAGGGCTATAGAAGATATTTGAAATATTGTGACCGGGCTATTTGGGACCCTCCACGTAGCTTGTTACAATTTCTGGGGGCTCGTCCCGGGATATTTGTAATCCTGGTGGAGTTCTGGCTGATTTAGTGATAGGGGACAGATATCCTTGTTTTCTATCAATAGGTTCTGCCTACCGTGCCTGGCTATTGTCTATACTCTTCCTGACACAGACTGACCGACATACGACGTGTTGTGGTCGTGTAATGTAACTTGTTGTGTAATTGTGAGAAAAATTTTATTAGACAATTACCTCTTCCCTTACCCTCTGAGTTTAAGATGGCATCAGCTGGGTTTAATGTCGCTGACGTACAGGCTACAGGGCGTGAGATGGGATATGATGGAGCGGAGTTACAGAAATATGTGCAGGAAGTGGAAAGAGACTACAGACAGGCTGTGCGCGAAGCCAAGAGGATTGAGGCGGAGGCTGAGGCTAAGAGGATGGAGGCTGAGGCCAAGAGGATTGAGGCGGAGACTGAGGCTAAGAGGATGGAGGCTGAGGCCAAGAGGATTGAGGCGGAGGCTGAGGCTAGGAAGATGGAGGCCGAGCAGGCAGTCAGAGACCATGAGTTCCGTATGAGAGAGTTGGAGCTGAAAGCTCAAACTGCCAAGGAAAGAGACGGTGCAGTGGGAGACGCAGTTCTCCCTGACTCAACAACTTCTGGTGGCGGTCCATGCCAGGCAATGAAGTTCCCATTGCTCCCGTTCGATGAACACAAAGATAAGATCGACCAGTATCTTCACAGATTTCGGTCGATGGCTTTGGCTATGGGATTGGAGCGAGGGAAATGGAACTTGAAACTCTCACAGGGCCTGAGGGGGACCGCGTACGAGGTCTATTCTAGGTTGCCACCTGGTATGGAGAATGACTATGAAACTCTGGAGAAAGCACTTTTGAAAAGGTTCCAGATGACAGCTCATACTTATCGACAACAGTTCAGAAAGTCGAAGAGAGAGCCAGGAGAGATGTTCGCAGCCTACAGTGTCAGATTGAAGTCTTACCTTTTGAAGTGGATGTCTTTAGCTGGATTTGCTAACGACTATGAAAGTTTGGAAGAATTGGTGGTCGTGGACCAAATGAAGAGAATGATGCCTAAGCCATTGCAAACCTTTTTGCTTGAAAATGGGGCAGAAAGGTTAGAGCTAGTCAACACGTTGGCTGAAAGGTATGTGCTAGCTCATGGGGATAATGGGGAATTGTCACAACCCAATCCCCGACCACCAGACACATGGTCTGGAAAGAAGAAGAACCCTAAAACAGCTCACACCAAGAAGGAGGATCCTTTCGATAAAGTTCCTAGTAAGAAACCCTCTGGTAAGAGTCCACCTGGATCTCCTAAAAGAAAGTGGAGTGAAAAGTGGTGCGCCTATTGCAAATCTCCCACACACAATACGGTTGATTGCCGGCGTAAACAGAAAGACTCTCACTATGCTGCTTGTCTTGTAGAAACCGGGGAAGGGTCTCACAAGGAGGTAGAAGGGAGGGATCTTGGGAACAAAGATTTAGAAAAACCACCAGTAGTAGAAACGGTACTTGTGAACGGTCAACCAGTTGAGTGTCTCTACGACACAGGTCTGCAGTTTGAGGCTGTAATTTCATCACATTTAGTGAGCCCAGAGCAGCTAACCGGGGAATCTATTGAGATTCAAACGGCGACAAAGAGTGCGGTAGCGATGTCTCTTCCAATTGCGAAGGTGGACATCAAATCAAAATATGTTACCGGCACTATACAGGCAGCCGTTCTGCTAGATCCTATCTTCCCAATGATCTTGGGTTGTCGCTACGTCTTTCTAGGGATTCCAACCGAACCCATGTACGTAGGGGCGATGCAAACCAGATCTCAATCGGAGGATGAGCAGACGCCGGCCTTGATCGTGAATCCCTTGCCTGGGGAGTTACGAGCTGCTCAAAGCCAGGATGCTACTTTGCAACCTTGCTTCAACCAGTTGCCAAAAAGTTCTGACCCACCAAGACGGGGTCAGTATTATATGAAGAATCGGTTACTGTACCGGAGAGCCGGAGTGGAGGATCGCCAGCATGGACAGCTGGTAGTTCCTAAAGCTTATCGGGAACAGCTTCTTCATATGGGACACACCATTTCTTTCAGTGGACATATGGGTGTCGGGGCAACTCTCCAGCGCATTTCCTGCCATTACTACTGGCCAGGGATGACTGGAGACGTGCGTAGGTACGTCAAGTCGTGCCCAGAGTGCCAGCGTGTGGCACCAAAACACTGGACAGCTCCGGTAGTTCTGGGAGACATGCCCATTATGAACTCTCCTTTCGAGAGAGTTGCCATCGATCTTGTTGGTCCTCTTCCTAGGACTAGGAAGAGGAATAAGTACATTCTCACGATGGTGGATTGCTGTTCCATGTGGGGCGAGGCGATACCTTTGGCCACAATCGACTCTAAGCGAGTGGCTGATGCACTGATGGAGACCTTTACTAGGTTGGGATTTCCCAACCAGATCCTAACGGACAATGGGTCTCAGTTCTGTGGTAAGCTGATGGAAGAAGTCTTTCGTATCTTCCAGACCAACCACATTCACACAAGCCCGTATCACCCTCAGTCTAATGGGCAAGTAGAGAGGTTTAATGGTACCTTGATGACCATGCTTCGGAAGCTGGCACAAGAGAAACCAGACAGATGGGATGAGTATATCTCAGCCGCCTTGTTCGCCTATCGGGAGGTTCCCCATGGGTCGACCGGGTTGCCACCAGCCACTCTACTATTCGGGAGGCCAATCAAGGGTCCCTTAGAAGCCTTATTGAGATGTTGGACAGAGGAAGAAACTTCCGAAGAAGTTGTATCCTCTTATAAATACGTCGAAGAGTCAAAGAAAAAACTCCAGACGGGTTGGGCTTTGGCAGCTCAGAATCTGAGAGCGGCCAGGAAGAGACACGCGGCCTACTACAATAGAAGGACGAAAGATAGGTCTCTTAAGGTGGGGGATCGGATTCTGTTGTTACTTCCAGTAGGTTCCAATAAACTCGAGATTGGTTGGCAGGGGCCTTTCCCGGTAGAAAGGGTTGTCTCCCGCACCAACTATGCCATCCGGATCAGGGGGAAATCTAAAATCTTCCACATTAACCTTCTCAAAAAGTATGAAGAACGATCTGATGGTACTTCTCTCCCACTCATGACTATGGCGGTCGCGATGGAAACTGAATCGGGCGAAGAAACGGATAGGGGGTATCCATTACACCCTGGGGAAACCTATAGGGATGTACATATAAATCCTGATCTGTCGGCTGAAGAAACAGACCGTGTCATCCGTTTGTTGGAGTCCCATCAGCAGATTCTTACCGATCGGCCAGGGCGGACAGGGTTGGTCGAGTTTGATATGACTCTGACTACCCAAGACCCCGTTCGCCAGAAAATATATCCAGTGCCATTTTCGAAAGAGAAGGCCCTGGAAACTGAAATCCAGAAGCTTCTGGACGACGACATCATCACTCCTTCGACTTCTCCTTATAATGCCGGGGTTGTCTTGTTGAGGAAGCCAAGCGGGGAACACCGCTTATGTATTGATTACAGGCATTTAAATAGTTGTACGACATTCCAAGTTGTTCTGACGACTGCCATGTTATTTATGCGTCAGCCAGAAGAACACTGCAGGAAATAGGTCCCTAGGTCGAAAGGAAGCGTGACAGTGTGTCCAGGGAAAACGGGAGGAGGGTTGGCAGGTAAAGACCTATCTAAGCCAGGGCTATAGAAGATATTTGAAATATTGTGACCGGGCTATTTGGGACCCTCCACGTAGCTTGTTACACCAGTGTTTTAAGTACATGTCCCCAGTGAATTTTCTTGTACAGTTGATGTCAAGTGTTGTCTCTGGTGACTGTCTTAAGTGCTGTGGTTGGTTATACATATTGTGAAAAGTCCTGTATAGATGTTGTCAAGTATCTCTTATGATGTAAGTCTTGTACAATGGCTGGTGTACACAATTCCTTGTGAATGTATGTCCCACTTTTGTCAAGAAACTGTCATGTAGATGTCTTGTCCAACAGATGTAATGTACAGTTATTGTTGAGTTTGCCTACAAATAATTGAGTCCTACAATCCCAAAGAAATGGGACAAACTGATATAGGTCACAAAATGACAAAATATATAGGAGAAGATCTATGTGGCGGACGAACAGCACACTGTCAACAGTATAATGAGTGAGATGGATCCTCAGTTGTACAGGGGCTAATAGTTCAGATCTTCTCTGGCCTTGGGTGAACTAGTTACTTCTTATATAAATTTCTGTGTAGATACATAGTGGTCTCACAGTGGGGGTTTGAGCCAAAAGAAAAATGGTTCTCCAAAAAGGCTATTGCGGGAATGATTAGCTCATTTGAGTGACCTCTAGACAAAACGTGCTAAATCATATCCTTTATCTTGTTATTTATTATTCAAGATATATCTCCAGAGAACACTACAAACTAGGTCCTCTGGCAACTCAATCAAACATGTCACAACGATGTGAATAAAACGGCTGTGATTGATGCCGAACTCAATCGTCTTAACATTGATATTGCTGGCCTGCAGGAGACTCGCCTCGCTGAGGAAGGGTCACGCAGGGAAAACAACTACACCTTTTTTTTGGAAGGGTAGAGAACAGGCAGAAAAAAGGCAGCACGGTGTGGGCTTTGCAGTGAAGAATTCGCTACTGGGAATGATTGAAATTCCAGCAGGAGGAAATGAAAGACTATTATCCCTGCGCTTGGCAACCTCTTGTGGTTTTGCCACCATTATTACTGCATATGCACCGACACTCGATTCCTCTGATGATGTGAAGGATTCATTCTATGAGGAGTTAGACTCCGTGATCAAGGCAGTTCCAAAATCTGACTACATTTATATGCTCGGTGATTTCAATGCTCGTGTGGGCAAGGACTCGAGTTCATGGCTAGTGTGCCTTGGAAAATACAGCATCGGTCGCATGAATGAAAATGGGCAAAGGCTGCTGGAGCATTGCACCAGTAATGACCTATGTATTACAAACTCCTTTTTTAAAGCAAAAGAGATGCATAAGGTCACATGGAAACATCCAAGATCCGGCCATTGGCACCAGCTGGACTTCATCATCACACGGAGACAACATCTGAACCATACATCGTTGACTCGAAGTTACCACAGTGGTGACTGTGATAGGATCATTCTTTGGTCGTTGCAAGGGTTAGACTGAGACCAAAGAGAATCAACACAGCTAAACACAAATCTAGCCCCAGGATTAATATTATTAACACTCACGATCCTGAAAAGTGCTTTCAGTTTCAACAGCAACTTGAAGACGCTTTCACTGATACACCAGAAAATTGTACAGTAAATTAAAAGTGGGGTCAACTTAGGGAAACTCTTTATAAAACTGCCGTAGGGGTTTACGGCGCTGTAGATCATAAGAGGCAGGACTGGTTTGCGGCAAACAGCGAGACTCTGCAGCCCTTGATTGATAAGAAGAAGATAGCTCTCATAAGAAACAAGGAAAGACCAACGCGTAACACTCTGAGTGAGCTAAGGCAAGCTAGGAAGGATCTGCAAAAGGCTGCCAGGCAGTGTGCAAATGATTATTGGATCAAGTTATGTGGGTCCATTCAAATCGCAAGTGATAAGGGAAACATAAGAAGCATGTATGAAGGAATAAAGAAAGCCTTTGCTCCAGTGATCAAAAGAAGTGCACCATTGAAAACCTTGACTGGAGAAATCATCACTGATAAGAAACAGCAGATGGACAGATGGGTATAGCACTATTTGGAGCTTTACTCAAGTGAGACCAAACTAGCGGATGATGCCCTCAACGCCATAGAGACTCTACCAACTCTTTACCACCTGGACACACTTCTCACCATAACAGAAGTTAAGTGTGCTATAAATGAACTTGCATCTGGCAAGACTCCAGGTAACGATAGGATTCCAATAGAAGTTATCAGGAAAGGGCAAGACACACTCACTCTACAGATCCACCAGCTAATAGAGCTATGCTGGCGAGAAGGACAAGTCCCACAGGATTTCAAAGATTCAAGCATCATAACACTGTACAAGAACAAGGGCGATCGGAGCGACTGCAACAACTATAGGGGTATCTCACTTCTGTGTATTGTTGGAAAAGTATTTGCCAGAATTGTTCTGCGCAGACTTCAAGTCCTAGGAGATCAAGTCTACCCCGAATCACAGTGTGGCTTTCGACAGAATTGGTCTACCATTGATATGATATTCTCATTGCGACAAATGCAAGAAAAATGCCGTGAACAGAATCAACCACTGTTTATTGCCATCATCGACCTCACAAAGGCATTTGATTTGGTCAGTCGTGAGGGTCTGTTCAAGGCACTAAAGAAGATTGGCTGTCCAACAACTCTCCTGTCCATTGTGGAATCGTTCCACACAGGCATGAAGGGTATAATCAAGTTTGATGGTGCAACTTCTGAAGAGTTTGAAATCAAGAGTGGAGTTAAGCAAGGTTGTGTACTAGCTCCCACCCTCTTTGGAATATACTTTTCACTTCTACTGAAATATGCCTTTCGTGATAAGGATGGTGGTATATAACATTCACTGACGCTCAGATGGCGGCCTCTACAATGCTCAGAGATTGAAGGCCAAGACCAAAATTAGGAGGGTACTGATCAGAGAGTTGCTTTTTGATGATGCTGCATTTACGACCCACTCTGAGGAAGAAATTGCAATGTCTACTATCTGCATTCTCTAATGCTTGTTCTGAATTTGGTTTAACAATTAGCAAAAAATGAAGACACAGATTATGTCACAAGGTGCACATGGGGTACCATCAATCTTTATTGACGACGCCGAACTAGAGATGGTAGACCATTTTACATATCTAGGATCAGTGGTAAATAGCAAATTATCACTAGATCAGGAAATCAACATCCGGATTGGTAAGGCAGCACCAACAATGAACAGGTTAAGAAAAACAGTCTGGGAGAACAGGAAGCTTACTGTCAAAACAAAAGTCCTTGTCTATCAAGCCTGTGTCCTTAGTACTATTCTTTATGGCAGTGAAACCTGGACAACTTACTCACACCAGGAGAAACGTTTAAACAGCTTTCGTATGCGGTGTCTGCGAAGAATTCTTGGTATTAAGTGGCAAGACAAAATCACAAATACTGATGTATTGGAAAGATCAGGTTGTGTGACAGTTTATTCCATGCTCAGTCTTCGTAGACTTAGATGGATAGGATATCTTAGGAGAATGGATGATGGTAGAATACCAAAGGACATCTTTTTTGGTGAATTACAGATGGGTAAGAGATCTCAGCGTCGGCCTCTACTACGATACAAAGATGTGTGTAAGCGGGACATGACTGATACATGCATTGATAATGCACATTGGGAGCAAGTCGCCGCTGATCGTGTTGCATGGAGGGCAAACATCAGAAATGGAATAAAGACAAAGGAGAAAATTATTGCAGATAAGTCACACACCGAGCGTGTGAGACGTAAGATGGTGCATGATGGTGGAAATGACCACGTGTTCATATGCACCCATTGTGAACGGGTATTTACAGCGCAAATTGACCTTATCAGTCACACTCGCTACCGCCAAAGGTAAAAGTTATTATGCCTTTTTAAAGCACAAACTATCGTCTGTCAAGACGGCAAGGTGTCAATGATGATATATATATATATATCTATATATATAAAAATCTTTGTGTGTATGTATGTATGTATGTATGTATGTATGTATGTATGTATGTATGTATGTATGTATGTATGTATGTATGTATGTATGTATGTATGTATGTATGTATGTATGTATGTATGTATGTATGTCCGTCCTTCATGCGTTCGCGAACGGTCCAACCGATTGAGATGAAATTTTCTACACGTTTTCCTTTCATTCCTGTGCAACCAACTGTGATAGTTTTATCTATCAGCTATCAGCTATTACCTTCCTAAAATTTAATTTTGTAATTACATGACTGAACATAATATCACTACTGTCCACAAGCTATAAGATACTATCCGCAGTATTACTAAATAGACTAAAACCATATTCAGAAGACATATTAGGTGACTACCAGGCGGGTTTTAGACAAAACAGATCAACAATAGATCAGATATTTATCTTACGACAAATAGCCGAGAAACATTGGGAATATAAAAGAGATCTCCATAACATTTTTGTGGATTTTAAAAAGGCTTATGATAGTGTCCATAGGAATAGTCTATGGAATGCTATGCAGGAATTTGGAATACCAAGGAAGTTAATCAACATGACCAGACTATGCATGGAAGATACTTATAATATAGTAACACATAAAGGCAGGAAATCAGACGCCTTCCAAATAACATCTGGCTTGAAACACTATCGCCGCTACTCTTCAATATGGCTCTAGAGAAAGTTGTAAGGAAGGTAAAGGAGGAATGTGATATTGGAGGAACATCCAAGCTGCTTGGTTATGCAGATGATATAGATATTATAGGGCAAAGTGAACAAAAAACATTGGAAATATTGACTCACTTAAAGGGAAAAGCCCAACAGATGGGGCTGGTTATCAACCAAGATAAGACAGAATATATGGTAATTTCAAGAGACGGAATGGCTAGAAACTCTGGCCACATACAAATAGATAATATGACCATTAAAAGAACGGAAACATACAAATACCTGGGTACAATCTTCAACTGCTCCAACATCATAAGGGAAGAAATACAAACTAGAATCAACTCTGGAAATAAGATATACTATGCACTACAACATCTACTAAAATCAAAGGCGCTATCTCGTAACACCAAAACCACAATATACAAAACACTGATCAGACCAGTTGTGCTGTATGGCTCTGAAACCTGGAGTACAACGAAAGGAGACGAAGCCTTGTTACAAACCTTTGAGAACAAAATTTTAAGACGCATCTTTGGACCCATTAGGGATACACAAAGTGGAGAGTGGAAAAGAAGAAGTAACAAAGACATTTATGATCTGTATAAGTCCTCGCTAATCACTGGTATCATGAAGGCTAATAGACTACAATGGCTGGGGCATATAGAAAGAATGGAAGATAATAGGGAAACAAAACTCGCTTACACTCAGGAAATAAATGACCGTAGACCCCGAGGTAGACCAAGAAGGCGGTGGAGAGATAATACATGTACAGACCTACAAGCACTTGGAATCAACGACTGGCAAGAGAAGGTCCACCAGAGAGACGAATGGAGACGAATTGTATTTGCAGCAAAGAACCTCAATGGCTCGGAACGCTGAAGAAGAAGAAGATGACTGAACATAAGAAAATATAAAAATATATGACAAAAAGGGTATAACTTTTAGTATAATTGTTATATCTTAAGTTACGTCCCCTGAGTTTAAATGAGTTGATTGACAATGAATTAAATGAGATGCTCCACATAGATAGATAGATAGATAGATAGATAGATAGATAGATAGATAGATAGATAGATAGATAGATAGATAGATAGATAGATAGATAGATAGATAGATAGATACATACATACATACATACATACATACATTCATAGATACATACATACATAGATACATAGATAGATAGATAGATAGATAGATAGATAGATAGATAGAAAGATAGATAGATAGATAGATAGATAGATAGATAGATAGATAGATAGATAGATAGATAGATAGATAGATAGATAGATAGATAGATAGATAGATAGATAGATAGATAGATAGATAGATAGATAGATAGATAGATAGATACATACATACATACATACATACATACATACATACATACATAGATACATACATAGATAGATAGATAGATAGATAGATAGATAGATAGATAGATAGATAGATAGATAGATAGATAGATAGATAGATAGATAGATAGATAGATAGATAGATAGATAGATAGATAGATAGATAGATAGATAGATAGATAGATACATAGATAGATACATAGATAGATAGATCCCCGCCAGAGCCTGGGCGAAGCCGGGCCGGGCAGCTAATATTTGGGCAGCT
Organism: Cepaea hortensis; assembly: GCA_963921405.1. Lineage (NCBI taxonomy): Eukaryota > Metazoa > Mollusca > Gastropoda > Stylommatophora > Helicidae > Cepaea > Cepaea hortensis. The sequence continues at coordinate 50,341,972 of OY992886.1, forward strand.
ATATTCAAGGGGACTTAACATAAGAAAAGTTATTTCAAGGGTCATAACTTTTAATAACATCACTATTATTTTATGTATAGATTGTTGCATTGTTTTCACAGATTTATAAACTCTTTTCTATAGTTATTTACAGGCATATGAGTTATAATAAATAATGATATAATCTTTAAGGCATTTTCAAAGTTTTCATAAAAATAATGCATAATGCATAACATTGTAACCCATCTTTTCCTGCTTAAAGAACTTATCAACTGTCATGTCGGTGATTAAAAACAGTTTTCATTAAAAATAATGAATGGTGTGTGGAAGGACATTCTTTTAAGTTACTGTGCGCCAGGAGCTGGGCGAAACCACGCTGGGTCAGATAGATAAACAGACAGACAGATAGTCGGGAACGGGAGCTTATTTGACTACTTATATGAATTAAATGAGATGCTCCCCACCAGGGACTGGGTGAAGCCGGGCCGGGTCAGACAGACAGACAGATAGACAGACAGACAGTCGGGAACGGGAGAGCTTATATGACTACGTATATGAATTAAATGAGATGTTCCCCACCAGGGACTGGGTGAAGCCGGGCCGGGACAGACAGACAGACAGATAGACAGACAAATAGATAGTCGGGAACGGGAGAGCTTATATGACTACGTATATGAATTAAATGAGATGCTCCCCACCAGGGACTGGGTGAAGCCGGGCCGGGTCAGACAGACAGACAGACAGATAGTCGGGAACGGGAGAGCTTATATGACTACTTATATGAATTAAATGAGATGCTCCCACCAGGGACTGGGTGAAGCCGGGCCGGGTCAGCCAGACAGACAGACAGACAAACAAGCAGACAGACAGACTGATAGATAGATAGATCCCCTCCAGGGCCTGGGCGAAGCCGGGCCGTGTCAGCTAGTATATATATATATATATCAATCAATCAATCATGTGCCATGCCGGAAAGCGTGGGCGGTCATGATTCGCCATTTCACTCGATCACCGGAGTCGTGGATCAGCTCAGTGTTCCTGTCTCGTCCATGCCATGTGGCCAAGCCATCCAGGTATTTTCCTCTCGGTCTTCCTCTTGGTCTGTTCCCCTCGATCTTGCCAGCTGTCACCAAGTTCTCCAGTCCATTTCTTCTCATAACATGTCCAAAAAATTTTGACTGTCTACGTCAAAACAGAGTGTATGTTTGTTTGTGTGTGGGGATTTTTGTATTGGATGCGTTCGATAACGGTACATCCGATTGAGATGAAATTTTCTACACGTCTTCCTTTCATTCATTTGCAACCGACTATAATAATTTCTTAATGTAAAATCTTCGACTTATTTAATAACATTTACTTTTCCATTTTCATGATATAATGTCTATATAGCAGGGGGACTTCACTCTAGAAAAGTTATTTCAAGGGGCATAACTTTTAATAACATTTCTATATACTTTATAGTCATATTGTTGGACTTACCTGCACTATTGTTAAACTCTTTGTCTATAGTTATTTTTAGGCATATGAGTTATATTAAATAATGATATAATCTTTAAGGTATTTTTAAAGTTTGCATAAAAATAATGCATTATGCATAACATTTTAACCCATCTTTTTCTGCTTACAAAATTTATCAACTGTCATGTCGGTGATTAAAAACAGTTTTCATTAAAAATAATGAATGGTGTGTGGAAGGACATTCTTTTAAGTTACTGTGCGCCAGGAGCTGGGCGAAACCACGCCGGGTCAGATAGATAGACAGATAGTCGGGAACGGAAGCTTATTTGACTACTTATATGAATGAATTAAATGACATGCTCCCTACCAGGGACTGGGTGAAGCCGGGAATAATGATATAATCTTTAAGGTATTTTTAAAGTTTGCATAAAAATAATGCATTATGCATAACATTTTAACCCATCTTTTTCTGCTTACAAAACTTATCAACTGTCATGTCGGTGATTAAAAACAGTTTTCATTAAAAATAATGAATGGTGTGTGGAAGGACATTCTTTTAAGTTACTGTGCGCCAGGAGCTGGGCGAAACCACGCCGGGTCAGATAGATAGACAGATAGTCGGGAACGGAAGCTTATTTGACTACTTATATGAATGAATTAAATGACATGCTCCCTACCAGGGACTGGGTGAAGCCGGGCCGGGACAGACAGACAGACAGATAGACAGACAAACAGATAGTCGGGAACGGGAGAGCTTATATGACTACGTATATGAATAAAATGAGATGCTCCCCACCAGGGACTGGGTGAAGCCGGGTCAGACAGACAGACAGACAGATAGTCGGGAACGGGAGAGCTTATATGACTACTTATATTAATTAAATGAGATGCTCCCCACCAGGGACTGGGTGAAGCCGGGCCGGGTCAGCCAGACAGACAGACAGACAGACAAACAAGCAGACAGACAGACAGATAGATAGATCCCCTCCAGGGCCTGGGCGAAGCCGGGCCGGGTCAGCTAGTATATATATATATATATATATATATATATATATATATATATATATATATATATATATATATATATATATACATACATTGGCACTTTGCCGCCTTGACAGACGATAGTTTGTGCATCAAAAAGGCATATGACTTTGTTTTTGTTTTAAAAAAAAAGGTTGGCCGCGTGTGCGGTTAACATCAGGTTTTTCCCAATATTTCATTCAATGTTGTGAGTGTGAAAGAGAACACATGGTGTGTGGAAGGACATTTTTTTCTTCATACTTTATGCAAACTATGTAAATATGTCATTTGATGTTTGAACGCCATGTCAAACAGGCCTACACAAATACCAGACAGGACAGACAGACAGACAGACAGACAGATAGACAGACAGACAGATTCCCGTCAGGGACTGGACGAAACCGGGCCGGGTCCTATGGATGGATGGATAGATAGATTTATAGAGAGAGGCAGGCAGGCAGGCAGGCAGGCAGGCAGGCAGGCAGATAGATAGATAGATAGATAGACAGACAGACAGACAGACAGACAGACAGACAGACAGACAGACAGACAGACAGACAGACAGACAGACAGACAGACAGACAGACAGACAGACAGACAGACAGACAGACAGACAGACAGACAGACAGACAGACAGACAGACAGACAGACAGACAGACAGACAGACAGACAGACAGACAGACAGACAGACAGACAGACAGACAGACAGACAGACAGACAGACAGACAGACAGACAGACAGACAGACAGACAGACAGACAGATAGATAGATAGATAGATAGATAGATAGATAGATAGATAGATAGATAGATAGATAGATAGATAGATAGATAGATAGATAGATCCCCGCCAGGAGCTGGGTGAAGCCGGGCCGGGTCGGCTAGTATTATAAATAAAATTGAAGACTATTGGTTTAAGAAAAACTTAAAACATCAACACCTTGGCATTTTGGCACTGACATATGGATATATATACAAGACATGGACTTCCGGTCTAACATGTGGGATAGGCAGTTAATGCCTCTGGGGTGTTCATGCTTGTGCTACGGTTTGTTTTCGCATTATCCTCGTGATGGACTGGTAGTGTGTGGTTCCATCGCCCAGCTACTGAGTTAAGTGCGTAGAGCGACACTGTGAGCTGGGGATTTTGTGTGGAGTGCTTTTACATATGTCCGCAGTTGTCAGTATCGTGAACTGCATGTTAAGAAAAATGGCGGCTGGCCGCTTGCTGAACTAACTGGGTTTGCCTTATGCAGCAGGTAAATACTGCAGAAATCATACAACATAAATTAGTAATTAGATAAATCCTTTAAGCTGACATATATGCATGTTCACACAGTAATTTCAATTGTCTATCACGTTAATTTTAAACTGACTATCATGTCTTTCTGTTTGCATAAAACTATCTTCTATCGATTAATGGCGATTGCTTCTGCGACCTTTAACAAGCGACCATTTGTGTTACACAACACGCGAAAAACATTGTCCCTATTAACCACGTGTCCGGTTTCCAAAATGTGCCTCCAATCAATGACGTAGGAGGTTTGTGGTGTGTCGGCTTGGCCAGGTTCCCGGCGTCTTTGTGTATTATTATGGTATTCAATAAGGTATGTGTTCGACCACCCTGTTATTTAGCTGCCTCTCTGTTCAGTTGATGTAGGTAGACTGGCACAGGCATGTCCATTGATAAATGCACTTGGATTCGGGACAGGTCCTTTTACTGATGGGGTGGTAATAAGTGTGGCTCTGTACCTAATAACTGGAGTTGCCGCATCGAATGTTAGGCCGACTGCTGTAATGAGTCGGACCTGTAGACGTTGCATTACGTCATCCCCTCGAAGGGTTAGCTGGATAAATACTTTTAGTTTAGGAACTGATGTTTCGTTGGGTTTCGGTTATGTAATTATGCAACTGTTATATAATTATTTTCATGTTTCTATCTCATTGTATGTGCTGCATGTAACGACTATGAGTGCCCGGTTCTCTTTTTCTTTTTATCCTTGTGATTCCTAGAACGCAAATTTGCTTTAAACACGCAGATTTTCATGATGTTCCGGAGGGAACGAGGGCAAGAGAAAGACAGCGCTGCGGGTAGTGGAACAAAATCAAGAGATGGAATGGAAGAAACTAATATAAGTGAACCACGAAGAGGCACGACAGAGGCTGTTGGAGACTCATTAAAGTCGAGCTGCAATGTGGAGATTGGCCCTTGATTAATTGGTTGGTAACACAATTAACGCAGTATAGTATGGAAAAGTTTCCTGCGTGCGTAAGTTCCTGTATTTCATTCATTTGTGTCCTTTGCAACCTATGGTAAGACTTATAATCTGACCTAATAGCACACCGTTTTAATATGTCAAAACTATGGTCAGTGAGGGATCAACAATTGTTTTTCCAACAACAGTTACCGCAAATGTGAACCTCTTTCTCTTCAAAATATCTGTTGGAGACTTCACACAATAACCTGCCAACATCGGCTATACGGTGATGTCTTGTAATCCATACTTCGTCTAACCTTGCAGCGGTTGTGTTGATAAAGGGCAGGGGATGTGTACACAGCAGGGACAAGACAATGTGTACACAACTGGATAAACACCTTAAAGGTGAACAGAAATGACACAGTTCCGAATGTTCCAAATTCACTTTTAGTGGTCAAATGATACAGTATCTGATGTTTTCCCATTCGACTCTGCTGGAAATGGCAACGGCTCCAGTTGAAAATCAAGAGAGAGAAAAGTCCCCATCATCTTAAAAAAGATAACGATTGTTTCGATATCTTATTGTTACTATCTTGAAATGCCTCTTCTGAACTTCAGTTTAAAACCTTAACTCCCCGAATACAGACATCTGACGCCATGCCTGCTAACAGTGTAAATCGGCGAGACTGGATTGTCTTGTTAAGTCCGCCCAGTGTGGTTTTGTGTGGCAGTAGTAACTACCAACAAGTATAATAAATACGTTGGCACTAACTGACACACTTATGTTTGGGCAAGAATCAGAATTTAGGAGACAAGACTAGTGGTTCCCAACCTGCTTAGTCAGAAAGACCTTGCACAGAAGAAAATGCACGCTGTAGCTCTTATGCGTACACTAATGTGCAAACATTCAATAACGACAATTATACTGTGCATGTTTTGTCGACGTTGACTAACCATTTAAAGAACACACACATACACATTCACATACACGCAATGTGCAATGTTAGTGTCGAACAGAAACAAGGATTATTCTAAGACTGTTTCACGGAGCCCGCCCGTCAACGCGGGCCCATTGAGCATAGTTTGGAGAGAGGAAAAAAACGAGACAGTGGGGGGGGGGCCTTGCGTTTCTCAATGACCCTGAGAGCTATGCCGGCGGTAGCGTAGCTACCAGCAGGGCTTCCCAAGCTGGACAGGTCAAAGGGTATAGAACAGACAAAGAGAAACACTCTGGTCCTCCAGGTTGGGGGTTGAAGCGTGGGGTTAACATCCCCACCTTCATAAAAACTATTTTGTTACGAAACAGATAAATAAGCCTCGAATTCGGAATGACTTATGTGGACAACGACCTTAGAAAGTTAAAGGACTTTTGAGATTTGGAACATGGAATGTACGGACACTATATCGAGCTGGAGCGGCCGAGGAACTAACCCGGGAGCTGGTTGAATATCAAATGGATGTAACAGCAATTCAAGAAATAAGGTGGCCAGGAGAGGGTACTTTAAAGCAAAATGGACTGATTGTAATATATGGAGGAAACACCCAAAATAAACATGAATTGTGAACAGCATTTGTCATCAAAAAAGAGTTATGGTGAACGTTCTAAACTTTAAAGCTGTTAATGACAGGATTAGTAAATTACGAATAAAAGGTAAATGGAAAAATATAACGATGATTAATATACATGCACCTACTGAAGAGAAAGAAGATGATATTAAAGAAGACTTTTATAATGATCTGGAAGATGTCATAGAAGAAACCCCCAAATAGGACATCCTGATTGTGCTGGGATACTTCAATGCAACAACAGGTATAGAGCAAACTCATAAAAAAGTTGCCGGTATGGAAAGCCTACATACAACTTCAAATGATAATGGATGGAGAGTCATCAACCTAGCAGAAGCCAAAGGACTGCAGATCAGCAGTACCAGACTGCAAAGAAAGGATATACACAAATAAACTTGGAAATCATTGACAAGAGAACCTATAATCAAATAGATCACATTTTAATTAACAACAAAAATGCATCAAACATACAACAAGTTATAAGTTATAGAGGTGCTGGGTGCCACAGCGACCACTTCCTCGTAGGAGCAAAATTTAAAATAAAACTGAAGACAGCTTTCTATTCTAACCTACAAAGGTTACACCCAACATATAACAGAGAAAAACTACAAGAAAATACAGTCAAAGAGAAATTTGCAGATGAAATAAAATGTAAACTTGAAACTCTACAAAACCCGTTGGAGAAAAACGTTGACCAAAACTTGGCTGAACATCAAGAATACAATTCAAACTACCACAGAAGACTGTCTCGGTGTGTTAACCACGCATAGAAAGAACAGATGGTTCAATCAAAAATGGGAAGAAGCAGTCATTAGGAAAAATAATGCCACACAGTTGTGGTTAAATTACATCAACAACATCAAAAATGAAGTGCAATATAGAACTGAATGTAAAGAGGCTAAAAAAAAATAGTTCGGCAGCAGAAGCAAGAATATATGATCAAAAATATGGAAACTAATCACCAGAAAAAAGAATCCAGAAAGTTTTTTAAAGAACACAACACATATGGTTTAAAAGACAAAAATGGGAATATGATAAATACCAATGAGGAAATGTATAACACATGGAAGGAATACTTTGTTGAATTACTAAATTGTGAAGCTCCAAGTAACACTTTCTCACAGGAAGCGGTTCTAACGTCTGAACCACAAATTGAAGAACCTGTTTTTGAAGAAATCCTATATGTAATAACACGACTTAAAAACAAGAAGGCAACTGGGGCTGATGAAATTGCTGCTGAATTTTAAAGGCAGGCGGCCATGCATTATATCTAAAGCTATACGAACTAATAATAAAAATCTGGAGGACAGAAGAATTACCCCATGACTGGAAATAGTCATTATTGATACCTATCTTTAAGAACGGAGTCAAGTTCCAATGTGAAAATTATAGAGGAATATCACTACTGTCCACAAGCTATACCGCATCCGCGGTATTACTAAACAGACTAAAACCATATTCAGAAGACATATTAGGTGACTACCAGGCGGGTTTCAGACAAAACAGATCAACAATAGATCAGATATTTATCTTACGACAAATAGCCGAGAAAAATTGGGAATATAAAAGAGATCTCCATAACATTTTTGGGATTTTAAAAAGGCTTATGATAGTGTCCATATGAATAGTCTATGGAATGCTATGCAGGAATTTGGAATACCAAGGAAGCTAATCAACATGACCAGACTATGCATGGAAGATACTTATAATATAGTAACATATAAAGGCAGGAAATCATACCCTTTCCAAATAACATTTGGCTTGAAACAGGGTGATGCACTATCGCCGCTCCTTTTCAATCTGGCTCTAGAGAAAGTTAGGAAGGTAAAGGAGAAATGTGCTATTGGAGGAACATCCAGACTGCTTGGTTATGCAGATGATATAGATATTATAGAGGAAAATGAACAAAAGACATTGGAAATATTGACTCACTTAACGAAAAAAGCTCAAAAGATGGGGCTGGTTATCAACCAAGATAAGACAGAATATTTGGTAATTTTAAGAGAAGGAACGGCAAAAAACTCTGGCCACATACAAATAGATAATATGACCATTAAAAGAACGGAAACATACAAATACCTGGGTACAATCTTCAACTGCTCCAACGTAATAAGGGAAGAAATATATGCTAGAATCAACTCTGGAAATAAGATATACTATGCACTACAATATCTGCTAAAATCAAATGAGCTATCTCGTAACACCAAGATCACAATATACAAAACACTGATTAGACCAGTTGTGCTTTATGGCTCTGAAACCTGGAGTACAGCTAAAGGAGACGAAGCCTTGTTACAAATCTTTGAGAACAAAGTCTTAAGACGCATCTTTGGGCCCATTAGGGACACAAAAAGAGGAGAGTGGAAAAGAAGAAGTGTCAACAACCTGAATTCATACAAGCACACTGGTTCCTTCATTCACCCCTCATAATTACAAACACGTCTTTGGGTGAATGGATGAAAAAGAATCACGCTTTAATCTATATATATTACAGAGCTCGTCTTACGAGCATACACCACTGGCATTCAACACTCAAATACATTCTCAATGTTAGCTACGTATAACTATGCCCTCTCTAAACTACACAACTGGCGAGGGTAAACACAGAGGTCCTGTCGCTCTAACTATCCGTCCCGGTCTGCCTGAATTCACAGCTCCAGTCCAGCTCCTCGTACCCCGATCTCGTGCGGTCAGCCGCACAGCGTGCTGGATTACTTGTCACGTAGTTTAGTGGTCCAGTCCTCGTAGCCTACAGCTATACTAGAGTTCAGTCTGTTTACGGGTAGTCCCCGTGATTACTAGACTCTGTCCTATGTCGGGAGTTAATACCGGTATGTCCTAGTCATGTCCTAGCTATGACACATGCGTGTCCTGTCTAGATCTGGTCCTAACACTAGTATGGAGTTCTGTCTCCCTATACTGTCTCTCTCTATCTATTCTATTGTAAAGGTCCTTATTATGTCCTGTCTCTGTCCTTTACTTTCCTCCCTCCTGTCCTATTTCTATCCATACCTATCCTACTTCTATCTATGCCTATCCAGCATCTTGACAAGAAGCAACAAAGACATTTGAGTGGCACCTTGCAGTCTTGACAGACCAAAATATGTGAGTTGGAATGTGGCCAATATTCCATCACAATTCCTGGGCAGAGCATCAGAGAAACATGTGGTGCCCAAACGACATGTTCCCTCTCTCGGCCTAATCTTGTGTATTCCAGAGGAATGGGTAACCAATACGTCTGGCACAAGGTAGGCTGCAGACGCTGGCGGCACAGCGTCAAACCTCCGAGACCTCGCCACCACGAGCAGGTGGCGAGTGATGGCCAGACCCTGGAACCCAAGGGACCCGGCTTAGAGGCGTTCAGCCAAGTCCCACAGGTGAGGGCCTCGTAGGCGTCCGGAACGTAAGGGCGCGTACTTCTGTTAATCACAAGTGTCCGAACCTGTGTAAAGCGTGCACTATCGTCAGACTCCCCGCCTGACTTTAGCGGATCCCACAACCAGCGGGAGTAGGCCCGCCGAAGATACCGCAGGAGATATTGTACGTCTATTGCGAGTAAATCCTTCCACTGTGCGGATCTCGCGACCAGCGAGAATAGGCCCGCCGGAGATATTGTTCGTCTGCTGCGGATATGATCTGTTTAAGTCCCCGTTAATCACTGGTATCATGAAGGCCAATAGACTGCAATGGCTGGGGCATATGGAAAGAATGGACGACAATAGGGAAATAAAAATCCGTTTACGCTCAGGAAATAAATTACCGTAGACCCCGAGGGACCAAGAAGACGGTGGAGATATAATATACAAACAGACCTACTAGCACTTGAAATAAGCAACTGGCAAGAGAAGGTCAACTAGAGAGACGAATGGAGACGGCTTGTATCTGCAGCAAAGAACCTCAATGGCTCGGAATGCTGAAGAAGAAGAAGAAGAAGAAGAAGAAGAAGAAGAAGAAGAAGAAGAAGAAGAAGAAGAAGAAGAAGAAGAAGAAGAAGAAGAAGAAGAAGAAGAAGAAGAAGAAGGATTTTATCAACTGTCATGTTTTCATGGAATGGTGGCTTCAATGGATCTCCAACATTTTCTGTTTGGTGCCATGAGGATAAATTCTAACATCCTCATCCCAGTTTGTTTTCATCCCACATATGACTCATCCTATCTATCTTCGGTTATTATATTTTTGTCTAAACCACTGTCTGTCTGGTACACGTTCATCTAAAGCCAATCCCTCTAGCATGGTGTCCAGCAAGCAGTGGCGGACTGGATCTACAAATATAAATATGGAGAAGGGGGTCAATCCCTGGTTGGTGAACTGGATAGCAGCCGTCCTGCATTCTCGTCAAGTTGCTCTCCGTCTAGGCGCATGGACCTCAGAGCCACATATTTTAACCCCGGGACTGCCACAGGGATCTGCAATCTCACCGGTGCTCTTTAATGTGTATACGAGCAAGATTGCATACCTAGAAGCACCAGGGGTTGGAAGGATTCTAACATTTGCAGATGATATTCTTGCATACAGGCAGGGGAGAAATAGGGATCAAACAGCCGAGGAGCTACAGGTGACAGTAGACAAAGTGATTGACTGGTGCACTGAAATGAGTGCTGTCATCAACCCGGAAAAGGCGGCGGTGTTGTGGTGCTCTCTGGACAACAGGATTGTGAGAGATGATACCCCAAGCCTTCCGCGCCATAAGTAGCGTTGAATATACGCAGCAAAAAGCTAGTGCACTTACATATCAATTATCACCCTTACTGAAACATCCAAATATACCCATGTCCGCAAAACGACAGATAATAAACAGCATATTCACACCAACCCTGTGCTACGTCCAACAGAGAGAACAAACTGAAGTATCTGGGAATCACATTTGACAGGAGTCTGTCCTCCAAGGACCATGTGGAGACGGTTGTGACAAGATCTCAAAAGGGACTCAATGCACTTAAAACTATGGCTGCAATGGACACAGAGCAGAGAATGCTCTTCACGCTATACCAGCACTTGATCCTCTCAGTGATTGATTATGGACTAGGACTGCTCATTGTATCAAAGAGTCAGATGGTGAAATTAGAGCGCATACAGAATGAAGCGATGCGGGTCATTCTGGGATGCACCAGAGACACTCCAGTAGTGTGTATGCGTTACATCCTTGGTCTGCCTACTGTTGCTAGTAGGCACAAGGTGATGCAAGCGAAGGCATATCTCAGAGTAGCTGCAGACACAGATCACCCGTTGCATGAGGCGCTGGACGTAGTTAAGTGTCAGAGACTGATAAGAGGGAAATCATGGATGGCTCAGGCGGAGGATACGATCAGACAGGTGTGCCCCTTGGAGAACATCAGGCGAGGAGAGGAGTGGGTCAGAGTGCCAGCCGTACAGTCAGACTTGTGAAGAGTTGTAATAACATTGAGCCGGGAGTGAAGGGAGTGGCCAGCAGGGGCCACGGCAGTGGAAATTCAGCAACTAATTCAGGAAAATTCTCGCCCGGGTGATGTGATTATCTACACGGATGGGTCAGTGTTGAGAGGTAGGAGAAGTGCCTGGGGGTTCTTGGCAATAACTAATGGTCGGCGTTTGGTGCAGGAGAGCCTGGCGTATGATAACACTACATCTAGCTTAAGAATGGAGGTGGAGGCGGTCAGTGCAGCTTTCCGCTGGATAGAAAACACGACACATACACACATTGTGATTGTAACTGACTCAGAAAGCATGCTGAGAAGGGTGAGAACAGGCAAGCTTCGTGCAGAGTGGCTTGCTTCGCTTCGGAGGTCACGGGTAGTAAGCATCACCTGGATCTTTTCTCCTGGGCATGACGGTGTGCTGGGGAATGAACAGGCGGACAGATTGGCTGGCTCGGCAAAACTTGGTGGAGTATTGATGCATGACAAGGCAGACGTGGTTTCGGCCTTGTGGGAGCACGTGTACACCTCGGAGGAGCAGATGGATCACCATGGTCTGGTAAGAATGAGACAGCGAGGTGTGACGAGGGGATCTGGCCGACGCTCGGCGCTCGGAGGAAAGGCGAGACGGACATATAATCAGATTGCTACTGGAACTATTAGTGTTGGAACTCTTCGCTGGCTGCTGAGGATGGGGACGGAGCGCTTATGGGAATGTCCCGAATGCTGTGATGTCGGTTCCTAAGTCAATCAATCATATAAAGGGCGTTCATTTGAAATCCGTTCGTGCCGCACCGCGCGTAATTGCGTACGTTGAACATGATCATGTCATAGCCATGTGATAAGTACTGACCACTGAATAAAAGATCAAGTGATTATCGTCCCAAGATGCACAGGTTCTGTTTCTCACCGTTGAGAAAATGGCCGGGTTGATCTAAAATCAGTCCAAAGAAGCTCAAAGAGCGGTGATTCAGTTTCTTTAACTCGAAGGTTGTCGACAAGTGGACATTCATCGAAGAAAGCAGGTAACAAATGTGTGTCGACGACAACAGTGACAGACTGGGCACGAATGTTTCGGAAAGGACGTCAGTTCACGACAGATCTTCGACGGCCGGGTCAAGCGCATATTGTTGCAACAGAAAGAAAAAAAAACCATCGCCAAAATTGACGCAGCAGTACAGATGAACCGTTGTCGAAGCATACGTTCGCTAGCGATAGAATTTGATGTGTCAATTGCGACAATTCAAAAGGTCGTTCGTAGGAAACTGCAATATCGGAAGATGTGTTCACAGTGGGTACCACGGATGTTGACCGACCACCAAAAAGAGGAACGCATGGGATGGTGTTTGAACCACTTGCTGCGTTACAGAGTGGAGGGTGATGCATTTCTCTTCCGCATAGTGGCAGGCGATGAATCATGGTGTCACCACTTTGAGCCGAGCAGCAAAAGAGAGAGCATGCAATGGAAGCATGCTGGATCACCAAAAGCCAAAAAATTCAAGTTACAGGTTTCCGCTGGTAAGGTTATGCTGAGCGCATTTTTTGACCATGAAGGGCTATTGTTGGCCGACTTTAAAGAACCTGGTGTCAACATCAACTCTACCTACTACTTGCAAACACTAGACAAGCTGCAAAAAGCCACCAAGAATAAACGACCCAGCATGTTTTCTCGCAGTGTGATTTTGTTGCACGATAATGCTCGTCCGCATGTCGCAAAGATTGTGCAGGAAGAAGTGGGAAATTCTGCAACATCCAGCCTATAGTCCTGATTTGTCACCATGTGATTTTCATTTGTTCGGACCTCTGAAAAAGATCTCAAGGGGCAACGATTTCACACAGATGCAGACGTAATGAACGCGGTAAACACTTGGTTCAGTGAGCAACCACAATCCTTTTTTGCGGATTGCATTCGCCGCCTACCTAAGCATTGGGATACTAGCTTGAATGCCTACGGCGACTTCTTCTGACCAACCCATGGTGCATATTTCTTTCAAAATGAATGCTTTGTTTAATTCTTCCACACCTGTTAATGTTTCTTTCATGCTTTTGTAATAAAGCCACCGGAACGGGTTTCACATTAACATCCACTTGTGACCAGGACAAAACGGTCATTAACACACTGTCTAATGCATTAGGGGCTCACGGGACCCAATTGCCATCGGACAAGGTGACACCCAGACCAGTCCGCCACTGTCAGCTAGACATTATGTTTTATGTGCCCGAAACGTATTTGTCAAACCTGAGTCTTATGCAGTGATTCTAATTTCATTCCTAGTTTGCTTCGGGTAGAGGGGTAAGGGTATTCCCTAACGAAGGAGAAGTAGGGCGCCTCTTTCCCTTCGCTCGCCTGCGGGACACCCTTGGGCAAGGTGGAGTACCCCTTTAGCTCCCCGATCAGGGTTTCGTCTCAATCACACCTTCTGTAACCTATGTGCCGAAGAACTGTATGGCTGTGGGGAGAACAGTCGCTAACTGAAGCAGTCAAGCTGTTGCAGGGGCGGCGCTTGGCTGATGGAAATCTTGTTCCGGGCCCCTTCTGGTGTCCATGTATGAACCCTCACATACACTACATCTAATATGGTATTAAATTTCCTTTCTAAGAATCATCACTGCAGCTACGGAGTACGTGATCTGCGCTTTATATCATCTTCAGCGGCCAGTATAGATGGAGCAAAGAGAAGAAGGCGAGTGAATGGAGAGAGAAGAAAGCATAGAAATAGAAGGGCGGGGGATAGGAGAGTTTTAAAAAAAGGGGGGGGGGAGGGGGACACAGTGCCTGGGATTTAAAGGTTACAAAATGTCAGAAGGAGCTCGATGCACTGAAGAGTATGGCAGCATGAGACATGGAGCAGAAAATGCTATTCACACTTTTTCAGCACTTGATCGTTTCAGTGGTAGAGTGTGGACTATAAATGCCAACTGTCTCAAAGAGTCAGCTAGTGAAACTAGTGCGTATACAAAATGAGACAATTAGAGTGATTTTCGGATGCACAAGGGACACTCCAATAGTGTGTATGTGATACATCCTGGCGCTGCCGACCATTGCGGATAGACGCAAGGTGTTGCAGACAAGGTCATACCTTAAGGCAGATGCGAACAAGCAACACCTCCTGCATGATTCCCTTTTTTTTTAAAAGTTACATATCCCTTAAAGGACGTTGCAATCAACGCCAGCATTTTTCAGCTGCTGTTGATGTTCTTGGCAATATTACACTCAGTAGCTTGCCACTGCTTTCTAAGCGGCCGGCTCAATATCCCTTAAGTAACCATCGCAACACGATCCGCTGCCGAATCTCGCGCAGCTGTGTACCTCACTTGGATTTACGGGATTACGGAGAAAGTCGTAAATCCCTTCACCAGGGAGCCCGGCGCATGATTCCCTGCATGCAGTCAAAGTTCACAGGCTGCTAAGAGGAAGATCATAGATGCAGAAGATACCATCAGAGAAGTGTGTACACTTGAGAAGATTGTATGATGCAGAAGATACCATCAGAGAAGTGTGTACACTTGAGAAGATTGGCAAGGCAAGGAGTCGGCCAGGTTGCCGAATATAAATTCAGACTTGTGTAGGGTTATAATCACATTGGATCGTGAGTGTAGGGAGTGGCCGGCAGGCGCTACGGAAACTGCAATTTAGCAATTAATGCATGACTACTCTCGTCTGTGTTAAGATGGGGGGGGGGGGGGGGGGTTTGCGTATGGATTCATAGCGAAAGAAAATGGCCGATGTCTAGATGTAAAGAGGGCATGGCACAACCTCAAGTCTGAGAATTGGGGTGGAGGTGGTTACTGCAGCTTTCCGCTGGTTGGAGAACAAACTGTATACGCATGTGGTGATTGTAACTGATTCACAAAGCAAACTGGCAAAAATGGAGACTGTCATGCTTCGTGCAGAATGGCTTGCTTCGATTTAGAGGTCGGGGGTTGTGAACATTCGCTGAATCTTTTCTACAGGATATTCTTGTATGGCTGGAAATGCACAGGCAGACAGATTGGCTGGTGCCGCAATATTAAGGGGTGATTTGATGCATGATAAAGAAGATATGGTGAAGGCCCTTTGGGAGAATGTCATTAATGCAGAAGAACATTGTCTAGACTCTAGAGTCCAGAGAGATTGCAGCAGCAAGGGGTGGTCGGAGGATTTGGTCGATAGTCGTCACTCAGAGGTAACGCAATCGGTTCTGGACTCAACTCAATTCCTAGTTTGCTTGGGACTACGTTCATGCAAACGTGTCCATTACTCTTCGGAGAAACAAATGTGTTAAGACGTTTGATCAGCTATATCTTCTAGGAGTAGATACTTGTTATGTGTTGCTTATAACACATGACTGTCGGCCTGATGGTCATATGTTCGATTTTCTATCGATTAAAAAGATATTTACCTGAATTTCCGGTCCACCAAGCATCATGTCATAGACGTAACCTCCCCTAAGATTTAAGAGGTCAATAGACCACGCCAACTTTAAAAAAAAATCGATATCAGGAGTTATCGCCCCTTTGTGGTGGAAATCGATAACCCACCACCACCACCACAAAACGAACATCATGAGCCTGCGTTACACTACTTATGTGAACTCCAGGTCTTGATTTAATTCATTGTGAATGTTTATTTTTTAATGTTGATGTTTATGTCAATTGCTTGTTGATGTTTGTTCAATAGTGGCTGTTCCATAGGTTGTATACAATCAATTTTCTCGAATGCGATCAATTTTCTCTAACGCTATATCGAAGTTAACATATGATCGAGTGGGAATAGACACCTACACACAGACACGGTTATCATAAGGAGTGAACTGCTTTTCACCTTGTGTCTGTGGTACATCTCCATGATCACCTAGTCTCTTAAGAAGGGTGAATGAGAATGACAATTCATTCCATCAGGGATCTCCTAGATAACTTAGCGAATATTCTCGTATACTAAAATCCCACATAAGTTCATACGATGCGTACCCGGAGGAAAAATATGGTGCCGCACCATATTTACTAAGAATAAAGACGTGGTGCCGGGAGGAGCGGTCGTTTTTACTAAGCGCAAAAAAGGAGGTACGAGGGGATATAACTCGTGAATAAATAATCGAGTATTTTTTGTAATATTACGTCCCTTTTTAAAATGTTTTAATTAATTTTTTTTTTCTTTAGAGTTTTAATGCAAAGATTACGGTTATTACTGGTTGTAGAGGGTATGGCTTAGTGTCATTCGTTAAGAGATGGGACAGTGGAGGTTTACCTAGATAAGTGCTTCCGAACACTATCATCATACAGGTTACAAATGAAAACCTTAAAAAAGTAACGATGCCGACTAGTACTGTAGTGGGTATGGCTTAGTGATATTCGTTGATAAGAGGTGGGTGAGTAGAAGAGTAGATAGATAAACGCTTCCAAACACTATCATCCTAGGGTATCAAATCGTTAAAGGAAAACCTTAAAGAAACAAGTAAAGATGGGTGTCCGTGTCCCTGTGGGTGCCGGGTTAACATCCCAGCAGGGAGGCCTAGTGGTAGAAGAAATATTGATTATGTTTATGTTAATTAGTTGTGATGGCGAGATCTGGTGTTATTAATCATGCTATGTTTAGAAAATGAGAGGGTTGTGCATGGGTGACGACTTTGACTAGTTACCAGTCGTCAACGTGTGGGGGTGTCTAGATGGCCATGTTGTTTGTCCATCAAGAATGATGATGACCATTCATTTCATCCAGTGGGGTTGAAAGTATGGAGCCGTGAGTTCTAAGATGGCTGATAAGGCCTATTTTGGCTCGAAAATGAAGAATGACTTGCGCGATGAATTAGATTAAAGTGAAGAAGCGTTGCGCAATTCGTCGACCTCACTCTCTCGCCTGAGTCCATCTGAATCCAGTGGCAGGACAAGTCAAGACGACTGGAGACGAATACAGGTGCAGTGGATGACGAGGGCGCTCTACGTGCCTTGCCGTGCTCATTACGTTCCACAACGCTTTGCAGGTAAACACCGTCTTGCCCGTTGAATCAGGAATGATTTCTTCCGCGCAGTCTGCTGGATCCTGTCTTCACATGCTAGGTAGGCATACCCTACATTACCGCGTGGTTTGACACCAAATCGGCTACCCGCGCCTGGTTTAGCCAGCCTCTCACAGCTGTTGCCCGGGGGGTGGCCGCTGTCGGCCATAGGGGTTAGGGTTAGGGCTAAGGTCGCCTTGTCCGGTCGTGTTGCCGCGGCCATAAGTCTCACCGCCAATGAAAAACACAGGTATCCGATTTAACCATTGTACCTACACTTAACAAAACATAGCATAAAATTTCAGAACATAATATGTCCATAAACTACGCATGTTACAAAAAATCAATAATATTCATCCCCATAGTGGTTAATCCCGAGGACTTATCTTCACCGTTATGAACGAGTCGTGGTATTAATATTACTTATATAATTGAACTCAGGGACTAATCCCTGAATCCCGGTGATTATATCTCTGCCGTTGCAAATAGGTCAACCAAGTAATAATACACTATATAAATGTAGGTAGGCGATTAAGGGCTTAACATTTATTGTCGTGCCATCCACTAAACATCAATAACACTACACTCGTTTCTTCTCATAATCGCCAGTTGGGGATTATGGGTTAGGTGTATGTGTCTTTAATCAAGTAAAACATGTGGTATGAGTAGGAGATATCACAATCAGTATCATTATGTGCCACTCCAATCTTAAATCACAGTATTTCGTTATTCTTGTGACTTTAAAACGCTTGTGGCTTGAAAAAGGATGGTGTACTACGCTACTGAGGGTTACATAGACTGACCAATATGTCAAGTGGATACATATCACCCCTGTTGGCGCATCGTAGCTGTGTTGTGAATTGTCTCCTATTACATCCGGGGGTGAAATTAACCAAAAATATTTCACATCAACTCAATAATCATGCACAAACATATAGCTGTACAATGATGGTGTCTAGAGTGTACATTAGGAAAGTATCGTATATTTGTGTAGACACATTTACCACTGCGCATAGATATATATAGTATTATTGGAAAGCTTATGGTATGTATACTGTATCAGCCTGTGCAGGTGATATAGTGTCTATGTGTCTGTTATGCTTTATGTTGTGTTCTATTGCTATGTATTATTAGGCTGGCGTGTCATGTGTGTGTCCTAAGAATCCACATCTCCAGTGGCATTAGATGTTTCTCAACTTGTCTGCCCAATGTCCTCGCTTCACATCTATACAAAAGTGCAGGTTCTGTGTAGTGCTTAAACACTCTTTTTCTCATTGTACTTGACAGCTTTATATTAGTCAGTATGTGTTCCAACTTGCAAAAGACTCATATCATCTCATCATATTCCTCTTGTAACTTGCGATGTCGAGGTGAAGTATAAACATCGTGAGAGTGCCCGATTGTGGGATTCATGTATCGATATTCCCATGGACTCTGCTATTACCTCCGTCCAACGTTTACGTGGTCAGCCTCTTCCTCTGTTTCCATCTGGTCTGAACATCATTGCTTGTTGTGGTATGCTGTTGACTGGTAACCTACTTGCATGGCCAAACCATTTGACTTGCTGCTTTCTAATAAAATCTAGTGCTGCTATAACCCCCACTTTAGTCCTGATTTCTTCATTTCTGATCGTATATATTCTTGATACGTTGAGTATTCGGTACTTTTGCTTTTATTCACCCCAAACAAAAGGGAATCCCAGGGTATGACGTCACATCCAGGGCTTCCCTGTGTTGCGCCAAACATCCAGGGGGTTTCCGTGTGTTGCGCCGTAGCTCGGTGCGCAATTCTATGCGACCGTGTGCGCTATTCTTTCACTTTCCGGTTAGGGTTAGGGGTAGGGTTAGGGGTAGGGGTAGGGTTAGGGTTAGGGGTAGGGTTAGGGTTAAGGGTAGGGTACACACAACCCTAACCCTAACAGGAAAGTGATTTGCAGGACCGATGCAAATGAGGATCGAAGGGAGAGACACTCACACAGAAACGGGTTGCCACAGCCCCAAGAAAACAACACTGTGGTGTGGGGCAATTGAAACGCGCTGACACGCACTCCAGCCGAACATAGGGAGATCACCGTCGGCGCTAAATATAGCTCATGACGCTAAATATAACTCACGAAGTTTGTTTGGGGTGAATTAAAGCAGAAGTACCGAGTATTCTTCTCCAGAATCTCATTTCTGTTGTTGTGATTTTTCTTTTCTCTTTTTCTGTCATTGTCCAGGTTTGGCATTGGTAGCACAGAGTTGGTAGAAAGATTGTATTGTAAAGTCCTTTCTTAGTAGTTATTGATGCATGTTTGTTCTTTAGTATCGGTGCCATTTGTCCAATGAGTTGGTTTGCCTTATTGCATCCATTTTCGATCTCGTCTTCTGATCTGCCATATGATGATATTATACTTCCTAGGTACTTGAATCTCTTTACTTGCTTCAATGGATGTTCGTTTAGGGAAATTTTTGTTGTTTTTTCTTCTTTAGTTATAGTCATTACCTCTGTTTTGCTTGTGCTAATTTTCATATTATGTTCCCTACATATTTCGTTTAAACTATTCATGTGGTCTTGTAATTCAGCTTTTGGTTTTGCAAAAGACTGTCGTCATCATATTGATTCTTGTTCTAGCCTCAGGCACCGCCCAGCAGATGTTGCTGTTTTTCTTGTTTTTTCTTGTGGTCTCATCAAGTTCAATTTCTCTACTCTTATTTATTAGTGTGTTAGAAATAAACCAGCATCTCACAAGAAAGATATTATTACCACAATGTATACAAAAAGAAGCAATATACATAGATATTACTGAATAGGCAGTAGTTTAAAGAATTCAAGTACATTATTACAAGTTAAATTACATAAATAAAATACAGTCATATGTATAAAATACAACTCACAAGTGTTACATCATCAAATAAGTACAAAGCACAATGGTATGAATACGTTGGTGTATTAGTTACATACAAATGGAACATACAATATACTAGCAAATCTACTAAGGGAAATAACTCGTGTGAAGTTATGCCCAAAACGAATAAATGTGGGTGCGCTTTTATGTGTGTGTGCGCGCGCGCGTGTGTATGTGTGTGTGTGTGTGTGTGTGTGCACGTGTGCGTGCGTTGTAAAAACTACGATGTCTGTCTTTCACTATGTATCTGACCTGTTTTTTTTTTGGTCATTACACTACTTTGTTCACTTGGGGCTTACAACCAATCAGGGTGTTGGTCTTAGTATTGGTCCACATTTTATGTTAGACAAGTACCGATTGGCTGGCAAGTATATAGTGGGCGGGGCTTACTTTATGTAATATATAACCCACTCACCACCTCTCGCTCACTTTGTGATTTACAAAAGTACGATGAAAGATCGAGTCTTCAGTTTTGTGTTTATTAAACTGCTATTTGCCTTCACGTGTAGAAAGTTTGCCAGCACCTGTTTGTCTCAGTATCCACTGAGACTTAGTTTCTCAACCATATATGTACCAACAGCTTTAGCGGATCTGGCTTCCAGTTCTTGGACAATCACAGCTGCCTGCTAAGAATTATAAACTATTTGTTTACCCAGACATCCATTTAAAACAATATCAATATCCGGCCATAGGTTACACTGTCATCTGCAAAGAGGTCATCAGCGATTGAAACAAAGACGGGGAAAGTGTTCAGGGTTGATACAGCTTACTAGACTAGTGAACATCACATCTTGTTGTTTAGGTATTGACTTACTAAACTAGCCAACGTCGAGTTATCTGCCTTTGGTGAATTGTAGAAAATAATTATATTCAACGTGATACTCACCGTCTCGCTGTGAATGTGTTTCAATGCGAATATTGATTATCTCACTATCAAAAGACAACTAGCGAACGTGCCTAAAAATAAAAAAAGATGTCTACTATGCAATACTCCGAGATCCACTTATGTGCAACTTGTGGCAAGGTCTTCATTGAAACACGTAATTTTCTTCGCCATATTCGGACCAGTCACAGTCCAAGGAGCAAGTGTATTCGTGTCACACTTGTGGCTATCATTTTAACAGGAATTACAATCTACAACACCACATTACAAAGGAACACGCTACACCAATAGAATCACCCAGTGTAATACCAACAGGAACTTCAATACCTTTTTCAACAACATTACGTAAGAGACCAGCGGCTACTAATAGGGATGTGACAGTCAGCTAGAAGAACATTAAACAAGACAAAAACTCCTATCCAGTTAGCGACACACAACCCAAGGATGAAGCGATTTCTCTACACAAACTGCCAGAGGACATCCGTCAAGTATACACTGACAACTAAAGTAGTATCAAAACACATCACAAGATAAACAAATATGTGTCTGTCTATATTTTTTTTATTATTCCACACACAAACCACCCTAAAGACAGGACAGAGACCTTGTACAAAATCTTTACCAGTCAAAAGAGCGTATTTAAAATCTCACAAACCACCCTAAAAACAGATAGAGACCACTTGTAAAAAATATTTACCAGTCAAAAGAGCTTATTAAAAATAAACTTTAGTTATCATATAGTCCTTAGGCACAGCAGAAAACAAGCTCTTCACCTTTTTCACGCTTTTGTTAATAACATCTTTATGTTAGAACTTCCACAACCCCCTCTGCCGTGCGTCCACCTTGACGAGGTAGAGGGGCTTGAGCGTTCCAATGACCCCAAGAGCTATGCCGACGGTAGCACAGCTACTGGTAGGGTCACCCATGTCGGACAGGTCAAGGGAGAGGGACCAGACGAAGTGACGCACAAACCTGCTGCCTTGTAGGTAGACTGGGGACAGTCAAAGGCTAGGGAAAGCATCCCGAACAAATGCTTGTCGAAATCGGATGTACTGAGCCACAGGCTTGACAAAGAAGTGCAACGTAACTTTATCATTTCATGATGCCACAGATGAAAGTTAATCGATATGGTGCTAATCCCGTGAAGTCCCATCAGGCGGTGATAGTGCCGGGCCCCCTGCCTCGAGGGGGTCCACCCATGACTACTGGTGGTCACCTTCCCCTGTGCTGTGGAGTCAAGGCACAGAGGAGTAGGTTAAGAGCTATTGACCAAACACCCCGGACACTCAACATACTACAATGGAATGCAGAAGGAGTTTATAACAAGAAAGCCTCCCTAACACAGCGTCTTCATAAAGATAGAATAGATGTGGCATGCATTCAAGAAACACACCTCAACGCCAATCGCACAGTTTCAGTCGAGGGATATCAGGCCACACGTTTCGACCGCGAAGGACATAAAGGAGGAGTTGTAATACTTACACGAAATACAATACCTTGCAGCGAAGTATCTGTGATCTCTGACAACCAAACGGAAATTATAGGTGTTGATATAATGATAAAGGACGTGAAAATAAGAATTTACAATCTATATAGCCCGGCAGATAAGGATCTTACACTCTCAAACATGGAAATAACTGACACAAATTGCATTGTTGTCGGAGACTTTAATAGCCGTTCAGAAAGATGGGGATACCCAGATACTGACAAAAGAGGAGATGAAGTGGAGGACTGGGAAATAGACTCAAATCTCCATCTACTTAACAAAGCAGATGACACACCGAGCTTCTACTCCAGAAGATGGATTACCACTTCTACTCCAGACTTAGCTTTCTGCACAGGAGACATCCTCCACAAAATCGATCGCCAAGTGCTGGACCAATTAGCAGGTAGTGACCACAGACCAATCAAGCTTGTAATAAATATGGAGTATGTTCCACAGGAGCAAAAGCCTTTGCCCCGTTGGAATTACAAACGAGCAGATTGGGACAGATTTGCCATACTAACAGACAAATATTGTGAAAACGTAAATACACGATATGGCAACATGAAGCAAATGGTGGAAAGTCTAAACAGAGCAATAATACAGGCAGCCACTGAGTCTATTCCAAGAGGAGCAAGGAAAAATTACAAACCATACTGGACTGAAGAACTACAATTTTTGGAGGACAAAGTTGAAGATGCTAGGAAGACCGCAGAGAGAGAACAAACAACTGAAGCGAACATCTCTCTCAAAGCCATCTCAGCAAAATATAAAAGAACAGTAAATCAAACAACAAGAGATTGTTGGAGGAAAAAAACAGAAAACCTGAATTTTGACAGAGATGGAAACAAACTATGGAAACTAGTGAAAGCCATGAACAATGAAGGACCTAGAAACAAACAAATAACAATTAAACAAGAAAATTCCTTGCTTACAGGAAAAAAGGCTGCAAATGCACTAATGGAACACTATGCCAGTGCAAACCACATTGATATTACAGCCGAACAGAAGAAAGCAATCAAAGATAAACAGATGCATCATACATATACAGAGACAGCAGCAGAATATATGATGGCAAATCTAACAATGGAAGAAATGGAACAGGCAATGAATACCCTAAAAAAGAAGACATCACCAGGAAAGGATGGAATCACAAATGAAATGCTAATAGGACTAGGCACTAAGGCAAAAAAGAAACTACTAGCAGTCCTAAATTACAGCTGGAAGAGGGGAATAGTCCCACAGGCATAGAAGGAAGCTATACTAATACCAGTCCCAAAGAAAGGAAAAGACCTGGAAGAACCAAATGGCTATCGACCTATCAGTCTTCTTAGCTGTGTAGGAAAATTAATGGAACGCATTATCAATGGCAGGCTAACATGGCATCTGGAAGAAAACCAACTCTTAACATCTCACCAAGCAGGATTCAGAAAGTACAGATCTACTGAAGATCAAATAACCTATATAGCTCAGGAAATAGAGGATGCCTTCCAAGAGAAAAAGCACACACTAGCAGTCTGGATAGATTTAGAAAAAGCATTTGATAAAGTATGGAAGGAAGGACTGAAAGTAAAACTGCAAAAAATGCATGTTTGCGGGAAAATGTACAAATGGATCAGCCACTACCTTGAGAACAGAACTGCCAGGACAAAAGTACAAGGACAAACCAGCAAAATGATGCTGTTGGAGCAAGGTGTCCCCCAAGGAGGAGTTCTTTCACCAACATTATTCCTAGCATATATAAACGACATCACGGAAAATTTTCCAGCCAGAGTACACACATCATCCTTTGCAGATGACCTAGCCATATGGACATCTGAAGAATATATTAGTACAGCTAACAGCAGAATACAGCAAGCCCTATTAGCGCTAGAGGACTGGTCAAAATCATGGCTAGTGAAGATAAGTGAGGAGAAAACAACATGCACAGTGTTCTCCCTCTCAACTAAAACTCAGCAACCTAAGCTGGTATTGAATGGAAAAATATTGCGCCATGAAGAAAATCCAAACTATCTAGGAGTCACCTTTGATCGTCGCCTGACATGGAAGACACAGGTTGAGAAAAATCGAACAAGAGCAAGGCAAAGAATGGCAATCATGAAAAAGCTTGCTGGTACAACATGGGGAGCAGATGAGAAAGTTCTCAAGAAGTTATATACTGGTCGGGTGAGGCCAGTACTGGAATATGGCATTGCAGCTTGGGCAACAGCAGCTAAGTCAAACTTTAACAAAATAAGTAGAGTCCAAAATCAAGCAATGCGAATCATAACTGGAAGCCTGAAGACAACGCCTATTAATGAATTAGAAAAGATCACTTGTTTACAACCAATGCAGGATAGAAGAGATAGCAGAGCCCAGCAACAAGCAGAAAAATTTAGAAGATTGAC
This sequence comes from Cepaea hortensis, assembly GCA_963921405.1. Lineage (NCBI taxonomy): Eukaryota > Metazoa > Mollusca > Gastropoda > Stylommatophora > Helicidae > Cepaea > Cepaea hortensis. The sequence goes on from OY992886.1 coordinate 50,367,202, forward strand.
AGACCACCCTATGTACAACAGATTTAATGGTTTTGGAAAGGGAAGACTGAAGCGTAGCAACTTTGTAGAAACTGCAAAACGAAGGATTAGGTCAGATCCTATTCTTAACATATCAACAGTCAAGCCCATACACAATGCACACAAGTTCCCAGCTTGGAGACAGCAGCAACTGCCTGAGATGATAGAAAGTATTCCTGGTATTGAGAAAAAGAACACTCAGCATGAAACCGAAAGAAGAGAAATAACCCTAAACTACATAAAAGAACATTACCCAAGCAGGAATTGGACCCATGCATATACAGATGGATCAGCCAAAAATTCAATAGAGAATGGAGGAGGAGGAATTCTCCTAAATTTAAAAAATGGAGCGAAAAAAACACATTCAATGGCAACTGGAAAATTTTCAAGTAACTTCAAAGCGGAGGTAGAGGCTCTGAAAACTGCAGCAGAAATGCTCCTGATGGAGGAAAATAAAGAGAAGCAAATAGCTATCTTCACAGATGCAAAGTCAGCTGTCTCAATACTGAAGAGCAATAACAGCACAGAACTAACTGACCTAAGAGCAGCACTCCATGGTCTATCCCAGAAATCCAAAAAAGTTGTAATACAGTGGATCCCATCACATTGCAGTATACCTGGAAACGAAGAGGCTGACAGATTGGCAAAAGAGGGCGGACGACTACCACAGCCTGACATAGACATAACCTATAATGAGGCAAAGAGGTTGATAAAAAGCACTTATAGAACCAAATGGGAATCAGAGCATCCAGGCCATCAGAAGGATGATGCATATTACAAACTCGACAGAAGAGAACAAGTAGCAATCTTCAGACTCCGCACAGGACACAACAGGCTGAAATACCACTTGTTCAATAAACTAAAGATAGGAGATACCGATGAATGTAATTGTAGAACTGGAAAAATGACAGCAAAACATTTGCTGCAGGAGTGTCCAATATATGCAGAACAGAGAAAGATATTTTGGCCCACACCTGCTTCATTTGAGGACAAGCTCTATGGAGATATCAACAAGCTCAAGTTGACTGCAGCTTACTTTAACTACATTCAGGTTGACATATAAAGGTGCATGAAGAAGTATTTAGACTGCCGCACTTCATACCACAGGTATGTCGGTTACAAAAGCGCCCCAGAGGCATGAAATGGAATATTGCTTGGATAGCAAATCCATTACGTGGAAAGTCCGAACCAAAAGCTCACTGTGTGGGCTTCATAAAAGGTGGAAAAAGTGTCCCAGTGGCACGAAATGGAATATTGCTTGGATAGCAAATCCATTATGTGGAAAGTCCGAATCGAAAGCACACTCTGTGGGCTTCATAAAAGGTGGAAAAAGTGTCCTAGTGGCACGAAATGGAATATTGCTTGGATAGCAAATCCATTATGTGGAAAGTCCGAATCGAAAGCTCACTGTGTGGATGTCATCTGCAGACTGCATACTTCTGGTTTCCGGGAGAACAGCCTATGGTGAATGGAAGGCCCAATATACGGAAGTGAGGCTAAGCAGCCATGTGCAGGACGTGACGATTCCTTGGGTGAGCCCAGTACCAGAGCGCTGTGTGTTGGCTCTGCAAGTATGGAAGCCTCCTTGGATGGCGGGGAATGCCCATGGTCTGCCCCTGCCTTCCCTTGAGGGCTGACCAGAATGTCTTTGGCTGTTCTATATGGGCCAGCTGGGATGGGGGATAACACCACAACAGTGAGAGCCAAACGTCCTAAGAAACCCCCGGGAAGGTTAACCCGGTCAACAAATGCCCGCAGAAGTCGGATGTGTCGGCCTAACGGCGCAAGAACGCAGCTCTGCTGTGGACAGGCACAACGCAATCACGTCCGAAAAAAAACTCCGGATGAACGAAGAAGAAGAACTTCCACAACTAATCAAAAATAGACAAAACTTTGATGACTTTATCAAAATAGTACAGGAACACGACATTCTTACTTACTCTATGCAATAACGTCCAAATATCAAATACACTACAGAGACGATTCCAGCTATGTTTTTATCTCTATCATATCCCATAATTCCGTCTTGTTTAATAAATAACCCTTTATGACCAACATTGGACACCACCATGCATGGTGCGATTATGATCATACTAAGTATAACAGCCTATATTTAATCATACATTTTGTATACTGACATTATGCTGTGTTTTTTTTTTTTGGCAAAATTTACTAGAAATACTATAAAATAACCGGTTATATGTATTATAAGTGCTTTCACTTGTTGGTTTTTAGTGTTCACTGTACATGTGGGTGTCATATGGTGAGCGGGTGTTACAGGTTGATTGCCAAATAAAGAAAAATTTCAACCAAACCAAGAAACATATTGCTCAAGTAGGAAAAAATGTTAAACAAACTAATAAAATGTTGGCCAAAATAGGAAATATCTTAACCAAACATAAATATAGCAACCAAGTAGGAAAAAATTCTAGCCAAACTATTAAAAATGTTGGCTAAAATAAGAAATAGCTCAACCAAACTTATAAAGATGTCGACCGAAATAAGAAAATGTGTTACACAAATTAGGAAAAATGTTGGAAAAGTTAAGAAATATCTCGACAGTTAAGAAATATCTCGACCAAATTTATAAAAAGTAGGAACATTTGTTGACCAAAGTAAGAAAATATGTTACCCAAACTAAGAAAGATATTAATAAAAGTGAGAAAATTGCTCTCACATCTTGTAGAATGGACCTATTACAAGTTGTCGACTGCCTCTCACAAAGTACCCACGGGGGTTTACTATATGTATTATATATCCATACTCAAGTGCTCTCACAGTCACAAGATTAATGAAATAGGGGATACTCGTGAATAAATAAGATCACCTCCTTCTTTGCGCTTACTAACATTGACCTCTCCTCCCGCACCACACGCACCTCCTTCTTTATTCTTAATAAATGTGGTGTAGCACCACATTTTTCCTCCGGATACGCAACATATAATACTACTCATCCCACACCAACTCATGGCCTTCACGTGGCAGGCCTGTTTTAACTAACAGGAGAAGGGACGAAGGCGAGCCTATGGCACCGTAAAAATAACCAGAATGCTCTATATGTGTATGAACGTACATGCATGCACAGACACGTGTGTGCGTTCATACACATCTAAACTCGAGTAAGATCACAGACTGCTCTGGTAAAGGAAAGGTGCTGAAGTCATAGGTAACCAGTCAGGAGGCGCACCACATAAATCAGGGTGCCACACAATCACGCAAAGCAAACGAAAGAAGGGGGAAGTTATATATTTGGCGTTGATCTCCAGTGCTGATGTATCCTCAACATGATCGGTTGTTCTCGGGATCAGAAAAATAATCACCTTCCATGTGTAGTTCTCATCCCGAAGGAGCAAACTGTGAAACAAACTAAACCCAGTCTTTCGTAAACCATGCAGTAAACAAAGACCTGGCTGAACAGTAGTATCTTTTTTGCCAAAATGCCAGACAAAAAACACGGGTTGTTGTTCGTAACACTGCCGTGATAGAATGAGCTAACTGGAAGAGTCTCTACAGCAAAGGACCAGACAACTAAGGTATTGCAGAAAGCACGGAAATCCTGTACGGAAATGATGGTATGGGACAAAAGTATAAGAAAAACCTATTCATAGCTTTTGCCAGAAGGGCCATGGAATAAAAAAAAATGTATGGGATAATTTTGTAACTGGTGTGCGGGTACAGAAAACACTCCATTATGTATGGAATTACACCGACAGATGAACACAAAGAAGGTAAACCTACCAAAGATCCGGGATTAAGGTGGTTTGTGTTAAAAAACTGATCAGGTGGTGCAGTACTAAAAACTATAAGGGAAAAAAAAGACAAGAATTCCTTAAACACTGTGTATTTCAGACTTATAAAGGTGACAGAATTGCACGATACAATAACAGGGACAAATTCAACTCAGTTACTGTAAAGGATAACATGGCGATTCCTTTCATATCTTCTAAATATCTAATGTGTGTGTGTGTGTGTGTGTGTGTGTGTGTGTGTGTGTGTGTGTGTGTGTGTGTGTGTGTGTGTGTGTGTGTGTGTGTGAAAAGGGGGGAGTCTGGAGGCATGACACGTCACTGCCGCACACCTCTCGATTGACTGGTCTTGTCAAACTTCGTAATACTGTACATGTTTATGACATCCTGTTGTTTCAATATATCTTCTTTACAAGTCTAAGATCTTTCTCGCCAATACGGAGAACTTTATCATGTTGACATATCTTACTCAATGGAAAGACTTTCTGTTGCTAATGAAGTAAAGACGTAGGCAATTGGTTACTATTATCGATTGATTGATTGATTGATTGATTTAGGAACCGACATCACAGCATTCGGGACATTCCCATAAGCGCTCCGTCCCCATCCCCAGCAGCCAGCGAAGAGTTCCAACACTAATAGTTCCAGTAGCAATCTGATTATATGTCCGTCTCGCCTTTCCTCTGAGCGTCGAGCGTTGGCCAGACCCCCTCGTCACACCTCGCTGTCTCATTCTTACCAGACTATGGTGATCCATCTGCTCCTCCGAGGTGTACACGTGCTCCCACAAGGCCGAAACCACGTCTGCCTTGTCATGCATCAATACTCCACCAAGTTTTGCCGAGCCAGCCAATCTGTCCGCCTGTTCATTCCCCAGCACACCGGCATGCCCAGGAGAAAAGATCCAGGTGATGCTTGCTACCCGTGACCTCCGAAGCGAAGCAAGCCACTCTGCACGAAGCTTGCCTGTTCTCACCCTTCTCAGCATGCTTTCTGAGTCAGTTACAATCACAATGTGTGTATGTATCGTGTTTTCTATCCAGCGGAAAGCTGCACTGACCGCCTCCACCTCCATTCTTAAGCTAGATGTAGTGTCATCATACGCCAGGCTCTCCTGCACCAAACGCCGACCATTAGTTTTTGCCAAGAACCCCCAGGCACTTCTCCTACCTCTCAACACTGACCCATCCGTGTAGATAATCACATCACCCGGGCGAGAATGTTCCTGAATTAGTTGCTGAATTTCCACTTCCGTGGCCCCTGCTGGCCACTCCCTGCACTCCCGGCTCAATGTTATTACAACTCTGCACAAGTCTGACTGCACGGCTGGCACTCTGACCCACTCCTACCCTCGCCTGATGTTCTCCAAGGGGCACACCTGTCTGATCGTATCCTCCGCCTGAGCCATCCATAATTTCCCTCTTATCAGTCTCTGACCCTTAACTATGTCCAGCGCCTCATGCAACGGGTGATCTGTGTCTGCAGCTACTCTGAGGTATGCCTTCGCTTGCATCACCTTGTGCCTACCATCAACAGTAGGCAGACCAAGGATGTAACGCATACACACTACTGGAGTGTCTCTGGTGCATCCCACAATGACCCGCATCGCTTCATTCTGTATGCGCTCTAATTTCACCAGCTGACTCTTTTAGACAGTGAGCAGTCCTAGTCCATAATCAATCACTGAGAGGATTATCGAACGTTCTATTAATGGACGCAATAGACAGGATTTTTTTGCAGCCTTGCCTTCTTCGAACCATTTCATTTTCTCCTTATTTCTGCTTGTATTTTCTTCCCAACCCGTTGCAAGATACTTCTTAGAAAATTCTTTGTGTTGTGACGCATTAGGCTAATTGTTTAATGTTGATCACATTCTAGGGCACCTGGTTTCTTCATGTTTGCAAGAAACAGATTTACATTCAATGGGGGTCAGGAGGCATGGCATTCACTCGTCAATACACTTTCTAATTTTTCATCCGTCCATTTAACAAGGTCTATCCGCTTCCAATTTAGGGATAGTTTCTGCAGCCTGTCTGGCCGAATTCTTCAATATTTCCCATTATTCATTAACATCTTGAAATAGTATGTCTTGACTAGACTATGTATCAAATATGTATTTTATTTGTCCTTTGAACCTGTGGCAACTTTTACAGTGGACTGGGTGAAGGTAGTCATTTCCCTCGACCTCTTTGCCGCCACAGCATCGATCGTGTGTTGCCGGGGCCCATATGGGGGAGCAAAGAATAGTAACACTGTTGCCTACCATGCACGTCGTAAGAGGCGACTAAGGAGGCTATGGTTCCGTCGCTCTGCTACTGAGTGCGTGGCGCGACACTGTGAGCTGTGAATTTCGTGTGGAATGCTTTTGCATCTGTCCGCGGTTGTTTTTCGCGTGAACTGCATGTTCGGAACGATGACGGCCGGCAGTTGCTGGATTGACTGGTTTGCCTTTTCGGTTTACGAGTCCATTTTTCAGGAGACTCCTGGGAGTCGTCGCTGTAGCTACGGAGTTCGTGCTTTGTGCGGCGCTTTCGGTGGGTCGCCCTGCAGAAAGAGACCGAGCCATATGGGATAAAACCTCTGTCAATGAAGTCTTTCTGGTGACTGCCGTTTTCATCGACGATGAACTATATTTTTCGTGGAGGACTTTTGTGATGGCATTCTCGCGGCGGCATTATGCACAGTGTACCTGTGCGGGCTATTGGCTTGCCGACACTCCTGTCTATTCCATTGTTCACATGGGGTAGTGGGGGGCATTTTGTGATATTCACTGGCACAGGAACGGAGCAATATGGGGACGACCCGTTGCAGTGAAGTTGGAACCGCGACTAACTAACTAACTAGCATCGATTTGCTAAAGCTCCACCACACACACCATTGACGCGCTATCCCCATGCCAGACGTGCTGTACAAACCCTGTACAAAGAGGGAGTCAGCTCTTCCCACAGTTGTCGGCATATTTATTTTTTTTAAAAAGAAGACTTTTTAGTTTTAGGGCTCAAGGTTCCCAGGGGCAAAACTGCCACATAAAGTTTCAAGTCCTTGTGTGTCATTCAGATGACCGCATCTGCTGGTGACCCACTGTAACTGAAGCGACCTGCGAATACAATTGTGGGCACGTATACTATTATGGACTGAAACCTTCATGCTTTCGCCTTTCTCACTCCAATGCAGAAAATAGCCTCTATTGAAGCGCCTTATTCTGTCGCCACGCCACTCGTTTCAGCGGCTCGGCCCCGAGCATACACTTGTGTCACATGTCTCTACTCTGGTGTCCAGCAGTCAAAGATTGTATACCTTGAGGCTCTTGGTCCTTACCAGGCAGGATGGCATGGCCGCCCTGATGTGAAACAGTAACGGTTCTTTCGTTATTGTTGAGGAAACAGAAAAGGAGATTTAGGTCAAAAGATGTTCTGATTCAGCGGTCATGTGTTCGAATCCCGATCGAGGCAGGCGTATTTGTTTTTAATGACCGGGGCTCCCAGATGGACCTAGCGTAAAACGAGTACCAGAAAATGTTTTATGAAGTTAGGGCGACGGCTTGATTGTCGTGTATCCGTTTAAAGTGTCGTCCCTGGAGTGAGAAGAATCAACACCCACATTATATTGTAACCCCTTATCATTATCCTGGAGAAACCCCTAGAATCCGTCTACAAAACTCCGTCAGTTTATGGACACCTCTTTCTCTCTCTCTATCACTGCTGTATCATGCCCCCTCTCATTCTTCCCCAACTCAACAACTCTAGCTTCTAAAAATTAATAACAATTAATTTATTAAAAGAAAAGTGTAATGTATGTGAGTAGCGTATGCGAAGAATGTGTGACGTGTTCTATAATGTGTGTAGAATCGGACCCTCAGATCAATAGCACAGTCAGTTCATCCTTGCAAGGACACACCACAGAACGTTAGGTCAGCACAAGACAACCTCACCCGGTGATGTATCTCTCCTGCCCGACACTGAATTTCTTCTGTAGCTACCTGGTAATCCATGGGAAATTGCCAGTTCTGATGACACTACTTTCTGAACTTAGCAGTCAGCGTAAGATCACCATACAGTGGATACCATCCCATTGTGGAGTCCCCGGAAACGACAGAGCTGATCGATTGGCTAAGGAAGGAGCAACAGAAGAACAACCTGATGTGCCTATTACATACCACCAAAAGAAAAGAATGATCAAATCAACCATAAAGCCACCAAACCTTACTCAAGACGACTACCACGTTATGGACAGACCAGAACAGGTCATTCTTCTGCGCCTCAGAACAGGACACAATAGATTACGCAACCACTTGTATACAAAATTCAAGATTGGTGACTCAGCCATGTGCACATGTGGTTTGGCGTCGCAGACAGCAGAGCACATACTCCAGGATTGCCCAAACTACAACATATCCAGGCGAACCTTCTGGCCTAGAGAGACAACAGTGGAAGATAAACTCTATGGACCGCTGAATGAACTAAAAAAGACTGTTACATTCATACAAGAGACGACATTGCAGTTGTAGACATGTTTCAGGCGAACGAAAGAAGAAGAAGAAGATGCACATGATCCTCTGAAATAGCTATAGTCTATAAGTTACCACTGATCATGGTCCGTTTGCACACTGCACATTATAAGTTCCTATAGTCTTAAAATGTACAAATTTCTGTACTTTGAAAATAAGTATCACTGTTGTTGGAAATAGACTTTATCCTATCTATTGTCTATAGTGTCTAAATTACAATGTTCCTAGTAATATTTCCCTGGAATCTACCACACCATGTGAATGTTACATTTAAAGTTCTCGTGTAGTTACTAATGTTCGTATGAGGTGTGGTGTCTCAACAAACATCACCCATCCTAGGTGAACCTTAACACAATGGAATCGTTAAATGGTTTCGCTCATCTGAACCCTGTTCTGGTGGACCCTCCTGATCATAGGCCCAGTGTAAACATTATGGTACAACCTTTCTTCTTGGACGTTATTCATTTTCCGTAAGAAAACATTTGACTGTTCAACTGGTGTTCTTTCCAATCGTAGTAAACTTTCTTCAAAACTCGTGTAGAACTTCTTCGTAACTGGCAGGGAACCTGTTAGAGAAATAATACACCGGGTGAACGCACCAGTCACTGATCCTACCAGCTGAGTGTAGGCCTACAGCCTTGCTCAGATATTTATCAGTGAACTAAGCTCTGTCATAGAGCAGATGAGCTTATCACCTTGGTCAGAATCAGGTTATGACAAGGAAAGACCAATAAACAGAGTGCAGAACCCCAGTGGGCACCCCACTGAAAGATCCCACTATTGGACACTTCCCCCATCTCCCAACCCATTCTTAAATCTCTCCAAATATCACCCCACTACACTAGTCTCACTAGCAGAGCTAATTCTCCCTTCCCTACTCTATTCTCAACTAACAGAGCTAATCATCACTTCACTACTCTAGCTAGTTTTAACAAGGCTACTGCCTATATTAATTAGGCCTAAATACACTATCTGTAATACCTTATGCAACACCGCATCACTCCTGGATGGCAACTACAACTCGCCATAAAGACATATGTTATTTAATGTTAATTAAATCTAACACAGTAGATGCTCTCCGAATTCCTAACAGCGGTACAGAAACACGTCAGCTCTAGTCAACTTTCTGTCTACACTAACTGTAAACAAGTCATGTTGTTTTGTCAAAGAGCCTGGAGTGTTCTAGTGACGTTCTTTGAAGTCAATACATCAGATGGTTCCAGGGGCAGATTATCCATTTCAGAATAAGTTCTTATCTCCCCTTTTGTTTTCATCAATGCAAAAGTGGTCCCCCTTGTTTCAACAACCAAAACAAGGTAGCGAGTTCCTGCATTGTCCCAATCGGGTCACAATAACAAGCCTACAATTTTCTGTCGTGTGTGGGACTTTCAAAGACGACTATATTGATTGATCTTACCGACTCCCTGTAGTAAATAACTTGTAGTTGCGAATAAAACTGTCCTTGGTATTTTTATCATCTGATTGTAAAATTACAGTGATTTCACGACATTGATGCTGACCACATCATCCAACGAGTGGCCTATCAAATTATGGGGCTTGTACCCAGCACGCCTCACGAAATGAAAAAGGGTCTTTTACTTGAATACCTTCCAGCAGCCTATTAAGCTATTAAGTCCTTCCAGCAGCCTCATCAAGTCCTTCAAGCAGCCTAATCAAGTCCTCCCAGCAGTCTCGGAAGCCTTTGAGTAGCCTCGTCAAAACCTTCCAGCAGCCTCATTAAGTCCTTCCAGCAGCCTCATCAAATCCCTCCAGCAGCCTCATAAAGTCCTTCCAGCGCTCGAGTTCTCGGCTGTCCTTTCAGCCCTGCTGTTTAAGTATATCATATGTGGAAAATATGATGGATACAGAGCAAGGAGAAGACAACGTAAAATATGGAGTGATTGTATCAAGAACAACAGTAGAGAAATGAATACCAACCTAAAAAGCGCATGGTAAGGTGTGCACAAAAGATCCTTAAATCCCCACCCCCTCCCTATTTTAACTTCACTGAGGTAAATGATGGAAGAAGAGAAAAATGTATGTTGTCACACTGAAAATGAGCTGCTTCTCGACCTCTACTCGTACGGAACGGTGAACACGTTCATTGTTATATAGCCAGGTGACGGGGAGCGCATAGCATGGCCACTATTAATATATCTATGTAATCTACATATTTTACATTAACTTTGGCTATTCGGGCGCAACACTCGCGTAATCATAATCAATGTCAATGAGACTGGTGGTTTACCGAGTATTTCATTTATTATCATTACATTTTAATTATATCACAAGTGACTTTAGTGATACAATAGTTACATTTCACGAGGAGAATCCTTCATTTATATGTACTACGTCATCAACAAGTTTCTACAGCCCTCCCCCCTCCCTCTTTTGCAAAATACGAACCATAAACAGGGCACTAAACTCCCCAGCTGGCGTTATTGGTCGAACTGCCAACATATTTCAGGAGTCGAGAATACTAAGACCTGCTATAGAAAAGCAAATTACCTGGGTTGTTACGCGTCCTTGTATTTACTATAGCAAGCGTGTAAAAAGATAAAGGTTCTGAAACATTCGTGGAAGGGAGACCACGCCTGACGATCAGAAACCTCCAGTTGTGCATGCTGCACGGCGGGGTTAAGACTACGTGTTAGTGTTTTGTTTATGCAGCTACCTTGCTAAGTTCACTTTTTAAATACGATTAGCTTTTTTGTTCCCTCGCTTTAAATACACACGTGCTACTACTACTATGCGACTACTGGGACGTACACTCGGCTGATGTCTGCGTATGGATTCGCTTTCCTTATTACAGAGTCCTCCGCTATCCGACGAACTCACTCCGACTTCTGAGGTGCTTGTAATTTACGTTCCCGGAGTCAAGGACGAGGAGATAACATTTTAGTCCAACCGATAAGTGTAGGGGCTAAAACGGGTAAACCCGCGACTGTTACTATAGTCTGTTTACTTTTGTCTGCCCCAATATAAATTCCATATCTTAGTAACCAACTGAGGGATAATGATGAGATTTCGCATATATTTCGCATAATGTTCACCCAACAAAAAATTTGTTGCTCTGGAGATTGTACAGCAGATTTCAATTTTTGTTTAAATGCGGCATATAATTTACGGGTCACAGATTAAGTCCATAATTTTAAATGTATTACACCTTCACTCAGACACATCCCCCCTCCCCCCCCCTCCAAAAAAAAAAACAAAAAAAACCAGTGCATGCACTGGGTATGAGTAAACGGTCATTTCGTCGATGGGTGCAAGAATCTGGAATGAAACCAACACACGATAAGCAAACGGTAGGTACAAAGGCAATTATAGACAGCTTTGACAAGGATGTCATAAGGCGGGCTATTATAAAAATGCTGGATGCCAAAGAAACAGTGACTGTAAGAAAACTTAGGGTTTGGTTGAAAAAGAAACATAGAGCTATCCAAAACAACTTTGTGGAAAATTATAAGGACATTATCTTCACTTTTAGAAAGTACAAGGGAGGTAGAAATAGTCTTTGCGAGCAACCGCATTTAGTAGCCATGCGAAGCAGATACCTACGTGAAATAAGGGAAATGCACAAAGAAAATTATGACATAGTGTATTTGGATGAGACGTGGATCAATGCGCACCACACAAGTGAAAAGGAATGGCAATCAGTGGATGGACAGATAAAGCGATATGTGCCCAGTAGTAAAGGACAGCGTTTAGTCATAGCCTATGTTGGTTGTACTCATAATGGCTTACTACAGAATGCTGGACTTGTGTTCGTATCAAAGCATACAGACAATATGGATTATCATAATGACATGAATGGTAATGTATTTGGAGATTGGCTCGAGAATACAGTACTTCCATCCCTTGATAGACCGTCTTGTCTAATCATGGACAATGCATCATATCACAATGTTGTTACCCAAGAAGACAAAATACCCACGCATCGAGCACAAAGGAAGCAATAAAGATATGGCTCCGAAGGGAAAATATACCATTTCCAGAAACATATATTCAAGCTACAGTTGTTGTCCCTTGTAAAACAGGCGCAAAAAAGCAAGAAATATCAAATCGACAAGTTGACAGAAGAGCATGGCCATAGATGCTTGAGAATTCCGCCGTACCATTCTCATTTAAACCCTATTGAACTTGTGTGGGTTAAAATTAAAGAATAGGTGGCAGCTGACAATACTACATTCAAATTGTCTGACGTCAAGATACTAACCCAGTCCGCGCTATTAAATACTGATAAAAGTTACTGGGAAAAATGTGAGGACCATGTGTTGAAAGAGGAAGAGGACTATTGGAGAAAGGATGGATTGGATTTTATGCAACCGAGGGCAGACATCAACCTACTGGAATCGACAGACACAGATTAAGGTCTGGGCAGATCGCAGTCCTTAATCTACGTGCACACTTACTGGGATATGTTGCTCCAACTATTCAGACGAATTGTAGGCCCTAAACATTACAGCATCAGCACAATGTCAATGGCAACAGTTTGTATTCCATAGTGATGAATTTTCAATTCCGCACGCCCTCAGCGGTGACAAACAACTGGTATTAAAAAACAAAAACAAACACTAAACACATTGAATACCAACAGAAGAGTAATATTGCGATGGAAACTGACACAGTGTGGCATTCCAAGAAAAATAAGAACAAACACGTTGTCAAATGAGGGGACAACACACGAACATACGAATCAATCTATAAACTTCAATGAAAAGAGGGCCAACAGCTTGGCCGTTAAGAAGGAAGCCCACTACAGAGGCATTGACAACTATTTTCATAGTGCAATTTTCATAGTGCAAAACAGGTAATAATCATGTTCCGTCTCTGAACGGTAAACTCAAAGCGGGTCTGTCACCCATGTGTACGTGTGAACAAACTACACAGACAGCTGAACAGATCCTTAAAAATGGAAACATGATGACTAAATTGCGGTATCATTTCTGGTCACTCCATACGCACATTAACGCACAGCTATTTGGAAGCTTTCACGAACTTAATACAAAAAGCTAAATGCATCATAGTAACATGACTTCTTGTTTACACATTATTAACCAGCAGATGAAGAAACAAGAAGGAAATGAAAAATAAGGAAAGAAATATATTTCTTCTACTTTCCTGCCAATTTATACATTATTTACCCCATGCCTCTGTAAATTCTCTGTCTTTACTAATATTACACATTGCACCCCTTTCGGGAGTTTCCGTGGTGTAGTGGTCAAGCCATCTGACTCGGGCTCCGAAGGTTGTGTGTTCAATTCCGGGCAGCGTCCTTCATTTCATGAGTGCATTTTTTCGGAGACTCCCGAGGGTCGTCGCTGGAGCTACGGAGTTCGTGCTTTGTGCAACGCTTTCCGCGCTGCGGAAAGAGACTGAGCCATATGGGGGAAAACCCGGGGCAATGCAGTCGAGCTTGTCGCCTTTTTTTTTTTTACTGAACCCACTCCCATACGAATCTGGCTACGCCTTGTACTTGTGTCATTACCCGAAATGACGTGCTTTACTGTAAAGCTAGTTTGTTATAGTCTGTTTACTTTTGTCTGCCCCAATATAAAATTTATATCTCAGTATCCAACTGAGGGATAATGATGAGATTTAGCATATAACCTTATCGTTATGTCCACCCAACAACAACAAAATTTTGTTCTGGAGATTGTACAGCAGATTTCAAGGTTTGTTTATATGCGGTATATAATTTACGGGGCAGAGATGAAGTCCATGTTATTAAATGTATTACTCTTCACACGGAAACATTAGCGCTGAATAGTTAATTTTCTCGTGGGACATAGGATTGGCCTTATGACAAGTGCCTCGCGTAGAGCCTTGTGTTGTCATCCGAAATGGCGGAAAATTACTGTAAAACAAGTTTGTTAGTGAGAAATCACTAGTTTTTCACCAAAACATCAAAGAAATGTCGCTGCTTTCCATGATTTAAGTTGCTTTTGGACCTATCAAAGACCTATTCCTTGGAGGGGGGAGGGGGGTAAATATAAGACGGCAGGAAAAATTTCATAACGATGCAACAGACAGTTTTCAAAATAATTGATCATGAATGAAGGCATTCATTTCTGGACAGACTATAGTTGGGAGTGTGTATGTTGAGAATCCATTAAATAATGTCTGAGCACTCCTTGTTTGACTCCCCCCCCCCCCCTCCCCGCATATCCTTTACGGGACATCGCTGTCAACATCAGCATCTTTCAGTCTATTGTCGATTTCTTGGCAAGATTACGCTCAGTAGTTTGCCATTGCTTTCAGAGCGACCTGCTCACATACCCCTAAGTTACCGACGCGGAGAGAACCGCTACCGATTCTCGCGCACGTCACGTTACTCACGGGAGTATACGGGATTACGGAGAAAGTCGTGTAACACCTTGACCTCGGAGACCGGCTTGTCTTGACTGCTTCTCGGGAAAGAATAGAGGTTGGGACAAGGCGAGGAAGGAGGCAGCCCATTTTTTTTTTTACATGAACGTAACAGTAGCATTACACCTCGCTATTTCACCGTTCGTAGATTCAAGCTTCTGACCAAGTTATTTATACCAAGATCGCGCCAACCTGCACCACACTGGCGAAATGTGGCGGGGTCCTGTTGTAAACACAACAACGGATTCTACAGCATGCAAGGGGCAGGACTGTCATGTGACATTCTGTGCCATCAACTGCAGCCGAAAGCAGCAGATGTGCAGGTAAACGAAGTGTTTGAAAAGCATCGCTCCTATTCCCGTGCGGTTCGTTTCTTCAAGAGATGACCAACTATCTATAGTATGTCCACATTTGTTTGCCGCAATATAAACATCAATATCTCAGTAACCAACTGTGGGAAAATTATGAAATTTAGTATATAACCTTATCATTATGTCCACCCAACAAAAAAAAAAAAAATTTTTCTGGAGATTTTACAGCAAATTGTAAAGTTTGTTTATATGAGATATATAATTTACGGATCTGACATGAAATTCATAATTTTAAATGTATTACAGCGTAGCCAGACAATCAGGGCTCAATTTTGAACATTGTACGTGTTTTCACAGGATTGGCCTTTTGCCAACCCCCCCCCCCCCCCCCCCCCCCCGCGTTGTTCAAACTAAGACTGTTCAGAGGTGTCTCAAAATGTGGGTTATTTCATGAAACCTGATTAATATGTTTTTTTTGTTTTTTTTAAAATCTTATCACTTATCGCTAACATTGAAATGTGTGAATATTTTTCAATGGGCTTTAATGAGAAATTGTACACTTCAAAGAATCGCTATGAAGTTGTACACATATTTTTGTCAAGAAGCTGATCGCAAGAAACTGTTTTATACTATTACAAATTCCGAAAAAAGAACAATGCATGCATTGGGCTTGAGTAAACGGGCATTTTGTCAAAGGGTGCAAGAATCTGGAATTAAACCACCACGCAATAACCAAACGGTAGGTAAAAAAATAATTGTAGACAGTTTTGACAAAGATGTCATAAGGCGAGCTATTATAAAAATGCTTTAAAAAGTCGCTTGATATACAACAGGGTCGACTTCATTGCATCAGGTTCTATCCCATATGGTTCGGTCTCTTTCCGCAGCGCGGAAAGCATCGCACAAAGCACGAACTCCGCACAGAAGAACGACCCACAGAAGTCTCCGAAAAATTTAACTCGTGAACTGGAATCGAACCCACGACGTTTGGAGCCCGAGTCAAAAGGCTTGACCACTTCGCCACAGAGACTCCTAAAATTATAAAAATTTTGGATTTTATATCCAGGATTATCCAGCATTATAAAAATGCAGGATGCCAAAGAAACAGTGACTGTAAAAAAAAACTTAGGGTTTGGTTCAGAAAGAACAATAACATAGAGCTATCCAAAACAACTTTGTGGAAAATTATAAGGACATTATCTTCACTATTTGAAAGTACAAGGGCGGTAGAAATAATCTTTGCGAGCAACCGCATTTAGGAGCCATGAGAAGCAGATACCTACGTGAAATAAGGGAAATGCGCAAAGAAAATTGTGGCATAGTGTGTTTGGATGAAATGTGGATCAATGCGCACCACACAAGTGATAAGGAATGGCAACCAGTGGATGGACAGATAAAGCGATATGTGCCCAGTAGTATAGGACAGCTTTTGGTCATGGCCCATGCTGGTAATACGCATAATGGCTTGCAACAGAATGTTGGGCTCGTGTTCGTATCAAAGCATACAGACAATAGGGATTATCATAATAAGATTAATGGTAATGTATTTAGAGATTGGCTCGAGAATACTATATAATAATATATGTCTGTCTGTCTGTCTGTCTGTCACGAAGACTCAAAGCGGGTCTGTCACCCATGTGTGCGTGTGAACAAACTACACAGACAGCTGAACAGATCCTTAAAAATGGAAACATGATGACTAAATTGCGGTATCATTTCTGGTCACTCCATACGCACATTAACGCACAGCTATTTGGAAGCTTTCACGAACTCAATATAAAAAGCTAAATGCATCCTAGTAACATGAATACTTGTGTACAATTATTAACCAGCAGCTGAAGAAACAAGAAGGAAATGAAAAATAAGGTAAGAAATATATTCCTTCTACTTTCCTGTCAATTTACACATTATTTACCCTATACCTCTGTACATTCTCTGTCTTTACTAATATTACACATTGCACCCCTCTCGGGAGTCTCCGCGGTGAAGTGGTCACCGAGGGGCTCCGAGGGTTGTATGTTCGATTCCTTCATTTCACGAGTGCATTTTATTCGGAGACTCCAGAGGGTCGTCGCTGGATATACGAAGTTCGTGCTTTGTGCCACGATTTCCACCCTGCGGAAAAAGACTGAGCCATATGGGATAAAAACCCGATGCAATGCTACTTTAAGCTACTTTTTTATTGCACCCACTCCCATACAAACCTGGCTACGCCTTGTACTTGTGTCTTTACTAGAAATAACGTGGTTTACTGTAAGACTAGTTTGTTAGCGTGAATTCACTACATTTCTCCCAAAACATCAAAGAAATGTTGCCGCTTTCAATGATTTAAGTTGCTTTTGGACCTATCAAACACATATTCCTTGGGTGGGGGTAAATATAAGACGGCTGGAAAAATTTCATAACGATGCACAGACAGTTTTCAAAATAATTGATCGTGAATGAAGGCAAACAAATGTGGACATACTATAGTCACATTTCAATAAAACCCACACAACACTTCATACTGCATGTTTGAAAGTGAAGTGTTAGTGAACAGTTAGTTGTCTGTCATGCCAGGGCTGACATTTGTTGACGAAAGTTCTATGGCTGTTTTTGTTTTCGTATTGTATATAATTTGTGTTTGTGTAAGGAAGTGACAGTCTCAAGACGGCAGCGAGGTTTTCGAAACGCGGCTGCTTTTATTTGTTTCATTTTGACTGCAGAGGCCTAGTTCGTACTCACTTGCAAAAGGCTTACGTTTGCTATGTCAAAATTCAAACACAATAATTAAGAAATCTTGCTAATCCTGTCAACATCCCATTAATTTCTCCATAAACATTTTCTATAATAGTTTTCATTAGCAGGTGTGTAATGATCAATACAAATCTAAAGCAACGCACATCTACAGTTTATGATTTTGAACAATTAAAAAAAGTCTTCTAAATTTCCAACATTATCATCTCAGCCTAGTAGGGATATCGTCTTCTTATAGTCCTTGCCGTGTGGTGTTGGTGATCATTGTCTGTGCCGTCTTCTGCCTTGTCCAGCCTTCTGCTGTGAACTATTTCTGATACTCACGTATCTATGCCATGAAAAACTGTCCAGCATCTTCTCTCCTAGTCTCCCCCTAGCTTCTCTTTCCCTCCGACATTCCCGTTGTGACCACATTCTGCAGCTTTCATCTTCTCATGACATGCCCCGAAAATGTGGATTGTCTTATTCTGATGCGAGTAACCTGTTGTTGAGTTAATTTCTTTCAAGATATCTTCTGTGCTGCTTGATATGCCTCTTGAGTATACACGCACATACGCAATTAGCAAACTATGTAATCACCTTCCTTTAGATATTATAAACATCCAGTATAGTTGCCAACTACAAAGTTCCCAAAACTTGGGCAATGTGCCAATGAAACCATTCTGGTTCGATGTCGTGTCCTCCTTTAAAGTGTCGTCCCTGGAGTGAAGAGAGTCGACACCCACATTATAATATTTTTTTCCTCTCAATATTCTGGAGAATCCACCAGCTTCCGTCCAACACACTCCATCAGCCTATGGACACCTTTTCCTGTCACTCTCTCACTGTCGTACTATGCCCCCCTTCTCATACTTCCCCAACGCAACATACTCAACAACTATTGCTTCTAAAAATTAATAAAGACTAATTTATTAAAAGAAAAGTGTAACGTATATGAGACGTGTATGCGAAGAAAAAAAGTGTGTCGTGTATTATAACCTAAATGTGTATGTCAGCCTTCAAAGTTCAGGATCATAGTGTACACATCATGGCAAGGATCACACGACATCATTCGAGTCAGTACGAAAAACCTCACCGAAGTCGTATCCTTCTCTCCAGACATGTCCATCATAATCCACGGTTTTTGTCAACTCCCCATCTCCAATCATGGTTTATGGCAAAACCTCTAATTGGTCACGTGACTGTATTCTTCCTGTCCACACAGGTGTTATTTGGACATATCAGCCATTGTCAAGAATCTATTTTCATGGCTTTAGTCCCTGTCAAAGTTGTCATTACTTGTCCAGATTCTCAAAACAATCTAGAGAGTTACTGTACAGTTCCAACAAAGAGTTTTTCCCAACACGCTGCCAATCATCTTGATGTTCCGGAAACCAAGAATTGACAGATGCACTGTTTTCCGTACTAGGTACTTCCGTTTTACATCTGCCCCTGTGATCTCACGGCTTCCATCTGCATTCAAATGTTGACAAACTTGTCACTCTTCTGTTCCGTGGTGACAATCCCAGCAGCCATTTCCGTCTGATGTTCGGAACTATAACTGACAGACAGGGCTGTTCCATGTACTGAGCCGGGCAAGGCTATGTGATTCTAAATGTTTATAAACTGCCAACGCGGTGTATCCATTCCTTTTCACTCACGACCAAATGTGTATATGGGCTGACCTGATGTAACCTGTGCAGCTGTGTTTACTCTGTTAGTACGACTGTTGTGGCCTAGAAAATATACGCCAAGCAAACGTCGGTATTATTATCTGGTTAACTCATGGCGAGCTCGTGACATAGGCCCCCTCTTAAGAGAGTAGTCCATCTCACTCTTCTCCACCATGAGTTAAATCCAGATGATTCATTCCTCTTCTTCAGGAGCTGGGTGTCTTGATAAGAAATCCGCTCCAACATTTTCCTTCCCAGGAATGTACTCCACTGTGAAATTATATGGTTGAAGTAACAACGACCACCGCATCAAACGTGCGTTGAGCTTCTGAGAAGTAGCCAGGAACATCAGAGGTTGATGATCCGACTGGACTCGAAACTTAACTCCATACAAATATGGCTGAAATTTTTGCACTGCCCATACGAGGGACAAGCACTCTCTCTCGACGGTTGAATAATTCCTCTCCGCCTGTAGAAGTTTCTTACTTGCGTATGCCACAGGTTTCAAAACCGAAGCATCGTCTTTTCCTTCCTGTAATAAAGCGGCTCCAATTCCAATCGCACTCGCATCCGTTCTCAACACAAATTGGTTTGAAAGGTCAGGGAGCTGTAATACAGGTTTGCTGACCAAGGCCTCCTTTAACTGACTATAGGCATTCTCACATTCTGGTGTCCAAATGATTTGGTCCGGGAATCCCTTTTTCAAGGTTTCCGTCAACGGCGCTCCCAGTTCCGTGAAATGTGGGATAAATTTGTGGTAGAACCCACACAACGAGAGAAAAGATCGCACATCCTTCTTCGTTTTTGGCCTTGGTGCATTTCTGATTTTCTCCAGGTTCTTCTCTTCTGGGACAATGTGTCCTGGAGTGATGGTGTGTCCTAGAAATTCCAGAGTCTGGTAACCAATCATGCACTTGGTTGGACGAGCAGTAAGCCCTGCTTCCTTGAGTCTATTAAACACTCTCTCCAAGGATTGTAAGTGGTCATCCAAGCTGTCACTGGAAATCAGAATATCATCCATGAATGAGATGATGGACGGATCCTGTAACGGATCTAGTAAAGTCCTCATCATGCGTGTAAACACACTAGGTGCATTGCTGAGTCCAAAGGGCATGACCTTGAATTCGTAGGGTCCACTGGGTGTACTGAAAGCTAACAGTGGTCGAATCTCCGGTTTGACTGGTATCTGATAATACCCCCGACTCAGATCCACCTTCGAAAAGTACCGAGCCTTATGGAGCCTAGCGAATAACTGAGTTGGATTCGGCAAAGGTTCCACCTGAAACTGTGTATGACTGTTCAGAAGTCGGTAATCTATACACAACCTGTGTTCTCCACTTGGTTTGCGTAACAAAACTACCCCCGCATTGTATGGGGATGTGGATGGTGCAATCACGTCATCCTCCAGCAGTTTTTGTATTTCCTCCTCCAGGGCCTTTTCTTTAGAGAATGGCACTGGGTAAACCTTTTGGCGAACAGGCTCCTGTGTGGTCAAAGTCATCTCGAACTCAACCAACCTCGTTCGTCCTGGTTTATCAGTCAGTATCTCCTTATGAGACTTGAGAACCTGGGTTATCCTTTCCCTCTCCTGGGAGGTCAGATCAGGGTTCACTTTCACATCCCTATAGGTTTCCTGGTGTACCAAGGGATATTCCCTGCCCTCGCTGGTTCCCACTTTCGTCTCCATTGCAACTGCCATTGCCATGAGGTGCGCTGCCTTGTCTCCGGGTCTCTCTTCGTATTTCCGCAAGAGATTGATATGGAAAATCTTCGACTTTCCCCGGATCCGGATCTGATAGTTGGTTCTGGATATTACCCTTTCCACGGGAAATGGTCCTTGCCAACCTATCTCCAGTTTGTTGTTTCCCGTTGGGAGTAGCAACAAGACTTTATCTCCTACCTCTAGAGATCTTTCTTTAGACCTACGGTTGTAGTAAGCCGCATGTCTTTTCCTGGCCTTTTTCAAGTTTTGATTTGCCAGAGTCCATCCCTTATGGAGTTTTTCTTTCAGTTCCTCCACGTATTGATAGGATGAGATCACTTCTTCTGACGTCCCCTCTTCAGTCCAACTCCTTAACATAGCTTCCAACGGTCCTTTGATTGGACGACCAAACAGCAACGTAGCGGGTGGTAGTCCTGTTGAGCCATGAGGAACTTCCCGAAAGGCAAAGAGTGCTGCTGGGATATATTCATCCCACCTATCAGGTTTTTCCTGCGCTAATTTCCTGAGCATTGTCATCAACGTGCCGTTGAAACGCTCTACTTGTCCATTGGCTTGAGGGTGGTAAGGGCTGGTATGTATGTGGTTAGAGTGAAACACCCTAAATACCTCCTCCATGAGTTTTCCACAAAACTGAGATCCATTATCCGTCAGAATTTGATCCGGAAAGCCTAATCTGGTAAAGGCCTCCATCAGGGCGTCCGCCACTCTTTTCGAGTCAATCGTGGTCAACGGTATAGCCTCACCCCACATTGTACAGCAATCCACCATTGTGAGTATATACATGTTCCTCTTCCTAGTCCTGGGAAGTGGACCCACGATATCGATGGCTACCCTCTCGAAAGGAGAGTTCATGATGGGCATCTCACCCAACATCACCGGTGCTGTCCAGTGTTTCGGTGCCACCCTCTGGCACTCAGGGCATGACTTCACATACCGACGCACATCATCTGTCATTCCCGGCCAATAGTAATGGCAGGAAATCCGCTGCATGGTGGCGGCAATACCCATGTGTCCACTAAAGGAGATGGTATGCCCCATATGAAGAATCTGGGACCGGTGAGCTTTCGGGACGACCAACTGACCGTATAGGTTGTCTCCCCTTCCTGCTCTCCTGTAGAGTATCCTATTCTTCATGTAGTACTGCCCCCGTCCTGGTGGATCAGCACTTTTCTGCAGCTTTTTGTAGCAAGGACGTAAAGTATCATCCTCACTCTGGGCAGTTCGTAGCTCCCCCGGCATTGGGTTAGTCACAATTGCGTCTGCCTCTTCCGTTTTCGTCTGAGAGCGAGTCTGCATTGCTCCCATATGAATTGGCTCCCTGGGCATTCCCAGAAAGACATACCGGCAACCTAGGATGACTGGAAAAATGGGATCGGTCAATACAGCGGCCTTGATGGTGCCGGTGACGTACCTTGACCGAATCTCCACATTAGCAATGGGCAACTTCATGGTTACAGCACTCTTCTGTGCAGGCTGTATGTCCAATGTTTCACCTGTGAATTGTTCTGGATGTACCAGATCCGCAGAAATCACGGCCTCCCCGTCCAGTCCTGTGTCGTATAAACACTCCACTTGACGACCGTTAACCTCTACCAATTCCACTACAGGTGGTTTTTCCTGGTCTGGAGTCTCTTCCTCGGCCTCGACCTGTTCGGTGGGCTCCACCTTAGGTTTTCCTGAGCACACGACGAATTGAGTGTCTCCTGACTTTCCCCTGCAGTCAATAGCATTGTGCGTGTTTGACTTGCATTGGTTGCACCATTTCCCTGTCCTAGATTTTCTATTGCCAGACTTGAGTGAGCTCTCCTGGTGGCGAGCTTCCTTGTTGACCTTGGCATTTTCCGTGACAACCTCCTTGGAAGTCACTTGACATGCTGCGAAGTGAGGGTTCTTAGCCTTCGATTTGCAGTCCCTCGTATTGTGAGAGGGTGCCTTACAAATTGAACACCACTTCTCCGACCACGGTCGTTTTGGTGTAGAGCTTGAAGTGCTCTTGCTTCCCTCCTTCTTCTTCTCTGAACTATCCTCTGATTTTTGCACATAAGGTTCCCACTTTTTTGTTCCTGAGTTTTTAGTTTTCTTCTTGTCATGTTTCTCTTGACTTTTGGAGTTGGTGGAAAGGTTTTCCCCTGCCTCCCCATGTACCTCGACGAACCGTTCTGCTAATTTAGTTACGAGGTCAATACGTTCCGCTCCTTGTTCTCCCAGGAACGTCCTGAGAGGTTTTGACATTTGCTTCTTCAGCTGGTCGACCACCATGAGCTCTTCCAGACTCTCATAGTCATGTGCGAACCCAGCCAAATCCATCCACTTATGGAGATAAGATTTAAGACGCAAACTGTAGGCGGCAAACAACTCCCCCGGTTCTCGTTTCGCTGCTCGAAATTTTTTCCGGTAGGTATGTGACGTAACCTCGAATCGTTTCAGCAGAGCCGTCTTTAACTCGTCATAATTGTTCTCATGTCCTGGTGGCAGGCGAGAATAAACCTCGTAACCGGTCCCGCGTAATCCCTGGGATAGCTTAAGATTCCATTTGTTACGCTCCAGACCCATAGCAACTGACATAGCCTCGAAGCGTTGAAGGTATTGATCAATCTTCTCTTTGTCCTCCTCGTAGACCGCCAAAGGAAACTTCATAGCATGGTACCCATGTCCACCTACTGGTGTTGATCCTGGGATGGAGGAACCTCCAACTGCTCCCTCAGTTTCTCCATTAGATTGACTCTTGAGCTCGAGTTCCCGCATCCGGTACTCGTGCTCCCTCTTCTGTGCTTCTTGTTCAGCTTCTAATTTCCTAGCTGCTTGTTCAGCTTCAAATTTCCTAGCTGCTTGCTCAGCTTCCAATTTCCTAGCTGCTTGCTCAGCTTCCAATTTCTTAGCTGCTTGCTCAGCTTCCAATTTCTTAGCTGCTTGTTCCAACTCCATCCTTCTCAATTCCAGCTCGGCCTTTCGATCATCCCTTTCTGCTTGACGATACTCTCTCTCCACTTCCTGTATGTAATCCGTTAGAGCAGACCCCGCCAATCCCATTTCTTCCCCCCTTGCCTTTAATTCTAACGTGCTAAGTTTAGGGGTGGCCATTATACAGAGAGGTAAGCTAGCAGGTCTAGTACAATATAACTGCAAATTACTATACAGATATATGAACAAGTACTATAAATCTAGATATTACTACACACAGCACATTCACTCAGTGACAAGAGTAGAATCAGGACCACAGACCTATGCAGACGTGTGAAGTGTGAACAGGTAAGATATTAGTCCTAACCCCTATCCACATTCACTCTAGCTGGATTCTCCAAAATGATATCTCCCTTTTATAACTAAGGATCCTGTGTCAAAAGACCCCGTCGTCAGAAGATCCTCCTGTCAAACGTTCCTGCTTGCAGGAGATCTCGCTGTCAAAGGATTCCGTTTACGGGCGATCCCGCTGTCCAAAGATTCCGTTTACGAGAGATCCCGCTGTCCAAAGATCCCGTTATCGAGCCCCCAATAATGTCGTGTCCTCCTTTAAAGTGTCGTCCCTGGAGTGAAGAGAGTCGACACCCACATTATAATATTTTTTTCCTCTCAATATTCTGGAGAATCCACCAGCTTCCGTCCAACACACTCCATCAGCCTATGGACACCTTTTCCTGTCACTCTCTCACTGTCGTACTATGCCCCCCTTCTCATACTTCCCCCAACGCAACATACTCAACAACTATTGCTTCTAAAAATTAATAAAGACTAATTTATTAAAAGAAAAGTGTAACGTATATGAGACGTGTATGCGAAGAAAAAAAGTGTGTCGTGTATTATAACCTAAATGTGTATGTCAGCCTTCAAAGTTCAGGATCATAGTGTACACATCATGGCAAGGATCACACGACATCATTCGAGTCAGTACGAAAAACCTCACCGAAGTCGTATCCTTCTCTCCAGACATGTCCATCATAATCCACGGTTTTTGTCAACTCCCCATCTCCAATCATGGTTTATGGCAAAACCTCTAATTGGTCACGTGACTGTATTCTTCCTGTCCACACAGGTGTTATTTGGACATATCAGCCATTGTCAAGAATCTATTTTCATGGCTTTAGTCCCTGTCAAAGTTGTCATTACTTGTCCAGATTCTCAAAACAATCTAGAGAGTTACTGTACAGTTCCAACAAAGAGTTTTTCCCAACACGCTGCCAATCATCTTGATGTTCCGGAAACCAAGAATTGACAGATGCACTGTTTTCCGTACTAGGTACTTCCGTTTTACATCTGCCCCTGTGATCTCACGGCTTCCATCTGCATTCAAATGTTGACAAACTTGTCACTCTTCTGTTCCGTGGTGACAATCCCAGCAGCCATTTCCGTCTGATGTTCGGAACTATAACTGACAGACAGGGCTGTTCCATGTACTGAGCCGGGCAAGGCTATGTGATTCTAAATGTTTATAAACTGCCAACGCGGTGTATCCATTCCTTTTCACTCACGACCAAATGTGTATATGGGCTGACCTGATGTAACCTGTGCAGCTGTGTTTACTCTGTTAGTACGACTGTTGTGGCCTAGAAAATATACGCCAAGCAAACGTCGGTATTATTATCTGGTTAACTCATGGCGAGCTCGTGACATTCGACACACTTAAGAACACAGGATAAGAACTTTTTTCTCTTTTCAGATCATGAAGTGGATTTAATTAACCAAACCGGATTTATCTGGGAAAGTTGTGATAACTGGAACACCCTCACGATTCAACATTAATACACCTCTGTAAACTTGTACAGTCAACACTTGCAGTTGTGTGGAGACTATCATAATTACCCGATATACACGTAGACAAAGCAGTAGAATTAGAATAACGCAACACAGTTCTCATATATATTTTCTTCAACACTCTATCACAGCAGTTTTGAAGTTGTCACAATTTGACACAGATGAAAACTATTTTGAGAAGGGCCTACAGTCTTCGCCCTTCTGCCAAAGAACCTATATTATATAATGTTCATGAATGCGTACTTAAAGTTTACGGATTTGTCTTCAGTCTCGATTAAGCAGCCAATATATTGTTGTCTATATACTAAACACTGGCTAAGTGGTCGACTGGGTGAACTAAGTCCTTTGGGTGGGAACTTTAATTCACTTCATTCATTCTGACCACCTGTCAAGGGTTTGCTTGGAATTTAATTTTCAGAACGTGTCCTTTATCATTTTATGCTTCAACATTCTTTTCAATTGATCCACCTTACCCTACCGTGTGGGTTGTAGTCAGTGGCGGAAACTCAGGAGAAGTACTGGTTTCAACTATCATAAATTGTGGCCTCCCATGTGTCACCCCTCCCCTCCCCACTCAACTTGTTTTGCAAATAGTTTTTTTAAATCGGTAAACTAGCTACTGTGCCAGCCCTGAACATTCTTGCCCTTTTACAACTGTGAATCTTCTTTACTCCCATGGTTTCACTGTGATGTTTCTCTACAGTCGTTGGTCTTCCTCTAAATTTGTCCCATTTTGTTACTGCTTCTATGGGAGACATTTCCTATGGGAAGGCATACTGAGGCAATGGCTACAGTTTACACGTAATATTTGTCTCACGCACTGCATTCTATAGTCCATTTACTTTTGTCTGCCCCAATATAAAATTCCATATCTCAGTAACCAGCTGAGATAAAATGATGAGATTTAGCATTTAACCTTATCATGATGTCCACCCAACAAAAAAAATTTTGTTCTGGAGATTGTACAGCAGATTTCAAAGTTTGTTTATATGCGGTATATAATTTACGGGACAGAGATGAAGTGCACAAAATTAGAAGTATTACATCTTCACGAGGAAACATGAGCGTTCAATAGTAAATTTTCACGTTGCTCACGGGATTGGCTTTACGAAAAGAGCCTTGAGAAGTGAAACGGGAAGTGTTCAGAGGTGTCGCAGTATCTTCAGAGGTGTGTCATTAATGTGGGTCCTTTCATATAAGGCTTCACGTTTAGAAAGTACAAGGGAGGTAGAAATATCATTTGCGAGCAACCGCATTTAGGAGCCACGAAAAAGATACCTACGTGAAATAAGGGAAATGCGCAAATAAAATTATGACATACTGTATTTGGATGAAACCTGGATCAATGAGCACCACACAAGTGAAAAGGAATGGCAATCAGTAGACGGAAAGATAACGCGAAATGTTCCCAGTAGTTGCTTGCTTGCTTGCTTGTGTTCGTTGGTTTGAGCTCCAACGCGAAGTCCTGTATGTCGGATGAAGACATCCTGTTGTCCAACATCAGTGTGATGTCATACAGGACCTGAGTTTTGCGTGAGTATCCGTTGTCCCATGTCTGGCTTATTGGTGTGCAGACTGGTGGTTCCTCGCCGTACAGGCAGACACTCTCCAACTTCGGAGGAATCGGCGACCCTATTGACTTTAGCCAGGACCCCGAAGGGACCTGTTGCCCAGAACGCTCGACAAGGACGCGTCAATAGGTCTTGGCCAGTATATAACCCGGCCCTGGTGCCTTGGAAACACCTCTGCGTCCCGTTCCCAGTAGTAAAGGACAGAGTTTCGTTATAGCCCATGCTGGTAGTACTCAAAATGGTTTACTACAGAATGCTGGACTCGTGTTCGTATCAAAGCATACAGACAATAGGGATTATCAATATCATAATGAGATGAATGGCAATGTATTTAGCGATTGGCTAGAGAATACAGTGCTTCTATCACTAGATAGACCGTCTTATCTAATTATGGACAATGCATCATATCACAATGTAGTTGCCCAAGAAGACAAAATACCTACGGCATTGATGCATGACAAGGCAGACGTGGTTGCGGCCGTGTGGGAGCACGTGTACACCTCGGAGGAGCAAATGGATCACCATAGTCTGGCAAGAATGAGGCAGCGAGGAGTGACGAGGGGATCTGGCCGAGGCTCGATGCTCAGAGGAAAGGCGAGACGGACATATAATCAGGTTGCTACTGGAATTATTGCCGGTCTCTCTGGCTGAGGTGTTACAACACTTTCTCCGTAATCCCGTTTATCACGCAGAGTCTCACAGCAGGGCGAGAGCTGGGAGCGGTTCGACCCCCGCTGGTGACTTGCGGGATAACTGAACCGGCCGCTCAGAAAGCAATGGCAAACTACTGAGCGTAATCTTGCCAAGAAATCAACATACAGCTGAAAGATGCTGATGTTGACAGCGTTGTCCTGTAAAGGATATGCAAAACATTTAACTGGAATTATTGGTGTTGGAACTCTTCGCTGGCTGCTGAGGATGGGGACGGAGCGCTTATGGGAATGACCCAAATGCTGTGATGTCGGTTTCTGAATCAATCAATCTATTCAAATTGTCTGACGTCAAGATACTAACTCAAACCGCGCTATTAAAAATTGATAAAAGTTGCTGGAAAAAATGTGAGGATCATGTGTTGAAAGAGGAAGATGACTATTGGAGAAAGGATGGATTGAATTTTATGCAACCGATAGCAATCATCAACCTACTGGAATCCTCCGACACCGATTAAAGTCTGAGCAGATCGCAGACATTAATCCACATGCACGCCTACTGGGATATTTTGCTCCACATATTCAGAAGAATTGCAGGCCCTAAACATTACAGCATCAGCATAAACAATACAACTTGTTAATGGCAGCAGTTTGTATTTCAATTCTGTAAACCCTCAACGATGACAAACAACTGACATTGAAAAACCAAAAAGCTCTAGACGCACTGAATACCAACCGAAGAGTAATATTGCGGTGGGAACTGACATATTGTGGCATAAAAAGAAACGTGAGAAGAAACACGTAGTCAAGTGACGGGACAACACACGAACATACGAATCATTCTATAAACTTCAATGAAAAGAGGACCAACATCTTGACCGTTAAGAATGAAGCCCACTACAGAGACATTCACAGCTGTATTCGTCGTGCAAAACAGGTAATCATGTTCCGTCTCAGCAGAGTAGACATTGCACTCACTCCCATACGAATCTGGATACGCCTTGTGTTTGTCATCCGAACTGGCGGGGGGGGGGGGGGGGGGGGGCATTGGCATTACTGTAAAACAAGTTTATTAGCGAGAAATCACTAGTTTTTCACCAGTACATCAAAGAAATGTCGCCGCTTTCCATGATTTAAGTTGCTTTTGTACCTATCATTATCAAAGACATATTCCTTGGGTGGGGGTAAAGACGGCAGGAAAAATAATTCATAATGATGCAACAGACAGTTTTCAAAATAATTGATCATGAATGAAGGCATTCTTTTCGGGACAGACTATAACTACTGGCACACTCAAATATGGCTTGAGTTGGTTGTGATTTAGTGTATGCCCTGATCATGTTACACTATGTAGTCAGAAGCATGATAGCAAGCACACTGCTTATAATTAATGGCTAGTGGGTTGTGTGAGATATAGAATATTGTCTATGTTGTTTCATACAAAAATATAACTAACTAGCTGACCCGGCCCGGCTTCACCCAGTCCCTGGTGGGGAGCATCTCATTTAATTCATATACGTAGTCATATAAGCTCTCCCGTTCCCGACTGTCTGTCTGTCTATCTGTCTATCTGTCTGTCTGTCTGACCCGGCTTCACCCAGTCTCTGGTGGGGAGCATGTCATTTAATTCATATAAGTAGTCAAATAAGCTTCCGTTCCCGACTATCTGTCTGCCTGTCTGATCCGGCCCGGCTTCACCCAGTCCCTGGTGGGGAACATGTCGTTTAATTCATATAAGTAGTCAAATAAGCTCCCGTTCCCGACTATCTGTCTGTCTGTTTATCTATCTGACCCGGCGTGGTTTCGCCCAGCTCCTGGCGCACAGTAATTTAAAAGAATGTCCTTCCACACACCATCCATTATTTTTAATGAAAACTGTTTTTAATCACCGACATGACAGTTGATAACTTCTTTAAGCAGAAAAAGATGGGTTACAATGTTATGCATTATGCATTATTTTTATGAAAACTTTGAAAATGCCTTAAAGATTATATCATTATTTATTATATAACTCATATGCCTGAAAATAACTATAGACAAAGAGTTTAACAATAGTGCAAGTAAGTCCAACAATATGACTATAAAGTATATAGAAATGTTATTAAAAGTTATGCCCCTTGAAATAACTTTTCTAGAGTGAAGTCCCCCTGCTATATAGAAATTATATAATGAAAAATGAAAAAGTAAATGTTATTAAATAAGTAGAAGATTTTACACTAAGAAACTATTATAGTCGGTTGCACAGGAATGAAAGGAAGACGTGAAGAAAATTTCATCTCAATCGGATGTACCGTTATCGAACGCATCCAATACATAGCTGACCACAAACACACAAAGCCACATACACTCTGTTTTATAGATATAGATATGATTAAGTGGTTTATCTAAATACAAGTGCACTTTGTCATTAAGTGTAAATTGAAAATTGCATTCTATGAATACATTTTCTCCATAATTATCATGCCTACATACAATATGATAATGACAACTTATAATATAAACATGGCATTATATGTTTATCAACTGAGAGAGATTACAACAAGCCAGTCTAGTAGCTTTGAATATATAGGTTCACTGCTGATAGCGGATGAAAATGTTGGGACAGAAATTAAAAGAGCAAACATTGCTCTACAAATACTACAGCAGTTAACACTTGATCAGACAGAATAACAATGGTCAGAATATCAAGAGCTTGCATATTTCCTGTGGCAATCTATGTTGTGTGTCTAGAACGTGGATATTTCACAAATCAGCTGAAAAGTACATATCTGCCTCTGAATCTAAACGTTAAAGAAGAGCATTAAAAACTCATTCAGTAGACATGAGCTTAGAACAAAAAGACCTATTCAACAAGAACTTAATATTGCACATACTGGTTATTTAGATGAACAAAGCTGAGGAAAATGAAATATTATAGACCTGTAAAAGTACAGTAAAAGACATGAGTCTGGAAAAGATCATTATGGAGGGAAGTGCACCAGGGAGGCGGAGAAGAGAAAGACCCCAACACTGATAACATAAACAGGTGATACATAATTGACACAGCAACTGGGACGGGATATCTGGCTCAGGACATAGAGACATTTTTATAATGTGGTGGTGATGATGCTCTGCACAGCAAGGCCACTTGATGATGATGTATAATATGACAATATGTGAATGTGCAAGGAACAATATTGTGTTTGTAGAAATTGCCTTCAAATGAGCAAAACATAGGAACAATATTGTGTTTGTAGAAATTGCCTTCAAATGTGCAAAACGTAGGAACAGTATTGTGTTTGTATAGACATTGCCTTCAAATGGTGAGTTCATTTAATTTCGCAGACCCCATTGTTAAAATGCTTCCTTATAGCTTAGTATACAGAGTTGAAGGTGCACCGGAGCAGACGTGTTTAAGCACAAAGCAAGTCAAGTACCCCATACATGCCTTCAGGTGAAGGGGTGTTGGGTGTACGGTGTTTTTATAGATCAACCGACACACCGATGGTGATGTGGTCATGTCACCTCGACCACCTTGACTTTCCATGCCTTTTCCTGGTGCTTGCTTTAGGCCTGGTCGACCTGAGAGCCTAGGTTAATTTTAAATATCCACCTGGATGCAGATTCGAACTCATGACCACTTGCCGGAGGCCAGCGGCTAGCGACTACGCTATCGCTATCGCGGTTCTTTGTGTAGCGTGTATGTGTAAAGGTATACACACTTGTATGCCAGAATAATTAAGTAATTTTATAAATTAAGTTAGCCCACTCGTCTCTAAAGACTTAATATTCTAACCATTTTGGGGGAATAACCTACTCTCTCTCTCTCTCTCTCTCTCTCTCTCTCTCTCTCTCTCTCTCTCTTTTACACACACATATAGAGGGATTGTTACTAATTCTAAGCAGCAATAGTAATTAAACGTAAATGAACTTTCATCACAGTTACCTGTCTTGTGTCCACGTAAGGATCTCGATGGACCACATTCAAATTCCGAAATTGAGTAATCCGATTAAAAATGGGTGTTTATCCACAAGAGAAGCTAGTCGCGAAAAGACGGGCCTTGTAAGCCCTGTATGTGAAATGCGAACACTTTTACTGTAAATTGTCTGTACAAAATCACTGAGGGCTTTGTAACATATCACGTGAAGGGCACGATAGAAAACACAGGCTTTCCTGTCTCCACTTGTCCGAGTTTCGGCATTGACTAATAGTCATGTCTAGGGAGGTTGTTAGAACGATAACAGAACAGGTCCTTCTACTCTAACACACCGCTACTACCGCTAGTTACTGGGCCCCCAAAAAGTTTGCAACATGTTCAAATTCGTACTTTGAACATAATTAATAATACAAACAACGATGTAACATTGCTAAGCTTGTTACTTGTAGCGGACTCTTATTATAAACATGCCATAATGAATACACAAAGCATCTCCTTAAAAGAATAAACATAAAATGGATTGAACAAACATAATCTGGGAAAGAAATACACATACACTAAAGTATTGGGGTTAGGTTACTTTGGGCCCGACACTGTCAACACAGACATGCGCAGCTTCGAACTTCTGGTGGTATAGTTGACCTATGGCGGCCAGTCTCCAGTGTCGTCACCAGTATACACGCTGGGGACAAACTACAGGTAGAAAGACTGCAGACGTCTAACACGCTGCGAGGTTCTGTATGGGTGACAGTTATTAGGTGAGGTGAACATATATCCCAACAAATGTTGGGGTATGAACTATGCGCATATTGTAAGCTATGACATAACGAGTTGAAATGACCAGTTCCATTCCTCGTTGCCTTCTTTCCTACACATACTTTAAATATAACCTAGCACCCGTTTTGTAAGCTGGGTCTACCCTAGGCAATAAAAAGACAAAGATCCTGCTTGCTGGGAATAGAACTTACTGCTTTGAAAGCAGGCGACCTCTTGATAACAAATATTTAACAAAGATTGTTGGTAATCACGTGACTGATATTAGTAAACAAAGTGAAAGGGTGTTATATAAAATAGTTTGTATAATACAATATAATACACACAAGGCGATCTCTTGATAACAAATATTTAACAAAGATGTTTGGCAATCACGTGACTGATATTAAACCTTTGAGAACAAAGTTTTAAGACGCATGTTTGGACCCATTAGGGATACACAAAGTGGAGAGTGGAAAAGAAGAAGTAACAAAGACATTTAGTTAGTTAGTTAGTTAGTCGCAGTTCCAACTTCACAGCAACGGGTCATCCCCATTATGCTCCATTCCTGTGCCAGTGAATATCACACAAAACGCTCCCCACTGCCCAATGTGAAAAGTGGAAAAGACAGGAGTCTCGACAAATAACAGCCCGCACAGATACACTGTGCATAATGCCGCCACCAGAATGTCAACACAATAGTCCCCCACAAAGCACCCAGTTCATTTCTGATGGAATCGGCAGTCATTTTCCCATCTGGATGTTTCCTAGATGTTCACCCACACAGTCCACGAAATACAGTTCATCGTCAATGGCAGTGGCCGTCAACCAGAAGCCCAGCAGCCACGCATTTCTGCATAAGGCAAAACCCGGTGAACTCTGGGACATAGCCATCTGCCATCGCTCAGAACATGCAGTCACGTTCCAAAAGACCTTGGGCAGATTCAAAAGCATTTCACACGAAACTCACAGCTCACAGTGTCGCGCCACGCACTCACTCAGTAGCAGGGCGACATTTATAAAGACATTTATGACCTGTTTAGGTCCCCGCTAATCACTGGTATCATGAAGGCTAATAGACTACACTGGCTGGGGCATATAGAAAGAATGGAAGATAATAGGGAAACAAAACTCGCTTACACTCAGGAAATAAATGACCGTAGACCCCGAGGTAGACCAAGAAGAAGGCGGAGAGATAATATATATAGGCCTACAGACCTACAAGCACTTGGAATCAACGACTGGCAAGAGAAGGTCAACCAGAGAGACGAATGGAGACGGATTGTATCTGCAGCAAAGAACCTCGATGGCTCGGAACGCTGAAGAAGAGAAGAAGAAAAGATGTGACTGATATTAGTAAACAAAGTGAAAGGGTAATATATAAAATAGTTTGTATAATACAATATAATACACACAAGTCCCGTATGTATGTCCCACATGCTGAGGGTGAGTAGTGTTAGGACCATAATTGTGTAGACCTGGGTGCAAGGTGGATATGTAGCCAGTCTGTCCTCCTGTACTGTATCCAGCGGCCCGTTCCGTGGCGAAGAGTTTACGGACGCAGTACGTGAACCCGCATACCCGCGTTCGAATCACATCTGCGCGTGATTTGGCAGCAGATCGCGTTGCGTTTTTTTTTAACGAAATGGCATTAGTGCCGGTCGTTCAGAAAGCAACGGCAAACTTACAACAGCAAAACATGCTGGTGTTGACTGCAACGTCCTGTAAAGAAAATGCAACTAACTTTTTTGGTATCGAACGGCTAGAGCTTATGTACTTGCTATCACAACGTCCTAACCGTTGCATCAACGCTGCCATTGGTGTTTATAAGCTGTGACAAACTGACATTATTTTCCTTCTTCAACTAGCGACCGAGTTTAGTATTAGTTAAAATAGTTAGCTAGAACGATTCCTCAGTCTGGTTGAGGCCAATAATAGAGAAGTTTAATACTTAACAACGGCAGCAGACAATGCTTT
Source organism: Cepaea hortensis (assembly GCA_963921405.1). Lineage (NCBI taxonomy): Eukaryota > Metazoa > Mollusca > Gastropoda > Stylommatophora > Helicidae > Cepaea > Cepaea hortensis. The sequence goes on from OY992886.1 coordinate 50,401,884, forward strand.
TTTTTTTCCAGTCGACTTTTCCATATAGAAAATTGGACGACTACGAAGTGTGGCGGGTGTGCTCTCGTAGAAAACATACCAGGGTTAGCGGTTATAAATATCTTAAGCAATACTGATGGCACCACCTTGATAGATTCATTGATTGATTTAAGAACCGACATCACAGCATTCGGGGCATTCCCATAAGCGCTCTGTCCCCATCCTCAGAAGCCAGCGAAGAGTTCCAACCCCAATAGTACCAGTAGCAATCTGATTATATGTGCGTCTCTCCTTTCCTCTGGGCGTCGAGCATCGGCCAGATCCCATCGTCACTCCACGCTGTTGCATTCTTGCCAGACCATGGTGATCTATTTGCTCCTCGGAGGTGTACACGTGCTCTCACAAGGCCGCAACCACGGCTGCCTTATCATACATCAATACTCCACCAAGTTTTGCAGAGCTAGCCAATCTGTCTGCCTGTTCATTCCCCAACACACCAGCATGCCTCGGAGAAAATATCCAGAGGATGCTTGCCACCCGTGACTTCCGAAGCGAAACAAGCCACTCAGCACGAAGCTTGCCAGTCCTCACCCAACTCAGCATGCTTTCTGAGTCAGTTACAAACACGATGTGTGTGTGTATCGTATTCTCCATCCAGCGGAAAGCTGCACTGACCGCCTCCACCTCCATTCTTAAGCTAGATGTTGTGGTATCATATGCCAGGATCTCCTGCACCAGACGTCGACCATTAGCCTTAGCCAAGAAACCTCAGGCACTTCTACTACCTCTCAACACCGAGCCATCTATGTAGATAATCACATCACCCGGGCGAGCATTATCCTGAATTAGTTGCTGGATTTCTACTTCCGTGGCCCCTGCTGGCCACTCCCTGCTCAATGTGATTATAACCCTGCACAAGTCTGACTGCTCCGCTGGCACTCTGACCCACTCATCTCCTCGCCTAATGTTCTCCAAGGGGCACACCTGTCTGATCGTATCCTCCGCCTGAGCCATCAATGATTTCCCTCTTATCAGTCGCCGGCCCTTAACTGCGTCTAGCGCCTCATGCAACGGGTGATCTGTGTCAGTAGCTACTCTGAGGTATGCCTTCGCCTGCATCACCTTGAGCCTACCAGCAACATTCGGCAAACCAAGGATGTACCGCATACACACCACTGGGGTGTCTCTGGTGCATCCCAGAATGACCCGCATAGCCTCATTCTGTATGCGCTCCAATCTCACCAGCTGACTCTTTGAGACAGTGAGCAGTCCTAGTCCATAATCAATCGCTGATAGGATCAAGTGCTGGTATAGTCTGAAAAGCAATCTCTGCTCTATGTCCATTGCAGCCATAGTTTTAAGTGCGTTGAGTCCCTTTTGAGATCTTGTCACAACCGTCTCCACATGATCCTTGAAGGACAGGCTCCTGTCAAATTTGATTCCCAGATACTTCAGTTTGTTCTCTCTGTTTACGCTTCCACCATCTATCGTGAGGCTTGGAACATCAGCTCTCACAAGCCTGTTGTCCAGAGAGCACCACAAAACAGCTGCCCTTTCCGTGCATTTCAGTGCACCAGTCAATCTCTACTGTCGCTCCTGGGCTATTTTTCTCCCTATCTCTCCCTGCCTATATGCAAGAATACCATCTGCAAATGTTAGTATCCTTCCAACCCCTGGTGCTTCTAGGTATGCAATCTTGCTCGTATACACGTTAAAGAGCACCGGTGAGATTGCGGATCCCTGTGGCAGTCCCGGGGTTAAAATATGTGGCTCTGAGGTCCATGCACCCAGACGGAGAGCAATCCGACGAGAATGTAGATAAATAGAGTTTGAATAATAGAAAGACAAAAGTAAAGATAATATCAAGGAAACCGATCACGCTTACATGTAGTCATTAAGTAGCAGGAATGTTATTATAAAGTCAATGAAAGATTTTCAAGAAACAAATGAAGATCGTAAACTGATTAGAGATATTAGACGCAGACAGTCAAAATTTTTGGGCATGCTATGAGAAGAAATGAATTGGAGAATTTGGTGACAACTGGTAAGATCGAAGGGAACAGACCAAGAGGAAGACCTAGAAGCAAATATCTGGATGGCTTGGCCTCGTGGCATGGTCGAGACAGAAACACAGAGCTGATCCACGACTCTGGTGATCGAGTGAGATGGCAAAACATGACCGCCCACGCTTACCGGCATGGCACATGATGATGATTATGATGATGAGGATGATGATGATGATGATGGTGAAAGATTGTGGACAACGAACAAACTTATTTCAGGATACAAACTGGCTCTTAAGCAACACCCCATATTGAAGTCGTGAGGATCGAGCAGTTTCCGTATGTGCAACAGTGATTATAAAATGGCTGCCCCACTATGGACTTTCACCATGGAAGAACAATGAGGCGTTATTCTTGTGTGTGTGTGACAGTTACATAACAATGATGGTTCAATTTGGAGACAGTTGTTCGAGTCAGGGCAGAGTGGATGGATGGGTCAAAGACATTTTGAACAAATTTCTCAACAAATCAAAAAAGAACAAATTTCAATGAAAACACCCATTGTCTCGGATTAAGAAAAGACTCAGGAATCTAGTCATGATGACCATATTTTGGGATATCTAGGACCCTATTTCATATTGCATCCACATTGATTCATTTCCAGGATAGGGGTATGTGACTCCTGCTGGATGCAGTGACATGCTTGTGAACAAACTGAAGCCCGCGACACGATTGAAACCCTGAGGACTCCTCTCAAAAGGAGTATTGCTGCATGAGGGCCCACAGTGGATACACTACATGCTCTGAAATTTGAGGTCTGAAACACCAGCATACATTCAGACTTAGTGCCATCAGACTTTCACTTGTTTGGACCTTTTTGAAAGAAAATTTCTTAAGTCAGAGGTTTGCAGATGACGATTTAATAGAGGCGTTGCAAAACTGGTTTAAGGCAACACCCCAAAACCTTGTCTTAGAAAGCATCAACAAGCGAGTGTACTGGCATCACGCTTTGTCCAGTTGCCACTAGGGGGGATTATGTTGGAATCACACACACAATTTCTGGTTCGCACGCACTACTATAAACAAGTTATTCGTACAATTCCTGTTACTTAATGACTTCCCCTCGTACAGTTCTAGGTTAATGGTGCAAATTTGGGACATGTACAGAAATCCAAGGTCCAGCCATCATGGGTTAGATATGCATCAATGCAGATGGGAACACTGAAATGCGACCCAGCCTAACATGGGGTATCAGGAGATGTTCTGGGAAGTCCAGGCGGCCGGCCAGATACTGACATCGCCTACCCAGTGTTGGTTGGTCTGTACAAGTGTGAGTCTAGCACCACATGCCCAATGCATCTTCATGTGTACAAGAATCCTGTACTTACTTCTACTTATAGCCATAACAATGGGTACCTGCAAATGTTCTTGGAAGTCAAGGCGGCAGGTGTGATACTGACCATATCACCCGCCGCCTGTCGAGTGCCTTCTGGTCTATAAACATATGGAGCTGGTATCACATACCAAATAACCTCAAGGCATGGACAGGGTCCATTACTGTATTTGTTTATTGTTTACTAAACAATGTCAATTATCTAGGCACACAGATAACATCAGATTCAAAATGTATCACAGAGATAAATAACAGAATAGGGCAAGCAAGATCTCATTCATTTATTCATTAACACAGTGGTTCTCAACCTTTTTTGGCCAGTGCCCCCCTTCACCATATTTTCAGAACGTCATTCCCCCCTAAAAATTTGGCCCGTGCCCCCCTTCACCATATTTCCAGAACGTCACCCCCCCCCTTTTCGTATTTTCTACCTAAAAATCCCCCTCCCGCCCCTACACAGTATATGTAATAATGGAAGCACATACTAAAAGTCTAGACTTCCACATAAAGCGTGATTTGTGGGTCTACTTACTTTATAAAATACATTTTAGAAGGGTGAGACGTACAGAACCGTAAAGTATGAAGGTAAAAACAAGATCAAGTAATCGGTTCTTGTATTAACGCGATCTTGAAATAATCTTCATTTCCCCCCCCCCCCCCCCGGAAACCCAAAATTCCCCCCTGGGGGGGGGGGAGAGGGGAATTCCCCACCGGTTGAGAACCACTGCATTAACATGTCCTTTGCAGAACCTCGCTCCCATAACAATCTTCCGGAAAACCTCTCGATCATAAGCAAGATGTCCCGCGGCCGATACACCCATCTGGAGATCATCCACCACAGTCTGCACCCATCTTCTCTTTGGGCTTCCTGTTCCTCTCTTCCCAGGCATACAGCGCTCCATTATTGTTCCCTGCAAACTTTCGTGACGTTTCAAGTGACCAAAATATTTCAATTTTCTTTTATCTCTTTACTAGCCAACCTTCTTCAATATTCAGCTCTTTAAGTATGGATGCATTTGTTCTGTTCTTTATCCAAGATATTCTTAGAACTCGGTTATAACATTTATCTTCAAAGGCATTTATGCGCTGTTAGCTTGTTTAGTAAGTGTCCAGGTTTCACAGGCGTATGTTGCAATGGGAAAGATGCATGCTCTTAAAAATCTGATTTTTGTAGTTCTGTCTGTTCCTCTCCACAATTTATTCAGTTGTTTTAGTCTTTGAAGAGTAATAGCTATTCGTATGTTAACTTCTTTCTTTGTGTCACCATTGTTGGTAATCAATGACCCAAGATATTCACAACTGTCCACCACCTCCAATCTTTCGTCATTAACATATATTTCTTTCTTCGTAGTAGTTTTATCTGTATGCATTATCTTTGTGTTTACTATGCTATCAGACTTGAGAACGATGTAGGACAATATCAGCCTATTAAAAGAGGTGTGAGACAGGGATGTGTAATGTCTCCACATCTTTTGTCCCTGTACAGAATATTTTCAGAAATATAGAAGATATTGGGGGACGATACATCAATAACATTAGATATGTATATGATACAGTCTTGATTGCAGACAATGAACAGGACCTGCAAAATTTAGTAGATGCGATTGTTGCACACAGTGAACAACGAGGGTTAGAACTGAATAGTAAGAAGACACTGATTATGGTCGTCACTGGGAAGAAGGAAATACCACAATGTGATATACGAGTAAATTGGCATATTCTTAACTGATTCACTGCCAAACAAAAAGTGGGTTTGGACCAAACAGAAATTGATGGCAGAAAATGGGAAGTAGGGGCGTGTCACAGTAATGCTCTGAAAATGGTTAATATGGTAGCAGCTATATTGTATTATATATCAAATTAAAGGACATTGCACAAGGAACACTTCAGTATTGCTACTAGTGCTAGAGGTTAGAAATGTCATAATAATAATAATGATAGATTTTGTAACAACAATTTAAACAAACGAGTTTCAATTGTTTAAAATTTCCACTTACCAAGGTGTTATTTCTCCTTTGAAGATAATCCTGTTAAATTTACTGAATAATGAAACAAGTAACACACTGTCAACATTCAGAATATATACTGTACTACGGCAGTCCAGGGTACTTCAATTCAGACAATATACTGTACCACGGCAGTGAATCAGTTAAGCAAGTGAATCGATACAGTTATCTCGGAACAGTCATTACATCCGATGGAAGATGCCTCGAGGAGATTAGAACAAAAATTGCAATTGTGAAGGTAGCCTTTTGCAAGATGAAAAACATACTGACTAATAAAAAGTTATCAACTGAAACGAGAAAAAAAGTGTTGAAGTGCTACATAGAACCTATACTTCTGTATGGATGTGAAGCGTGGACAATGAGCAGCCAAGCTGAAAAACATCTGATGGCTGTGGAAATGTGGTTTTTGAGGAAAATGCAAAGAATACCATGGATATATAGAAAAACAAATAAACAAGTCCTTCAACAAACAAATGAAGATCATAAACTGATTAGAGTCATTAGACGTAGACAGTCAAAAATTTTTGGACATGTTATGAGAAGAAATGACTTGGAGAACATAGTGATGACTGGCAAGATCGAAGGGAGGAGACCAAGAGGAAGACTGAGAAGTAACTACCTTGATGGCTTGGCCACATGGCATGGTCGATACAGGAACACGGAGCTGATCCACGACTCTGATGATCAAGTGAGATGGCAGAACATAACCGTCCACACTTATCGGCATGGTCGATACAGGAACACGGAGCTGATCCACGACTCTGATGATCAAGTGAGATGGCAGAACATAACCGTCCACACTTATCGGCATGGTACATGATGGATGGATGGATGTTAAGATATAAGTTGTAATTTTCACTATTCAATTGGGTTGAGGCTATTAGGTTTTCTATACCATTCTGTGTTGTGGATAGCAATACTGTATCATCAGCATACCAAATCTCTGGTATGTCATGACCACCGATATTTAGGTACAGATTAAACAAATAGGGGGACAGCACACAGCCTTGACGGACTCCTTGCTTGATGTCAAACCAATCTGATGTCTTGCCATCTATTCTAACCGCTGCTTGTTGTTCTAGATAGAGCATTTTTATGAGTTGTATTACATGTGGTGGGAAGCCCAAAGTTTCTGATGTTATACAGTCAAATGCCTTTGAATAATCCACAAAACATGAGAACAGGCGTACATTACAGTACTCTAAAGTTCTCTATTAAGCAAGATCTGTTTTAATAAATTGAAGAACAATTATATGCAATAAATCTCTGTTTTAGAGTTTAGGCTAAGAATTCTTGCATGCAACCAGTTGTATTATTTGTCTATGAATCCTGAATGATTGGTAAACAAGCAAAAAACAATATCCTTTGTGGCGTCAAAGATATGTTTACTTAAGAATATAAGTAACCTACATTGCCTGAAATAGGCTAAGACACAATGTCAACTTATCACAAACACCAGAAAGAAATAGTCATAATTTTTTTTGCCACATTATGAGAATAGAAAAATCTAGAACATATGGCAACTGAAACGATTTATGAAAAGAGAGATAGAGGAAGACAATGGGAGAATATTCTTGACAGCCTTTTGTCATGTCACGGAAAACATGTCAGCACACATATTGAAACTTGCTGTTGGAGATTGCAATATATGGAGAAGCACTGTCACATATACCAATTGGCAAGGCACTTGATGTTGATCATTGTTAGAGCTATAAGGTGTGAAAGTTGGGTAACAAAACATGAATAATGTGTTATACTTACACATGGGTGGGAAACCTTTATTTCTGCCAAGGGCCATTTGGATATTTATAACATCATTCAAAAGTCATACAATATTATCAACTTAAACATTAGCCTGCTATATTTGGCCAAACATGTAATTATCTCACGCCTAATGTGATGATGGAATTGCTTGTTTTATGGGGTGTATGATGTTAGCTGGCAGTGATAAAGTTTAGTTTAGTCGATGGATCAACAACGGCACACGGGTGTAACCTATAAGTGCTCCGTTCTCCTCCTAACTCAAACCTGAGTCTGAAGAAACTCAGCTCAGTGCACGAACTCCACAGCACCGGCGAGGATCCTGAAATACTTTGGGTAGATTTTTAACTCGAAATTTTGCCCGGGCAGTGCCGTTAGGCTACTCTTTTTCGATTTCCAACTGCCAAGGGATTTTTTACTGCGCAACAATACACACGGGCGTCCGATTTCACTACCCAGAGACCAGGGGAAATTTTATTACTAGAAGTCCACGTTAAATAAATCCCGGTCCGCACCGGGGTGATAAAAGTTGCTTCTGGCAACTGCTTCTTCAGGTGTGTGTCCATCAGCCCGGAGTGCAGTCAACTCTTTTGGCATGAATTGCCTTGTTCCACTACCTCCTGCACATGATGCTTGTGCCATTAAAGACCTGCCTCTCTTCAGCTTTTGTCTAAAGTTTTGTACATAGGGTGCTCCCTATTTGCTGTAATCCTAAGGTACATCCTGCCATCTCAGCACATCTTGACTGTAATAAGTGAATGGAAAAGTTATTATATATATTGCATAAATGTAATAGGTGTATCCCTTTTACAGCCGAGAATGACTAGCATGACCACATTCTGAATGAGTTCTAGCTTCACCAGATGGCTATTATGAGCATTCCCAGACTATAATCAATCACTAAAATTATCAGATGAAGTTAGTGTGTGCAGCATTCTTTACTCCATGCCTGCTGCTGCCATCACAGAGAGCACCGAGTCCTTTCTTTGTTCAGTCCACTAACTCCTGCACATTATACGTGAAGGACAAGCTTCTATCAAAGGTTATTCCCAGGTACTAAAGTAAATTCTCTCTGTTGATCACACTGTGTCTTTTGTTGTAATATCTGGTACCTACCCCTTAACAATTCTGTTGTTCAGTGAACACTATAGTACAGATTCTTTGGGTTGATGACAGAGCCTTGTTTCTATGTACCACTCTGCTTTGTCAACAGCAGCCTGCAGTTCTCTAGATATTTCTGCCATCTCTCTACAAGCACGTCATCAGCAAATGTCAATATTCTTCCAAAACCTAATACCTCTACCCCTATTCTCGTACTAGATATAGCTGTTATATGTGGGCTGTAGTATTCCACAATGATCTGTCCAGGAAATCTAGCTGAGAATCTGCACCCTGGTCTCTACCACATATAGATCCATAGGCATATGACATTATAATTTAGTTTTTGACTGTTGTATGTCTATTCTCCCATAGTTCTATCTGTATTTCTTGTCAAGGACAATGAATGTCATTCTGTTGAATGCATTTTGTCATTCCTAATATCTCTTTGAAAACATGCCTTTCTAATGTTTACTAGGCTGAAGACAAATGTGCCTGGCATACTGTGATATAAATATCTGGCGTCCTTACAGTTTCCTAGGATTGGACTCCTTGGTTACCAAGCTTTGGAGGGAAATGTGCTAGATTTTGTCTCAATGACGTCATAATTTATACGGCCTAAATTCAAATGCGAGCTTAATGATTGGTCGAGTACCAGGCCAAGAAACTACAGCCTGGCTTAGCGGGGCGTTAGAGGTCACTTGTAGCCTAGAACGTTCGAAGACAAGTCGCTTCCCGCTTGGGAGGGCAATTAGCCCAAATAAATGTCACTCTCTGGAGCCTAGGTATGTTTGTAAACTCCTAATGAATGTGTAACCATGTCTTTCGATAAGGTACATGTATCATTGTGTTTAAAGATGAATTGTGAGACAGTTAGATCAACAATTCATGTGAAGAGATAGCCTGAGTGATTGCTTGCTACTGAGCGGACATCTTTGCTTCACTGCCGATTTTCCGATGCATACAGTTTCATTCCTATGTGTAACTTATTATATGCGTTGTGAAGCTATCTCAATATCAATGCATATCAATCTGCAAATGTTCTATGTGCTGTGGAGTGTTCACTCTAAGTGCATTTCATGAAACTTTTCTCTATGCGGAAAAGTAGTACTATTAACAACATCTTATGGACATAAGTTCATGTTGGAGAAATAGTACTGCTAACCTGTAATTTGAGCTATCATGCCATTATGGTACATCTTCTTGTTTACATTTTAGTAACCATACAACATGTATGCTGGACATGTAATCCTTTTGTAAAAATGCAAGGGAAATGCCATGCGTATAATCTCATGAATAAAGGGGAAAAAACGCACAATATATATATATTCAAATGTTTTGCAGGACGTGCTCCCATCCTCATTGCATCATTGTTGTCGGTGCCTGGGCAAATATTTATGTTCAAGAATTCGCCAACAATGTTCAGAATGCTTACCATGCTGCAGAAAGGTAATCCCCAGTCAGGGCACTTCTTATGCTAGCAGCAATTGGTAAGTTATATAACAGCATTCATTCATTAACCCCCCCCCCCCCCCTTTCCATGCTTCTATAGGCAGTAAGAAGAGGAAGAGGACCATCTGTTCAGGTCTTATGGTTTGAGAGTGGGAAGGAATATCCCAAGAATGGCCCCTGTCTTATTATTACCATTATATGAAGGATTCACATGTTTTCTCTGTTATGAGACTAATATATTTTATTCGTGATTGTTCTTACACTACTGGAGTATACATTTTAATGTTACCCCAGAAGGGACAGGATGATGATGATTAAGAAACCTTGTGTACGTCTGTACATTAAGAAAAGAATGTTGACTGGTGTGGCCTTTGGCCTATTGCTGTTTGCCGCTATGGAAAGGTGATGGGGAATTCTGGACAAAAGGCCTGTCTCAGAGATTCTTGTAAGGTTATGACAGGTGTATTATAAGGAGGTGGAATGGTTAGGATGTCTCTAAATCATCAGAAAGTCCCAGTGGCGATTTCAGAAAAGAATACTGAGTGAGGAGATACCTTACTCATTTTTGGAGTTAAATAAAACTCTACCATAAGAGATGAGGGATGGGAAAAATGGAACTACCCTCCTTGCTCCTTCCTTTTTACTTCTTTTATGTATGTTGCGATAAATATTACCACGACATGAGTTGTATTGATGGTTTGGAATGTGTTCTTTTGTCATTCCTAGCTCTCGAGAGGCAGGTGGTGGTTAGGACGTTACCACCAAACAGGAAAACAAGAACCTGGGTAAAAAGCCTGTTTCTGAGTGGTAAAGGAAGGAATTACCTTATACCTACAGTCTGGATCTATATAAGAAATGTTGTCAGCCACATGTATTAGCTGCCTTGGTCAGTGAAAGATGTGATGAAAAGGATTAAACAAAGCTGTTATCAATCAGCATGGTCAAAGAAACTAAGAGATAGTCCAAGTTTGAACAAAACTAACAGCAGTGAGTACCCTCCAACTGCCTGTTGGATTCCCAGTTTTGAATACAAAAAGTATTACCCTTTGACACAAGTCATGTGCAGGCAGGTTCAACACTAGGTCCTAGATATGAACACCATCAGGAAGACACTATGAACGAAGCAAGAGGATCAGTTATCAGTTGGGGTATCTTCATTGCACTCCGGACATGTCCATAGGTGCTCAGATCCTCCCCCCAGCATATGCATCAGCTTCCGGTGGCAAGAGGAGTCAATGATTATACACATGCGACAGAGGAGATCCTCCGACTGTCCTGTGACTCCCAGTTTGTGTGCTGGAGGTTCTTCTTCTGTTCCATGCTTGTGCAGACCAGTCTGGACATAGTCCCAGATGATACCAATGAACGACTTTCAGCATTGTTTGTTCCTACACTGGATTGTTATATCAAAGGATGGCTATTTGCTGGTCCCAGGTCGGCCTGATTGCATTATCAACAAGTGTGGGATGGCCTTATCAACCTGAGACTGGGTGTGTGTAAAAGCCTCATGAACAATAGTTGAGATTCTGTGATTAAAAACTGATTCGATGCCAACCGCCAACCGATTGCCAAACAGTCTCAACTTTTTGACCCCTTCATCAATATATTGGCAAGATCTTGGCAGTCCGTTTGTTTCTTTCGTTTGCGATCCCTTGCTTAATTTTAATACCCTGAATTTTATGCCGAAAGAAGGTTTTTCATTTACACAGAGGCCACGAGATATCAAAATTTGGTGAATTAGTCGTGTTGATGTGTTTAAAGTTGTGTTAAAAAAGTTGTAGTTACTCGCGGTTGTAGGAATTGCATGGGCCCTTGATTTTCGGCCTTATTTACATCAGATAAAAGTTTGAAACAATGTTAGATTGTAGTTATTCTTATTTAAAGGAATTTGTGAATGATTCTAAACTGATAGCACATGTTAAATGTGTTTGTTCGGTTAAAATTAATTATTTATGAATGTAAACAAAACTAACTGGCTACCTTAGCTGGTTAGCCGCTAACCGTGAAAGTTTGTCATCATGTCGAATTAGCTAATGGGCCACACTTGTGCCCCTAAAGTTTGCTTTGCCTATCACAAAGTATTTAAGGAGTATTTAAATAATTAAATTTAAAAGAATAATAATTATAACTAAATAAAAAATAGCGTACATTTTGTGTTTATCGGCAGAAAACGGTCAAAACCTGTCTCGTGATTTTCCGACATTTTCCATTTTATGTGACAATGAGTTTCAAAATAGGATGTTTTTATTGTGATTTATTGGTGTTATGGAGCCGTTCTAGTGATATTTGTGTAGCAAAGTGGTGTAGTTATCATAATTCAGTAAGTTACATTGGATTATAAACAGCGTTGGAGCAGTACGACCTTGGTAAGTGGACATTTCATGCACTTGTCTTCAATTTATTTTTTACAACATCTGCTAATATTATTATTATATTTCTAAATTCTAGCAACAATAGCAATACCGTGTTCCTTGTGCAATGTCCTTTAATTTGATATATAATACAATATATTTGCTACCATTTTAACAATTTTTAGATCATTAATGTGTGTCATACACCCCTACTTCCCATTTTCTGCCATCAATTTCTGCTTGGGCAAAACCCACTTTTTGTTTGGCACTGAATCAGTTAACCAGAGATGCTGGACGGTTGTCATCTTTTTCATTATATATGATGATGTAGGGAATTACCTTCAGCCCAGTCTGAAGAGGAACTCCTGAAATTTTGACTGACCTAGGCCTCAACTTCACTAGGACACAGAGCTCACTAGCACAAGAGTCTATTAATTCTGTCTCTGGATAAAAGGGATTATCATGTGCACTTGAGCCAATTGCATGGATATTAGATGGGTGGAACACAACCGAGTGCATTAATTCAGTCCCCGGAGGATAATAGGGACATTATCTGTGCTGCACTCCAGATAAATAACTATCATCAGAAGAGAACAAGAGAAAGAGGAAATAGGACTGATTAATTAGCCTAGTGATTGAGTTCTGAATTAGTGTTATTATTTGGTCTTGGGAATATATCATTGATTTACAATATGTGGATTGGTCAATAGTCTGAGAACCAAATAGGGTTGTTATTTTGGTTTTGATTGTGTTAATGTTGGGGATACATGGGGGTTATAACATTTAAATGTGTTTATGATATTGCGTATCATCCATGGACTTTCCAAAGAATCAATACATTTAATACAAACATATGTTTACTCTGGATCTTGATTTAATTCCTGGTGAACAAGTTTGTCCCAATGTTGATGTTTACGTCAATTGCTTGTTGATGTTTGCTTGACAGTGGTTGTTCTATATGTTGTAAACAATCAATGTTCTCTGACACTATATCAAATTCAAAAGGTGATCAAGTGGGAAGGGAGACCTACAAATAGATACCATTGTCAAAAGGAGTGAATTGTTTTTCCCCTTGAATCTGTGGTAAATTTTCCCTGATCACCTTGCCTTATAGAAGTGAGTGAGAATGTAAATAAATCCCATCTAGGATCCCCTAGACAAACTCAGCAATTATTCTCATATATTAAATCCTACATCCCACACATACATACAAGCTGGCTCACTGAGCCACTTACTTGAGAAGCTGTATTAAAAGTCACACGCACACACTTTCTTTCTCTCCTATTTATTTGTTGTTCACCCCTATCAATTTCCCACCTTTCATAATGTACCATTTCTTCTCTCCCCCCCCCCCCCCCCCCCCCCCCCCGATTTCCTATTTTGGTTTGTTTCCCGAACTTCTACATTTATTTGAAGAAAATGGTCAGATCGCTATTTGTGGAGTGTGACATTTCTCTATACAGCTAAGTATTCTTGTTTTCCATGTTTCCTTGTATCATTCACTTTTATTTGTATATTTAATTCTTTCATCTGCCAAGCTTTCTAGTCATATTTTATGTTCATCCATTCACTAGCAATGAGCAGGTTTAACAGGTAAATTGCTGTGACACAAACATTTTAAAAGTGAACATGAATCAGAGGGCACAATGAAATTGACAAAACCGGTCTCAGTAAACAAGGACTTGTTAGCAGGATGTTTAAATTCATCAACATATACCTCACAGTCACAATTCTTGATGACTTGTCTCCATGGGTGCGAATCAAATACAAACGCTTCTTGGACAACAACTGATGGATTTTTATTTTATAGATACCCTAGAATAAAGGTAACAGTCATGCAGGCAATAACACAGAAATAAAACAAAAGAATGGGCCAGGCATAAATATTAATAAAACAAAGGAAAAGAGACAATTAACAGACTCAACATGAAAAACTAAGAGTAAAATAAAGCAATTCAAATGAAGTGGCACAGACTGACAGCCCAATGGTCCTGGACTCAAATCTAACTGGAGGTTAAATGATTGTCATGACCACACAACTCCTGAGCCAATCCAGCCTCAATCAATGGGCAGCAGAAAATATTCTGTGATATCAGGAGACTGGCCTGGTACCGATCACATCTTCCTTCAAGTGTCATGTACTCATGACAGAATCATGTCTCCCTACCTGAAATACTTTGGCTATATTAAATGCTACAGTGTCCTAAAAGGAACAGTAACGGAAAACATGGCTCCTGGAAGAATAGGGAGGTGTCGATCAACAGGAAGGTGGACACAGGACATTAAAGACAGCCTGGGCCTGGACATTCATGATGAAGTGGAACATGCCAAAGATTGAGTCTTTTCAGCAGGCCATGAGTGGGATGTTCTATTTTATTATAAATACTCATTATGTCTTCCCTGACAGCCCTTCTGATCTTTGTAGGTGGAAATATTTGAGCCTGTTTGCTGTAATTTTCTCCTTCCTTCTGTTAACAGGAAGGTGATCTAACCAAAAACCAATTTAAGGTGTTGATGGCAGTACAAGAAAATATGTCACCTGATGAGCTGGTCACACAAGCAAAAGACATTCTTATTTCATCAGTACAAAATATGATTCCTAAGAAAATACTATTGATGAGCCAATATTGTATCTTTATGAATCAGGAACAGTCAGCATATTTGATTGTGTTACAATATCATTTCAGTGAAACTACAATCAACAAATTATGACAGCCTTTTTCATAACAACCCGACATTATATTTCTATGAAGTATTCAACACTACAATTCATTGTATCGCTTGAGAGATAACCTTGGCACAATATTCATTGACTGCAGCTCTTGAAACAACAATTTACATGCATAAGGCATTTTCAGTCTTGATACATCACTGGATGACTTACAATACTGGCACCTGAGGATGAACACAATATGTTAACAATATTATTACAAACATGTAACAGTATAAGAGTAAATGCAACAACATAATAGTTCTACAAAGAAACGCGAATTAAAGAATAACCTGCACAAGTTAATAATGACATTTGGACACACCTGGAAAGAAGTGAACACACAGTCATATTCAGAATGAGAACAGGATGCTGCATCTCACAA
This sequence comes from Cepaea hortensis, assembly GCA_963921405.1. NCBI lineage: Eukaryota > Metazoa > Mollusca > Gastropoda > Stylommatophora > Helicidae > Cepaea > Cepaea hortensis. The sequence goes on from OY992886.1 coordinate 50,417,022, forward strand.
ATAAGCACGTGATTCAGGAAGGTGATCTAAACAAAACTCTCTGAGCACAGTTTTGGCCCTTAGCAGCCTCAGTTACAGATGAGCCGTATGGAGATCTGGATGTGCCCAAAACAACATCCAAGTTCATATTTAAAACTGAAATATTCGATGCCTGTGAAATAATGCATGATGTGTAGGTTTGTATAACTGTTATATGTATGAATCTCTTGAAACTCAACTCTCCTTCAGTAAAAAAAACAAACAAACTGTAAACGAATACAGAACTAAGAACAGCAACTCTCAACCTTCTTAATGATACATGCCAAAATTGGTATTTAATATGCATGTATAAAGATGGACGAGTATGGAATTCAACAATAAATTGAGGAGCTGGTGTATTTGTTACATTTCCAGACATATCCAGTGCAATTATTATAAAGCCCATCTGGTACAGGAGACAGAAATGAGAGAAGAGAAACTAACTGAATCTGACCTTGAAAACAGCCTTTTAATCACAAACGTCCAAGAAAGCTGAACACTTTAACCTTCCTGATGGTAAATACGGGAAACTGATTACATCTTAACACAACAAAGATGGATTACTTGTACTTGATCCACAAGGACTTGCAAGGAACAGACTGCAGCACAGATAATGCACTACTTGTGACAGATTTCAAGGTACAATTGAAGACAGTGATAAAAAGAACATAACCAATATGGTTCGAAGTAAATGATATACCAACTAAATATAACATTGAAGTAAAAAACAAAAACCAATTTAAGGCGTTGATGGCAGTACAAGAAAATATGACACCTGATAAGCTGGTCACACAAGCAACATACATTCTCATTTCATCACTACAAAATATGATTCCTAAGAAAAGGTATAAGAAGTTGAAATAAATACATCACAAAGGAAATGCTGAGGTTAATAGAAGGAAGGAGAAAATTACAGAAACAGGCTCAAATATCCCCACCAATAAAGATCAGAAGTGCTGTCAGGGAAGGCATGAGTATTTGTAATAAAATAGAGCCTCTCTAGTTGCAAGGAAAAGATGAAGACTTGTTTAAGGAAATAAAGCATTAACAGGCAAATTCAGACCATCGTTAAATGTAATAAAGGACTGGTGACACTTTAATAGAAAGCAAAGAAATGCTAGAAAGATGGACGGAGTACTGTGGAGAAATGTACAAAGACACGACAACGAGCATGATAATATACATGAAAGTGTGCAGAGAGAACCAGAACCTTTATTAGCAGAAGTACGCCGGCAATACAAAGTCTACAGAAAAAGAAGTCAACCGTTACTGACAACATACCAAGCAGGAGGAGAAATCAGCATCAATAACTACCAGGCACTATGTATGAAGATTTTTGAATAACGCCATTTGGCCCAAAGCATGGAAGAGAACAATATACAACCTTCTACCAGAGAAAAGATATTTTAAATTGTGCAACAACTATCGAACCATCACACTTATAAGTCATGCTAGCAAAATCCTCCAGTGAATTGTCATGAAGGGGATTGAAAGTAAATTACAATATGAATTACAGCAAGTACAGGCAGGTTTTAGACAGGGCAGAGGAACCAGGGACCACACCTTCAACAAAAGAACAATCTTTGAGAAAAAAAAAGGAGACCAGAGATAATTTTGACCCATTTGTAATTGATGGAGATCAAATTCCAGAACTTAGATATAAAACAGATCTTCTCTCAAATAGTGCTCAAGGACTAGGAGAGCTGATCTTGTCTATGGAAATAAAATCTTTTTCTGAACTTAAGCAAAACAAAAACAATGTCTATGGACACAATTGCATATCAACCAAAGATCACAATCAGCAATGAAGAAATTTCACAAATTTTAAATATCTTGGCTCCTTTGTCAATAACAATGGGAATGCTTCAAAATAAGTTAGAGGCAGACAGACCATAGTAGTGGAGAGATTATAGAAGATCGGTAAACAAGTTAAGGTGGCAACAAGTGGATGTGAATCATGGACCATGGTGCTCTCACCAAAGAAAAAAATGAGGGCTTGTGAACTGAACTACAGAAAAACTCTTAGAATATCATGGAGCGAAAAATTCTTAGAATATCATGGAGCGAACAACTCTTAGAATATCATGGAGCAAATTCAATTTCATTCAAATCCCAAAGCAAGAACCTGCTATGGGTCTGTGATATGATAGGGCCATGACATCTTGAAAGCCTGGATGCATGGAGAAATAGGTGGCCAGTCTTGACCTCACATAGCAAGATGATGAGATAGGGCCATGACATCTTGAAAGCCTGGATGCACAGAGAAATAGGTGGCCACCCTTGACCTCATATGGCAAGATGATGAGATAGGACAATCACATCTTGAAAGCCTGGATGCACGGAGAAATAGATGGCCACCCTTGACCTCGCATAGCAAGATGTTGAGATAGGGCCATGATATCTTGAAAGCCTGGATGCACAGAGAAATAGGTGGCCACCCTTGACCTCATATGGCAAGATGATGATATAGGACAATCACATCTTGAAAGCCTGGATGCACGGAGAAATAGGTGGCCAGCCTTGACCTCACATAGCAAGATGATGAGATAGGGCCATGACATCTTGAAAGCCTGGATGCACGAAGAAATAGATTACCAGTTTTGACCTCACATAGCAAGATGATGAGATAGGGCCATGACATCTTGAAAGCCTGGGTGCATGGAGAAATAGGTGGCCACCCTTGACCTCACATAGCAAGATAATGAGATAGGGCCATGACATCCTGAAAGCCTGGATGCATGGAGAAATAGGTGGCCACCCTTGACCTCACATAGCAAGATGATGAGATAGGGCTATGAGATCTTGAAAGCGTGGATGCATGAAGAAATATGTGGCCACCCTTGACCTCACATAGCAAGATGATGAGATAGGGCCATGACATCTTGAAAGCGTGGATGCATGAAGAAATATGTGGCCACCCTTGACCTCATATAGCAAGATGATGAGATAGGGCCATGACATCCTGAAAGTCTGGATGCACGGAGAAATAGGTGGCCAGTCTTGACCTCACATAGCAAGATGATGAGATAGGGCCATGACATCTTGAAAGCCTGGATGCACGGAGAAATACGTGGCCACCCTTGACCTCACATAGCAAGATGATGAGACAGGGCCATGACATCCTGAAAGTCTGGATGCACGGAGAAATAGGTGGCCACCCTTGACCTCACATAGCAAGATGATGAGATAGGGCCATGACATCCTGAAAGTCTGGATGCATGGAGAAATAGGTGGCCACCCTTGACCTCACATAGCAAGATGATGAGATAGGGCCATGACATCTTGAAAGCCTGAATGCAATGAGAAATAGATGGCCAGTCTTGACCTCACAAAGCATGATGATGAGATAGGGCCATGACATCCTGAAACCCTGGATGCACGGAAAAATAGGTGACCAGCCTTGACCTCACATAGCAAGATGATGAGATAGGGCCATGACATCCTGAAAGCATGGATGCACGGAGAAATAGGTGGCCAGTCTTGACCTCACATAGCAAGATGAGATAGGGCCATGACATCCTGAAAGCGTGGATGCACGGAGAAATAGGTGGCCAGTCTTGACCTCACATAGCAAGATGAGATAGGGCCATGACATCCTGAAAGCGTGGATGCACGGAGAAATAGGTGGCCAGTCTTGACCTCACATAGCAAGATAATGAGATAGGGTCATGACATCCTGAAAGCATGGATGCATGGAGAAATAGGTGGCCAGACTTGACCTCACATAGCAAGATGATGAGATAGGGCCATGACATCTTGAAAGCCTGAATGCATGGAGAAATAGATGGCCAGTCTTGACCTCACATAGCAAGATGATGAGATAGGGTCATGACATTCTGAAAGCCTGGATGCACGGAGAAATAGATGGCCAGTCTTGACCTCACATAGCAAGATGATGAGATAGGGCCATGACATCCTGAAAGTATGGATGCATGGAGAAATAGATGGCCAGTCTTGACCTCACATAGCAAGATGATGAGATAGGGTCATGACATCCTAAAAGCCTGGATGCACAGAGAAATAGATGGCCAGTCTTGACCTCACATAGCAAGATGATGAGATAGGGTCATGACATCCTGAAAGCCTGGATGCACGGAGAAATAGATGGCCAGCTTTGACTTCACATAGCAAGATGATGAGATAGGGCCATGACATCCTGAAAGCCTGGATGCACGGAGAAATAGATGGCCAGTCTTGACCTCACATAGCAAGATGATGAGATAGGGTCATGACATCCTGAAAGCCTGGATGCATGGAGAAATAGGTGGCCACCCTTGACCTCACATAGCAAGATGATGAGATAGGGCTATGACATCTTGAAAGCGTGGATGCATGAAGAAATATGTGGCCACCCTTGACCTCACATAGCAAGATGATGAGATAGGGCCATGACATCTTGAAAGCGTGGATGCATGAAGAAATATGTGGCCACCCTTGACCTCATATAGCAAGATGATGAGATAGGGCCATGACATCCTGAAAGTCTGGATGCACGGAGAAATAGGTGGCCAGTCTTGACCTCACATAGCAAGATGATGAGATAGGGCCATGACATCTTGAAAGCCTGGATGCACGGAGAAATAGGTGGCCACCCTTGACCTCACATAGCAAGATGATGAGATAGGGCCATGACATCTTGAAAGCCTGGATGCATGGAGAAATAGGTGGCCACCCTTGACCTCACATAGCAAGATGATGAGATAGGGCCATGACATCCTGAAAGTCTGGATGCACGGAGAAATAGGTGGCCACCCTTGACCTCACATAGCAAGATGATGAGATAGGGCCATGACATCTTGAAAGCCTGAATGCACGGAGAAATAGATGGCCAGTCTTGACCTCACAAAGCATGATGATGAGATAGGGCCATGACTTCCTGAAACCCTGGATGCACGGAAAAATAGGTGACCAGCCTTGACCTCACATAGCAAGATGATGAGATAGGGCCATGACATCCTGAAAGCATGGATGCACGGAGAAATAGGTGGCCAGTCTTGACCTCACATAGCAAGATGAGATAGGGCCATGACATCCTGAAAGCGTGGATGCACGGAGAAATAGGTGGCCAGTCTTGACCTCACATAGCAAGATAATGAGATAGGGTCATGACATCCTGAAAGCGTGGATGCACGGAGAAATAGGTGGCCAGCCTTGACCTCACATAGCAAGATGATGAGATAGGGCCATGACATCTTGAAAGCCTGAATGCATGGAGAAATAGATGGCCAGTCTTGACCTCACATAGCAAGATGATGAGATAGGGCCATGACATCCTGAAAGTATGGATGCATGGAGAAATAGATGGCCAGTCTTGACCTCACATAGCAAGATGATGAGATAGGGTCATGACATCCTGAAAGCCTGGATGCACGGAGAAATAGATGGCCAGTCTTGACCTCACATAGCAAGATGATGAGATAGGGTCATGACATCCTGAACGCCTGGATGCACGGAGAAATAGATGGCCAGCTTTGACCTCACATAGCAAGATGATGAGATAGGGCCATGACATCCTGAATGCCTGGATGCACGGAGAAATAGATGGCCAGTCTTGACCTCACATAGCAAGATGATGAGATAGGGTCATGACATCCTGAAAGCCTGGATGCACGGAGAAATAGGTGGCCAGTCTTGACCTCACATAGCAAGATAATGAGATAGGGTCATGACATCCTGAAAGCGTGGATGCACGGAGAAATAGGTGGCCAGCCTTGACCTCACATAGCAAGATGATGAGATAGGGCCATGACATCTTGAAAGCCTGAATGCATGGAGAAATAGATGGCCAGTCTTGACCTCACATAGCAAGATGATGAGATAGAGTCATGACATTCTGAAAGCCTGGATGCACGGAGAAATAGATGGCCAGTCTTGACCTCACATAGCAAGATGATGAGATAGGGCCATGACATCCTGAAAGTATGAATGCATGGAGAAATAGATGGCCAGTCTTGACCTCACATAGCAAGATGATGAGATAGGGTCATGACATCCTGAAAGCCTGGATGCACGGAGAAATAGATGGCCAGTCTTGACCTCACATAGCAAGATGATGAGATAGGGTCATGACATCCTGAAAGCCTGGATGCATGGAGAAATAGATGGCCAGTCTTGACCTCACATAGCAAGATGATGAGATAGGGTCATGACATCCTGAAAGCCTGGATGCACGGAGAAATAGGTGGCCAGTTTTGACCTCACATAGCAAGATGATGAGATAGGGTCATGACATCCTGAAAGCGTGGATGCACGGAGAAATAGGTGGCCAGCCTTGACCTCACATAGCAAGATGATGAGATAGGGTCATGACATCCTGAAAGCGTGGATGCACAGAGAAATAGGTGGCCACCCTTGACCTCACATAGCACGATGATGAGATAGGGCCATGACATCCTGAAAGCGTGAATGCACGGAGAAATAGGTGGCCAGTCTTGACCTCACATAGCAAGATGATGAGATAGGGCCATGACATCCTGAAAGCGTGGATGCACGGAGAAATAGGTGGCCAGTCTTGACCTCACATAGCAAGATGATGAGATAGGGCCATGACATCCTGAAAGCGTGGATGCACGGAGAAATAGGTGGCCAGCCTTGACCTCACATAGCACGATGATGAGCGCAGGCGCAAACTCTCGTCCAACTTCACTCATAACATTATCAGCGTAGCTCCCTATTAACTATGCTAACTAGCCCGCTATGGTGGTCCAAGAAGAAAACTACCAACATTCTATACAATCTGAACATGGAAGAAAACTGGCTTATAAACAGTCTTGTGTCTTGGAAACTGACATTCTTTGGACAGATCAGTGATGGAAGACATAGTCTCTGAAAGAAGAAACAGGGGTCAACCTCACAAAGATGGACACACAGAACATTACAGACACCTTGGGAATGAGGGTGCATGAGGCGGGAAAAATAGCAAGCGATCCTGAGGCTTTTCGATGCACTGTGGCGACAGCGACGTTCTGTGAATGACCTGCTACATGATGAATGATTTTTAAAGTTGCATATCCCTTACAGGATGTTGCAGTCAACACCAGCATTTTACTATCGTTGTTGATGTCTTGGCAAGTTGTTACATTCTGTAGTTTGCCATTGCTTCCTGAACAACCGGCTACCATACCAGCACGTTAAATCCAGCTCGACACGGTCTGCTGCCAAATCGGTTGCCGCCGTGTTTCAAATGCAGGTAAGCGGTATTACGAATCGTGTTCGCAGCGCCATCGCCACGGAGTCCGGTGAATCTACCAAATCTATTTCACTGCAATTGTCCTTTGCTAATTTTAACTGCATCCCCTCTTATAATTTTATTTACGAGGGGGCTTCAAATGAAAACCTGAAACGTTTTATTTTGGTAAACATATTCTGAAAAAGTAAAGAACAAATCTATCATTTTTCAATGTACCCTCCACCAGCGATAAAGTGCTTGGATTACTGCAGAAACAAATTCGCTAGGTCACATGTGTAACCACTCATGCACCACCTGCTGTACCTCTTCATCGGACCAAAAAGTCTTTCCTCCCAATGACTCTCTGAGCTGTGAAAACAGGTGGAAATCACTTGGGGCTAAGTCTCTAGGTCTGACAAGTGCGGGGGATGTGGTACACACTGAAAGTTGAGTCTTTGATGGTTTCAACTGTTGCATGGGCAGTATGGGGGGGGGGTGAACATTGTCATGTTGCAAAAGGACACCTTTACTCGAAGTCCACGTTGTTTGAATTTGATTGCGGGTCAAAGATGATTCCTGAGAAGATCTGTATACGTATCACCGATGACAGTTTTCCCTCTTGGTATGTAGTGCTCTAAGATAATACCTCGTTCATCCCAAAAAGAGTCAGCAGAAACTTCCCTGCAGATGGCTTCTGTGGTTTCAGTAAGGAGGGACGGCACCATGCCTTGCTTGCTCTCTTCATTTCCAGCTCATGGTAGTGAACTCAGTTTTCATCTCCAGTAACAATTCTTGATAGGAAATAAATCTGTTTCAAAGCACTGCAAAAGTTCTTGACAAGCATCAACGCGGCGTTGTTTCAATTCTGGAGTAAGCTGAGGTGGCACCCACCTTGCAGACACATTTTGGTACTGTAGCACATCATGCATGATGTGGTGTGCTGAACCTTGACTGATGTCAAGATGTGCGACACTGTCACTTACAGTCAACTAACAGTTTTCCTGTACTAGGCCTTCAGTGGTTGCAGTTAATTCTCTGAGGTCACTACTTGGTGTGCCTGACCCGGTCGAAAACAGTCTGTCACAGATGTCACGCCGTATTGAAACTTCCTACTCAACTCATACACTTGCTGGACTGACAGGCATGCATCACCATACTGGACCTTCATTCGCTAATGAACTTCTACAGATTTGACCACATCACTGATTTAAAAAAAAAAACAGATAACAGAACGCTGCTACTCTTTGGCGCATGTCAAAAATGGGGTGGCCATCTTTGAGCTGTCCTTATGACCTCACTGTGATTGTCTGCACCGTAATGTTACGTGCTTAACACACATCCTTAAAACATAACATTGACAGTTTACAAGACAATGGCATCATCTCATCTCATCTTGTTCCTCTTGTACCTTGTGGTGTCGAGATGAAGTATAAACAGCAGGAGAGTGTCCATTTATGGGCTTCATGTGTCGAGATTCCCATGGACTGCTATTCCCTCTGTCTATAGTTTAAGTGGCCGGCCTATTCTTCTGCTTCCTTTCGGTCTGTAAATCATTGCTTGTTGTGGTATGGCGTGAGTGCCAACCAACTTACATAGGTATAACAGGAAGACAATTAGCCAATTAAGTAGCTGAACATCAGTATCACCAGTAACATCACCAGTATGGGTGGAAAAGAGAGTTACTCAGCCTTCAGGAATTCCTGTGCAGTCAGAAGGCTATAACATGTCCTCATCAATTTTTCAACACCCCATAAAATATGGTCATCACATGAACAAAGAAAAAGTGTTTCACATAATGTATTCAACAAACAATTGCTCAAATATAGTCAGGCATTAGCAGTTAGACAGTTTCAGTTGGTTTTATGCAAACAGAAAGAGTTTGTGGTAAATTGGAACTATACCTGTGACTAGGGGTTTTAATTGTTTCAGTTAAAGTATTATTCATTTGTTCCCTTCATATGATATATAACTCTACAGTATGCAACTGATGACATACAATGGAATGTGCTAGGCAATAAATCGTGCAATATATTGTTTGTGGCTTCTATGTTTACATATAGACAACTTACCAGCCTGAGTATCCAATCAAGCCACACTGGCCACACACATCAACTTCAAACTCATCACTTGAAATCATGAGACGCTCCAAAAGAAGCATACTGAAATGGAATATATGGACAATTGACCTAACAGCTGTGTACTATACATTTGCTTCAATGCTTTTATTATCTCCCATATCACAGGCAAAATTATGACTTTCTAAAAAAAAAAAAAAAAGTGAAAGAAAAGAACATCTTGCCACTTCTGCATATTTATAAGATGATCATGCAGTTATGTGTAACTTTCAACTATTGTCCTTATGGCCATCAGGGAACTTTTCTGCTGTCACATATTTTCAAAGCAATAGCCATTGGATAAGTCTAGGCTTGACACATTATTAAGACCATAAAGCTCTAGGTTTAAATTCTTTTGTCTTGCAAAAACTTCCTAGTGCCATGAAAGCCCATCTTGCCTTTTGTATTGTTAATTTAATATCTCTATTTGTTCAAGGAACTTTGTCTATACTGCTACTTAAATATGTGCATGATTTCATTTCTCGAAGTGAGGTTTTACCAAGTGAGATCAGTTTATCATTTGCAAAAATTAACCCAATTATTTTTGACATTCTCTTTCCAACTTTTAGACCTAATTGTGGTACTCATGTCACCAGAGAATTGATTGTTTCAGATGTTGTTAGTTAGCATGGACAAATCCATCTTACAAGGACTTAAATGGATATACTTCCTGATCATGCTGGAGTGAGAGGTAAAGAGAGAGAGGATCTGTTGGCTTCAAGAGCATCAATAATTGACAGATAATGAAGATATTTTTCAGACTATGAATGACTGATAGCTGCATTGTAATGAACTCCTCGCTGGCTCTGCAGTTAAAGCTGATCCAGCTGACAGTCCAATAAGAATCAAGAATCGAGGAGCAGCACAAGATGAAGAAGACAGACACGTGGTTGCAAGTCTGAGACAGGAAGTGTACTAATTTGCATAGAGGTAGGCACAATAGGTCTAATCTCCCATGCCATAGGTATAAAGGAACAAGCGAGGACTCGAGCACAGCTGTGTGAAGCTGCAAAAAAAAAAGGCCTAATGCTAGCTAGCTCTGGAGCAATCTGAGTGTTGAGTGGGATAAATCACTGTAGTAATATGGATCATGTTTCTATCTGTAAGTAAAAGTATACCATGTCCGAAGTCTAATATCGAAGCCAGCAAACAATCTCTCATCTAAGATCTGGAACTTTTACTGTCTCGATTCAACTCCGTAGCCGACCCTCCAAACTAGTGCAGTACACTTGAGAACGGAACTCTGCAATGTAGTCGAAACACCACGCAGCCATCTCTGAGGTCAAGGAATGTTGGCTGAAGCCCAACCTCCAGCAAAGTTGATTATGGTGGTGTAAGTTGTCTTGCAAGGACTGCACTCCACAGCAGAGATGGGGTGAGGGTTGGGGAGACCAAGCCAACAATCAAGTAGCCCAGAGGAAGAGCTGACTTCCTAGGGGGGTGAGCGGGAGTGCATCTCCTTGAGCCATGACTGGGGCACAATGTCCAAATGTCCAATGATGTATAGCGAACTGGCCTACCCCCAGTGTCAGGAAGATACAGGGCCGAAACATTTGGGGAAGGGGATGATTCTGATGTTCCTTGGTGGAGTTTTTATCATTACCAGTTTTGTGCATGTATGATTACAGCTGAGAAAGAAGAATAAACTAAACATTTACTAGATTAGAGTTCAGAAGAAAGGGAGCATAAGAAGCTTAAGAGAAAGAAAAAAAAAGCTATTGTATAAAAAAAAAAACAAGATTAAATTAAAAGGTGAAAAGTAATTAGAATCAAATGGAAGCTGTTTCCTTATGACAAGTGTATCACAATTAGTTGTACACTTTTCTAACTCAGAGGTCAGTGAGTTTGAGTTTTTATAAGGTTTACTTCCTCTAGAAAGATTCCATCCAAGGTAACAGGCTCAATCTACCCATTTGTGGAAGCAGAGATATAAATAATGAGATCAGAAAGAACATACATATACACAGGCCAATGTTCAAATACCAATATTTACCTAGCACCATATCCAATAAGACAATCTCTCTCCATCTCCCCTAATCTCAGACCACCATCTCTTGATCGACCCTCTGTCGGCTGGCGAGTGAGCACAGCCCGAGGACCTTTGGCACGTGCATGCATTTTGTCCAAAACCATGTGTTTCAGCTTCTGGTAGTAGATTGGGCCAAAGTAGATGTAAGCGGCCAATGGCTCCCTGTAGAGTCATCATCAGTATAACTTTAATAATAAACAGTCTAAAGTATTTACGGAATCATTTTAATATAAAATGTATGGCACACAAAATCAAGCACACTGAAAATATTACAGAATCACATACTTCACAAATACCTGTCCACCCTGATCACATAATACCCCCCAAATAAATAAGCAGTATCAGGCACATTTATGTAGAACAAAATAGCAGTCTTACTACCGATTTTAGGCCAAGTTGGTCTGAAAGCACAGGCCAATATAAAGACACATTCTGTACTACTTAATAAAGCATGTGCTGCATGCCACAGAAAAAGTTTAATTATTAATGATTACTGATTAATATCATAGAAATCATGCTCATAAACTGTAATGTGATGTTTATAATAAACACAACATTCACCTCTTTTATCCATTATTTTAGCTTGTTAAAAAGTATTGCTGAAATAAATATACTACTGGGTATACAATTATTTAAAAAAAGAAACAACCAATCAAAGAGATGGCCTATAAAATACACTGTGGTATAAACAGATGGCACCTAATGAGAAAATGCCAACAAACACTCAAAACTGCACATAATGTTCAACATTCTGAATTCTACTTCAATTGAAATCTGAATTTGAGCACATTTGATTAAAAGACAATGTGCAACAAATAAGGTATAGGGCACTTAGCAGCACTCATGGAATGTAAATATATACAAGTTAGCTGCATGTCCTTTACAGGACGTCACAATCGACCCCAGCATTGTTTATGGCTGTTTGTGATTTACTAGGCAATTTAGTAGTTTTAAATATTTACAGTATTAGCAACAACAACAAAAAATACAGCAATGGTAAGCTGAATGTTGATATTGTCTAAAGATTGTTGTAGCTGACAAAGGGGCATAACTGTAATACATGTTGTAATCAAGTCTTATAATGGGATAACTTTATCTGACAAGAAGTGGGCAGGCTATCTCCTGGCCAGAATATTCAGTTTCAAATAGAGACCGTTGTCTCTAGATCTCTGCCTCTTCTCTTGTCCTGTATCCCCAATGGAGCATAGGCCCTCAGCTCAAACATGCTTAGCCATTCTATACTTGTTCATCTCCTCTCAATATTGTTGACCTCTGTCTCCATGTGTTTATAGGTCTCCATCTTTGTAATTGGACCAATGGGGTATAGACGTGAAATGAGGTTTCACCAAACAAGAACTCTAGGTCCCATTAATTGATTGATTGATTTAGGAACCGATATCACGGCATTTGGGACATTCCCATAAGCGCTCCATCCCCATCCTCAGCAGCCAGCGAAGAGTTCCAACACTAATAGTTCCATTAATGAATGTAGTTAATCTCGTACCCAGTCATTTTCTACTGATTCTGTTATCAGATGTTCTGCTCATAGTATGTTTAGTTATCTCCACAAGCTATGCATTAGTCCAATTCTGCACAGACACCAGTTAAAGAATGTTTGTAGTTTTTAGCAATTATTTTAGTCTTTCTCCATATTTCTTATCCATGCAGTAGTATTAATTTAAAGTTATAATAAATTCTACATGCAGTAGTATTAATTTAAAGTTATAAATTCCAAGCCTAATTTCCGTTGACTCTCACTTATTTCCTGGTGTTATGAAAGCTCCTCTTGCCTTTGATATTCTTATTTTATATCTCTGTTTGCTCCCCATCTCTGTTTGCTCCCCATCTCTGTTTGCTCCCCATCTCTGTTTAGTGGTAATGGGACTCTTTCAGTCCTGTAGGACTATAGAGTTGTGCCGCTGGGGAAGCCCCTGGCAGCACCGCTAGTGACTGTATAGTCCAAAGCGAGAGTGACAATCTCTGTCGCAGTTTCCACATCTGTAAGACATGGCTGGTCCCGCAGTAAATGACTGCATTTTACGCCTGTGCCTCTTATCCTCAGTTTGTTGAATCAGATTGCGCTCAAACAGCACCGGTCTGTTTCGTACATCTCTTCTCCAGGAACATTTGTCTGTTGCAACTCTTTCCCACGTGTCTGGATCTATGCCATGGGTTTTCAAATCTTGTTTACGGGTGCCAAATGTTGCTGTTATGTAGCCGGGGACGGGGTTGGGGCGAGCGCCCAACCTTGCATAAACACCCCAATGGCTTGTGCATTCATTACCATTGCAGCAAAAGTCCATCGCTTGGCCTTCTCGTGGCGGACCTGTTTTAACTAACAGGAGAAGGGGCTGCGGCGAGTCACTAGCGCTGAGAAATAACCAGAACGCTCTAGATGTGTATGCATGTACATGCATGCGCAGGCAAGTGTGTGCGTGCCTACACACCTAAATTCGAGTAAGACAACAGTCTGCTCTAGCAAAGGGAAGGCGCTGAAGATGGAGGCAACCAGCCAGGAGGCGCACCACATAAATCAGGATGCCACTCAATCATGCTATGAAATACGTCGACCACTGCTAAATTTTATGGTGCTCACCCAGCTTTGGACCCCCAGGCAGGTGCAGTGCCTGGCCTTATGCCTCGAAAGGGTCCAACCACAACTACTGGAGGTCCTTCTCAAATGTCCTGTCGCGCCAGGGGACCTGAGAATAGAGCGACTAACAATAATCCATACCAAACAAAGACAAACAATAATGCGGAGGGAGTCAGCAACAAAAAATAGAACTAGAAAACATCTTGGACCAAGAAAAGGTAAGCGTATGTTGCTTGTAAGAAACTCACCTCAACGAAAATATAGCCTTCAAAATCAGAGGCTACCAGTATTACCGATCTGACCGAAAGGACAGACAAAAAGGTGGGATACTGACCTTTGTGAAAAATAACATCACAGCTTCCCAAATTGAAGTTTACATGGAAGGGGCTGAGTATCAGACACTTAAACTTAAGACAGGCAATACAGACCTTCATCTGATCAATTACTACTGCCCAAGTGACCGCTCACAGGCTGGACACACCACAATTAAAAGAAAAAATGATTGTGTGGCGATTTCAACAGCCACTCGCAGAGCTGGGGCTATGATCACATGGACCAGAGAGGCGAGAGACTGGAAGACTGGCAGGATGAGAATAGATTCATCTTGATTAACAAGCCGTCAGACCCACATACATTTTACTCGAGATCATGGCACACTACAACTACACCTGACCTGGCTTTTCATTCACTAGACCTGGAGTGGAACATTACACAAATTGTAGGGAAACAACTTGATGGCAGTGACCATTGGCGAGTCTTTCTAACTGTAGAAAATGAGCTTGTAAGTGAAAGCAGCACCCTCTCGAGGTGGAACTACAAGAAAGCAGACTGGGCAATGTACAGGAGCACCAGCATACTGGTTAGAAACCTGAACACTGAGAAAGACATAAATAAAGTAGTTGAAGAGTTTGGGAAATGCATACTACAGGCAGCATGAGAAACAGTACCAAGAGCAGCCCGTAAACAATATAAACCCTACTGGAGTAGTGAACTGGAACAGTTGCATAATGATGTGGAAGTGTGTAGAAAGCAAGCAGAGGTCACACCCAGCCAAGAGCACCACAATAAATACCAGCACGTAAAAACCAAATTTCAAAGGGCCAAGCTACAGGCTAGAAGGAAAAGCTGGCAGGAGAAAACAGAGTCACTGAACTTTGAAAGAGACACAAGGAAGTTGTGGAAGCTAATAAAACAACTTAACGATGAGGGCACAGGGAGAAACTAAAAAATTCCACTACATAAAGATAGAAACATACTAACAGGAAAGCAAGCAGCTGACCATTTTGCTGACTCATTCCCTGTGACGAAATGCCATGACAGCACAAGAATTATTCTATCATTCTCTAAGTAAAAGAATAATTGTCCACCAGAAAATAATCTGAGTCCCCAACCAAGGAATAAGGATAACAATGCCAGAGAAAAATACAGAGTCACTTAGAGCCCGCACTATCATTTTTACTACATTGGTAGATCAAAGCAACGTCTGGTCTCTACATCTAAGAGATTTTCCCTTTGATGTTCTGATCAACCAGACATCGCGGAGCCAGTCAGTGGAGATTGATGTGTTAGTTTACAATCCTGCGTTGGAATAGGGACTGACACCTAACACCTTATGGTTAACATGACCTAACGTGTAAACCAGCCACGGCAGAATGGGAGATAAGAGGGTCAGCCAGACCTGTCTGAAATAACACATGCCGTAAGTAAAGTCCAGACTTTGCGGAGACAGAAAACGTTTGTAGTTGCCGCAACAAGTGAGTTCAGCCGACAGACATGTGATTGTAAGAAGGCAATATAATGCAGGCCTTACACCTCGTCATAACCCAGGAGATTAGAAGTTTGTTAATTCCCGGGAAAGCGAGGAGGCACCAGCAGATTGGAATGTAGGTATGACGCAAGTCTGTTGCATGGGCCAAAGCATTGTTTCAGACATGTGGGGGAACATCAGTCAATTTGATTGATAGATAAAACTACCGTCCACAGGAAAGGAGGAGGGGTGAAAGAATTTGGGACTTAATCCATCCCGGTAACTCAACCTACATGAAATAAAATAGGCGGAGTTAATGAATATGGGACATAGCTAATTAGCCCACATGGAAACTAGCCAGGAACGGAGAGAATAAAACTATGAGCAGTGACAACAATTCTCAGACGCAAACTCACGTATAGCAAAAGGATACCTACTGGAGAAATACTATCATTTCGTTCTGTTTGACTTCTGCACGAAGTTTTATTATGGAATTTCCAAAAGCTATAAGCTCAGGTAATACCACATTATTATTATTCTGATCAGTTTGTCTGCTAGTCTGAAGGCTTGTGTAGTTTCCTGTGTTACTCAGTGTTCCAGTTTCTAGCTTTAAGATTCCACTGAGAACTATCTTCTTTCATTCACTACTTGGTTGTCTGAATTGTTGTATGTGATAATTTGGAGAAATCCATTATCCAAGCTACATGAGTGTGTGGCTTATTCATGTACAGGAAATACATTTACATTCATCCTGTATGATGTTAAACATTGGGGAGACTGACTACTTAGGAGAAATTCCTGAGAGCTGCCAGTCCCTTGATAGCATCCAAATTAACGTTTATTATTTGGACCAACAATCTGAATGCCTACCAAGATTGGGGTGAACCCACTTGGGAGAAATATCACTAGTTCACCTTGTCTGCATGATGACAGACATGACTTAGGACATTCAATATTCCAGACAGATTCAGAGAAGGCATTTTAATGTTCGACAGGGACTGTGCGACCAGCCCTTCCGACAAGACAGTATGAATGGATTAGAAAGGGAGAGAGTAAGTGAGGTGAACTTATAAGGGATACTTATAAGGGAAACACTCCATTATATGTATGGAGGTGATTGTGTATGTTTTCAGCTATAGATGTTCTAAATGGTTTTATGAAAATATACATATATATTTATTTAGAACTGATATATATTTATGTAACATGCCATCATATATCATCATACCATCATATATTGTGACTTGAATGTATGTTTATAGGAATGTATAGACATATGTGTTTGAGATGTGTAGACGTAGATACTACCCATCTCCGTTCGTTTCATTCCAGATCTCTTAGGAGCAATGGACAGTCAACTCATATCATGAATTGACTGAGCCCAGTGAAGGAACCAATTTGGACTCCTTCAGTCTGACAGTGAACTGCGTCTCACTGGGGGAAGCATGACCTATGTGCTTCTTAGCCTCTTAAGTTACGTATACCATATTATAATCATCATCATCATATGATCATCAAGACTAGAAATAATAAACACAGTTGTTGTATTTTTAAAACTCAATTTGTCCGTATAAATTCTAAATGTTTATAAATGTTTGTGTAGCTTAAATAATCTAGTGCACACATTATTATATCATTTAGTGGGGGTTCGAACACATTGTCCAGAAGTAGGAATTTATGTCAGGGAGGTACCTTGCCTATGCAGTCATAAGTAACCAGATTACGTTGCATATCTTAACTCCTCCTTCCTCACTTCTGGTGATACCAAGTACAGCCAAATCTATATAGATATATTCTATCTTCAACGAGCCACTTCTTCGCTGTTTTCTTGAGTATCAGGGATGGTGTCTTAAATCAGCATAAAAGACACTAGTTCCATGTTTTCTCTCTGGGATCTGGGGTGGTAATTAGTCCCATCTGACAGAGGTAAGGGATCTCAAACTGCACCCAGAACTAAACCCCAGTAGGAGAAAACGAATTTGGCTGAGTGGTTGCCCATCTGGGATCTAACCCCAGCCAGT
Organism: Cepaea hortensis; assembly: GCA_963921405.1. NCBI lineage: Eukaryota > Metazoa > Mollusca > Gastropoda > Stylommatophora > Helicidae > Cepaea > Cepaea hortensis. The sequence goes on from OY992886.1 coordinate 50,434,712, forward strand.
TGGTGACATCGCACAAGATAACAATATTTTCCAGTTTCCATTTTTTATTAGTCCAGAGAAACAACAAGAAATTCGAGAGAAATGGCAACATACATATCAGAAGCTAGCCATATCAAAACTGAAAATGAGAAAGTCACCAGGAGCTGATGGTATCTCCAATGAAATGATCAGGAACCTAGGAACAGAGGCCAAAGCAAAGCTATTGCAGATCTTCAATAACAGCTGGATCTTAGGCAATGTTCCACAAACCTGGAGAGAAGCAATCATGATACCCCTCCTAAAATCAGGGAAAGATAGTTCCATTGCCTCCAGCTACAGACCAATTAGCCTCACCAGCTGTCTCTGTAAAACAATGGAGAGCATCATCAATCACAGACTGCAGTGGTACATTGAAAGTAAAAACATCCTTGTGCCACAGCAGGCTGGCTTTAGGCAGTGCTACTCTACGGAAGATCAGACAACCTACCTCTCTCAAGAAATTGAGGAAGCATTCCAAGAGAAGAAGCTGGTGCTTGCTGCATGGATAGATCTGAAGAAAGTCTTTGACAATGTCTGGAAAGAAGGTCTGATGAAGAAACTGAGAAACTGTAAAGTCAATGGAAGAATGTACAAATGGGTGAATTTATACTTGCACAACAGAAGAGCCCGAGTACAGATAGATGGACTCAAGAGTAAGAAAGTACTATTGAGTCACTGTGTTCCCCAGGACTGAGTCTTGTCCCCCACACTTTTTCTAACCTTCATCAATGATCTTGTTGCTAATCTACCGCATTGAATTAAATCGGCAATGTGCGCTGATGACATGGTTCTATGGAGCACAAATGAACATGCATCAATGGCCACCAGATCGCTACAAAGAGCAGTAGATGTATTTGTTGCATGGGCAAATAGATGGTGTGTCAGCATAAACACCGACAAGTGCAGCACTACCCTATTTACCCTCTCTCCAAAACAAAAGGCAGAGATCATCCAGATAAATGGAATACTTCTTAGAGAAGATAAAGAACCAACATACCTTGGAGTAACATTTGATGTCAGGCTGACATGGAGTAAGCACATCAACAAAGCAGTAGCAAAAGCCATAAGGAAAATAGCCATACTGAGAAAACTAAGTGGAACCACATGGGGAGCCAGTGGGAAAATACTTAGCAAAGTTTATCAACAGAGCATACGACCAAACCTGGAATACGTGTCAACTGCGTGGTGTTCAACATCAAAAATCACACTACAAGAGCTGGACAAGGTGCAAAATCAAGAACTTAGAGTCACCACAGGAGGGATGAGATCAACCCCTATAGTGGAGATGGAGAAGATGGGCAGGACACAAGCAATGAGAGAGCACAAGAGATACGAAAAAGCGAATACAAGCAGAAATGTTCCTCAGCTTGCCAGGCCACCCTATGAAGAACGGATTTGAAAACTTAGCTATGAGGCGGTTGAAAAGAAGCAGTTTTATCCACAAGGCCAAACAACTCTGCAGAGAAACCACTGATTTACCCACAGTTGGTATCCCCCTGAAAACTATTCCAGAGTGAACTCCATGAAAAGATGAACATAGACTCACTACAAATCTAGACAAAAGTGAGGGGAATATTTAGAACAGAACAGTGTACAACGCAAAAAAGCCACTCTCAGCTTCCTTGATGAAGAATACCTACAGGACCTCTGGATCTGAGTCTACACTGATGGGTCAGCACAAAATGTTGTTCGAAATGTAGGAGCGGGAGTGTACATAGAATATCCAAATAATACTAGGGACATGGCCAGAGTACCAACAGAAAAGTACTGCCATAACTATGATACTGAGATTGAGGCAATCAAGATAGCAACAGAGAAATTACTAAATACCAGCAATGGTACACAAACTGTGGTGATATTGACAGATGCAAAATCAGTACTCGAGGCGCTCCTGTCTGGGAAATTTCTAGTACTAAGGACACTACTTTCTGAACTTAGCAGTCAGCATAAGGTCACCATACAGTTGATACACCATCCCACTGTAGAATACCTGGAAACAACAGAGCTGATCGATTGGCTAAGGAAGGAGCAACAGAAAAACAGCCTGATATGCCTGTTACATACTACCAAAAGAAAAGAATGATCAAATCAGTCAGAAGTCCACCAAAACCTGCTCAAGATGACTACCACATTATGGACAGACCAGAACAAGTCATTATTCTGCGCCTCAGAACAGGACACAATATATTACACAACCACATGTATCCAAAATTCAAGATTGGTGAATCAGCCATGTGCATGTGTGGATTGGGGTCGCAGGCGGCAGAGCACATGAAGACTGCACAAAATACAACATATCTAGGCAAACCTTCTGGTCTAGAGAGACAACAGTGGAAGATAAACTCTATGGACTGCTGAATGAACTAAAAACGACAGTTAAATTCATACAAGAGACAACATTGCAGTTACAGACATATTTCAAGCGAACGAAAGAAGAAGAATATTGTTTACACACATCCTTATATCGCATATGGGGGTCTTCCGATTGGCCTCTTCCCTGTGGCTAGTTCTCCGTATAGGAGATCTTTGGGAATACATTCGTCCTCCATTCGAGATACATGGCCCAGCCAGGGAAAGAGTCTCTGCTTGAGGAAGGAGTGCACTGTGGCAATATCCGCTCTTTCAAGCATGTGTTTGTTTGTTATGTGGTCTTTCCACAATATGCCCAGATACGTCTCAGACATCTCATATGGAAGGAATTCAACTTTCTTTCCTGTCGTGAGTACAAAGTTCAGGATTCAGACCCATAGAGTAGTGTACTAACAACACAAGCTTTATATACTTGAACTTTTGTAAGCTCTGTTAAGTCTATTATTCTCCAAAACTCTCTTAGTTAGCCTGGGAAGTGTTGTGGCTGCCTTTCCAATGCAATTGTCGATTTCTGTCTCTAAGGAAAGATTATCTGATATTTTTTACACCAAATACGCAAACTCATGACAACCTTCAATTCGTAATTAGAAATTTTGATTGATGGAGGCGCACCAGCATCCTGTTCTTTCTCATGTGTTTTATTTAGGCTGACGGTGAGCCCAAAGTCTTTGCAGGCTGCTGCAAAACGATTTATGAGCTGTTGCAGATCTGCTGCATGAGTAGTCAGTGCTGCATCGTCTGCAAAAAGTAGTTCTCTTATGTATCTTGATTTTATTTTGGCCTTTGCCTTCAGTCTTGATGGGTTAAAAAGCTTGCCATCAGATCTTGTATGGAGGTATATGCCTTCAGTGGCAGTCCCAAATGCCTGCCTTAAGAGAATGGTGAAGAAGATACCAAAGTGTAGGAGCAAGAACACAGCTCTGCTTTACTCCACTGCTGATGCTGAATGACTGGGATGCTGAGTCATCGAATAAAATGGTTCCCTACATGTTTTCGTGAAATGATTTCACGAGACTTTGCAGGGTGGATGGACATCCTATCTTCTCAAGGATCTTAAAAAGGCCATCTCTGCTCACGAGGTTAAATGCCTTTTAAAGGTCGATGAAGGCAATATGGCTTCCTCTGTTCTCTGCACTTCTCCTGGAGCTGCCTGAGAGAGAAAATCATATCGATGGCGGACCTGTTAGGTCTAAATCCACACTGTGATTCTGGGTAGATTCTTTCAGCAAGAATATGCAATCCTTTTAGGATTACGCGAGTGAAAATCTTGCCTGTAATGCTGAGGAGGGAAATGCCTCTATAGTTGTTGCAGTCGCTTCTGTCAGCTTTGTTTTTATAAATGATAAGAATGTTTGCGTCCCTCATATCTTGTGGTACCGAGTTTTCTTTCCAGCAGAGCTGAAGTATTGCATATGGTTTTAGGATGATTGTTTCTTTGCCAAATTTTAAAATTTCAGGTGGAATACTATCTATTCCTGGTGCCTTGCTGGATTTGAGAATGTCTAGTGCTTCGCTGATTTCTGTGAGGCAAGGTTCGTTTTCCAGGGCATGAATGGTGGACTGTTGTTCAATGGCTTTGAGAACTTCTTCTCTGACAGTGTTCTCAACTGAGTAGTGTTTTCTACCCAGCGATTTATTTGTTTTGCTTGATCTTTTATGATTACACCCACTGTTGATCGTAAAGGGGCCATCTTATTTTTTGATGGACCGACAGCTTGCTTGATGCCCTCGTACATTTCTCTCATATTTCCAAGTGTCTGAACAAGTTTGAATTTGTGCAGAGAGCTGTAGCCAGTACCTGTTCGCACATTTTCTTGTGGTCTGTTGTACTCTATTTCTGGTCATTCGCAGTGTCTGCAATGTTTTCTTTGATGGATTTGTTTTATACATTGAGAATGCATGTCTCTTTATCTCCAGCATCTGGGAGCATCTCTTCAGAGTGGGCTTCAAACCTGTTGGCTGACTTTGCTTCTTGCCAAATGTTGATAGTGCTATGTTGTAGATAGTGTTGTACAAATGACTCCATCTCTCAGTGGCAGTTCCATCTGTGGGGCCAGGCAGAGTCTCCGCTAGAACCTGGGTGAATTTGTTGACCTTCTCTTTATCTTGGGTGCCGCTGGTGTTGATGCATGGTCTTCCGTCTGTTGTTTCTGTAGATTCTCTTTGACTTTATCTTCACCTTGCTGGAAACGAGTGAATGATCAGTGTCGCAGTCAGCAGTATGATAGCTGCGAGTCAGCCATACATTGCGGAGGTTGCTGCATTTGGTGAGCACCAGGTCGAATTGGTGCCAGTTCTTTGATCTGAGGTGCCTCCATGACACCTTGTGTTGTGGTTTTATGCAAAGAAGGTGTTGGTTACGCACAGTTTATGATGGCTGCAGAATTCCAAGAGACGTTGCCCATTGTCGTTGATCTTCCCAATGCCAAACTGTCCTAGACATGAAGGCCAAGATTTGTGGTCAGGGCCAACCCTGGCTTTGAAATCCCCCAGGATAAAAAGATGTTGCTTCTCTGACCACTTTGCTAAGGTCGTCATAAAACTTATCTTTAGATTCTGATTCTGCAATTAGCGTTGGGGCGAAAATGCTTATAATACTAACTGGGCCTGCTTCTGTCTGGAGTTGGAGCTTCAGTATTCTTTCAGTAACATCGCTTGGTGGTATTATGGACTTTAGCAGCTTGTTTCTGATAGCGAAGCCGACTCCATGCTCCCTGGTCTCTCCACATGGCTTGCCATACCAGTAGGTAAGTGAAGTCCCTCTCCTTGATGTTTCCAGATTCTGAGAGTCTGGTCTCTTGCAGGGCGACAATGTCTATCCCCAGTTTGAGTAGTTAATTTTTTATCACTGCTGTTTTACGGGCATTGACAATCTCACTTAGATAGTCTGAGAAGCCAGGGGTCATGGTTCTTACATTCCATGTTACCAGCCTTAGGGCCGGTTTATTTTTTTTTAAAATTGTTGTCAGGTATCTAGATTGCGGCCCATGTGTCAGGATTTTGGCCCCAAGCTCCACACACCCTCAGGAGCAGATGAACCGTGGCGAGACAGCACCTTATTGACTGAGGGTTGCCCAGCTTAGGCGGGCGGCAGCTGTCTAGTGAGGTACAATCATCTCTCCCACCATCGGAAGCAACCCCTGGTGCCTTGCTCTATGTCAGTTGAGCATTTAGACTTATAACTGGTAACTGCTGCTTTCCGTGTTGTGTTGCCACTGTTACGTGATGCTGTAGTGGCCTCTCCAGGGCACAAGCCTGGGCAATGAAATGTGAAAAACCAGCTGTTGCCCAATAGCAAGTTCTCCCCCTCCACGTCACCAAGGTAAAAGCAGTAGGCAGTGCAACTTTGCATCGGTGCCATCGCAGGAGTTGCCAGAACTATGTTGTTTACAACATGGGACTGCCTTAAGGACTCCATCTCCGGATTTGTCCTCAGGGTTTACTTTCGAAGTCTTTCCCATTTGGGTACACCTGTAAGGCAGAGGTTTGAGATTTAGAGTTTCCTCTCTTAGAGGCGATATCAACCAAAGTTGTTGAGCCTCCTCTGCCCAGGAATCAATAAGGAGCGAAGCCTACCATTCTTCCTTCCTGGCAGTGACCATATTGATCAGATGACCGTAGCCATTGTCTCTATTGAGAGATCCTCTGCCCACCATCGCTGACTTGAAACCATAATCAACAACTATCTGTTGGCTGCTCCCAAGTCTGATCCACCGCCTACGCCTGTGGCTTTATGTTACCCTGTTTGGGGAGGGGGGGCTAAACGGGTACTTCACCTTGCCCAAGGGTGTCCCGTAGGCTAGTGGAGGGAAGGAGGTGCCTTACTTCTCCTTTGATAGGCGATACCCCTCTCTGTCTACACTGATACCTAAACTATATGACTCTTGAAGTGAGGTTTCACCAAACAAGGCCTCTAGCACAAATTATTGAAAGTATTTCATCTTTTACCCAGTAACTCCAGAAGTGACATAGTCTTTGCCCATATAGTTGAAGCCATGTTCAATCAGCACTTCAGACAGATCAGAGACTTTATCTCCACCAAATGCTGTAAGGGAAGATATAGAAAAAATCAAATGTGAAAAAAAGGTTACTGGACACCAGTAGCATATTGCCACACACACAATATTCCAACTGTTATTTTTTCCATAAATCATACATACACACTAACAATCCATAATTTTATACTTATAAAATCAAAATATTAAAATGACAGACACCTATAAAAAGCTAACTGTTACAATCCCAATGTTTCATAAGATTTATAAAAAGACACACAATTTGTTCAGAATAATGTTCAACAATCTTTAATCATGAGTAAATGATGTTTATAATAACTTTATGTCTTGTATTTGTTTCATTATTTTATGATTTATAAACTTATTAAATCTGTTTCACTTAAATTTATGAGTTCGGCACTGTCAGATGAAGCTGACAAAATACAAATGAACAGTACTTCACTGATTAAATCCGTGTCAATTCTCAGCACTGATATTGGTCTTGTGAATTATTTTTTGTTTGGGCAATTCAGTATAAATAAATAACTCTTCAATAAAAACTGAGGTTTTATGGCTATACTGTATCAAAGAAATCAAGAATGAGTACACTGTAACAAATACTTGTGGATACAAAATAAACACATTTTCTGTTGACAGTATCAAGCACAAGAATAGTAATGAGAAACAGAGACCATGTTATTCTAGCATTTAATGAAGAGGGAATGAAAAAATAAAGTAAAAAATAATCAGTTTATGCCACACAAAGTAGCAATGTACGGAAAATATTAATAAACACATTTTATAATGTCCAATAAAACAATATACACAAATATGACATTAATGGTTAAGAAATATAACAACAATAAGCCCACAGTAAAAGACAGAAACTCAGACCTGTGCCATAATGAAACTTCCCCTCGAGCACTCCAGCTTTGCTACCAAGCAGCTCCATAAGCTTGCCTACAGTCATACGTGAGGGGTATCCATGAGGATTCATAATCTACATGGAAATACACGAGTCATTGAGAAAATACATAAGTCATTGAGAAAATGAATGTTTTCTGCTGACAAGTTGTAAGCACATGCTCAAATATAGGAATCACAATCTAAATAGAATACATTTTCTGTTGACACGTCTGTATAGGTTATGAACAAGAGGGGGGACAAAACACAACCCTGTCGTACACTGTATCTTTTGGTGAAGGGCAATGAGTATCCTCCCTTCATTCTAAAAGTACACTCATTGTAGTTATATAAGCTTCTACATAAGTTCATTAGATGTGTACTAACTCCATATATGAGTGAAAAGGGAAAATGCCTTTATATTGTGTGCACTCTCATTTACTGCCTTTGTTTTTCCAAACTGAGATGATTATGGTGCTTCCCCTGTCTCATGGTGTCTGTTATTATATCCAAACGTGGTTAAACAGTCTACGAAGCCCCGTTGCTTCTACTCTTGTTGCTTTAATTAGTTCATTTTGTATTTTGTCTTGTCCATGTGATTTATTACATGGGGCTGATCTGATGGCTTCTCTAATTTCTTTCAATATGTCTGGTTCTAGTTATTCAATGGCATCCATGTAAGTTTCTTGGAGCCCTATAGTGTCGGATGGAATGTTCAAAAGTTGTTTGAAGTACTGCCTCCATCAATTTAGGATATGTTTTTGTTCACTTAATGGTTCTACTTTTATGCTGTTAATTATTTCAGTTGGACCAAAAAATTCTGTTCTGGTTCTCTTAGGATTAATCTTTTAGTAGAAGTTTCTAGTTGTCTCCTTATAGTTTTTATTTACGATTTCTCCATATTAAACCCAATCTTGTGTTTTTCTCTCTTTATTATTCTATATGCATGTCTTCTTGCTATTCTATATACGATACAATTACAATCCAGATTGCTTTTCACCCACTTTTAATATTTCTTTTTCTTTTTCTGCACCCTTGTATAATGATGTACGCCATGAATTTTGGTCTTCGGCAGCTGTCTCCCAGGTGTCATGATGAATTCCAAAAGCATTCAGTGAGATTTTCAGAGTGCCTTTAAAGCGTTTCCTCTGGCCGCCTTGGGAGCGTTTACCGCAACGCAACTTGCCGTAAAAAATTCGTTTAAGGAGCCTGTGATCTGGCAATCAGTTAAGTGACCAGCCCAGGGCATCTGATTCTTCATTAGTAGAGTGTGGATACTGGGCATGGATGCTCTTTCTAGAACTTCAGTGTCTGGGATCTTGTCTTGCCATTTAATCTTCAATAGCTTCCTAAGGCAGACTGTGTGGAAGTGGTTTAATTTCCTAGCGTGTCGTGATAAACAGTCCAGGTTTCACAAGCATATATAGCAGTGCAGTTATATAAATATAAAAGAAACTAACAAACACAAGAATAAAGATATAAAAAAAAAAAAAGTTAGTTGCATATCTTTTACATGATGTAGCAGTCAACCCCAGCATATTTTGGCTATTTGAGATTTCTTGGCAAGTTTACGTTTAGTAGTTTGCCATTGCTTTCTGAATGACCGGCACACATTCCATTTAATAAAAAACCAACATAAGGCGGTTTGCTGCCAAATCACCCACAGATGTGTTTTGAACTGGGCCGTAACCCCTTCGCCATGGAGCCGGCAAAAATATTAAGGCAACCTCAAATAGACGTATCAGCACTGAAGCAAAATGTCTCAAAATTGCTGTAAATCGAACATTCCTTGCTGGTGAACGAATGATCAGACAAAAATCACCCTGATACCTAATTCATCAGTGAAAGTATTGTCTCCATACAAGAAATCAAACTGTATTGATCAATTCCAGTGTGAGTGGAAAACAACTTATAAAGGTGAATGGAACAACGAGTAAATCGAGTAAATGAGGACTTAACAGTATGGGTGGAAAAGAGTTAATCCGTCTTCAAGAATCCCTGTGCAGTCGACAGGTCACAAAACTGATACTCCATATATAAACAATATCGGTGACTGTATGCTTGAAGTATTTCAGCCAAAGTATAATTCATGTTTAACTTCCTACAAATAATAAATATGACAGCCTAATAGTTGGAAGACTAGGACAGTAACTGCCAACATCTGCAGGAGAAAATAGTACAACATGGAGGGTTTAAAAAGTAGTATACAAACAGCAAATGGTAACTTATCGGTGACAGATAACAAGAAAAAGCAATTATGGTTTACTAAAGAAATCATGAACAAAATGATCAGTTTCTTTTATCTGCCATCATCTTAAAAAATAAATGTGTGATTATCAATGATATGACACTATTTTCAATGTCGCCACTGCCTGGGTGACATTACAGTGTCTAACCTAAAGAATGGCTGCAATAAACTTTTGCCTGAACCTATTGACGAAACTGAAGGAACAGAGACTGTTAGTGCTGACGAAATTGTGCAACAATGTAGGACTAAACAGTGAAAACATTATGCCACAGGAAGTAACAGATTGGTTGAAATGTGACAAAATGAAATTTTGAACGATGATGAAATTGTTTCTAGTGTGACTACCATTGAAGAAGAAGAAATTAATGATGATGAAGGATCAATTGTTAAGCAAACACCTACAACTAGCCACTCAGAAGCAGAAACAATGTTATCAAAGTGCACCGACAGGTTTGAAATGCAGGAGGAGGAAAATGCAACACAGATCCAACTTCCGCGTAAGATACGGAACATCGCTGCATAGAATGCTTGAGTCTCAAAGACACAGAAGGAGATGACAGATCATTTTAAAGAAATGTAGGTTTATAGTATTACAATACATTTCTGTGCATTACTACTCTTATACTGAAGTTGGTATTGATCATTTTGTAACATTAAAAACAATATGTATATATTATTCACTTTTAAAGGATTCTATTTTCATTTTTATCCCAAGCCTCCAGTTAAATCACGTTACTACCCTGTGGCAGCTCTGGCGGGCCTATTCCCGCTGGTCGCGGGATCCGCTTAAAGTCAGGTGGAGAGTCTGACGATAGTGCACGCTTTACACAGGTCCGGACACTTGTGATCGACAGATGTGCGCGCCCTCATGGTCCGAGCTCGTACGAGGCTATCACCTGTGGGACCTGGCTGAACGCCTCTAAGCCGGGCCCTTTGGGTGTCAGGGTCTGGCCATAACTCGCCACCGGCTCGTGGTGGCGAGGTCTCGGAGGATTGACGCTGTGCCGCCAGCGTCTGCAGCCTACCTTGTGCCAGACGTATTGGTTACCCATTCCTCTGGAAAACACAAGACTAGGCCGAGAGAGGGGACATGTCGTTTGGGCGCCACATGATTCTCTGAAATCTCTGCCCAGGCATTGTGATGGAATATTGGCCACATTCCAACTCACACACTTTGGTCTGTCAAGACTGCAAGATGCCACTCACATATGTAGTAAGATATTTATGTTATCCATCTATACGCTTATCCGTCACAGCCCTGGTCCGGGCGGTGACAGTTAATCAAAGTTTTACTGTAATACACAACACAAAAGAAGTGCATGAAATATAAGAAGAATCATAAAAAAAACGAATTACAAATGATTTTTTACAAAATCAACAGGAAACAGCTGCATCAGGGGAACTGATGGAGAAATAAAGTGGATAAAACTGATATAATAAAAGACTAACTGAAAACATAGAAGGCTTATTCTGGGACAACAGAGGTAAAAAAAAAAAAAACAAATCTGTGCAATAGTCATGAATGCCCAAGAATACTGAATGCTGAAGAAGATAAGGCTATCAAAATATGAAACAAGGAAAGGCTGCAAGTCCCGGCAAGATACTGTCATATAAATATGTAATAACATAAACAATAATAGATACATCCTCCAAGGACCTCAAAACATCCATTTTCATCACACTGCCCTAGAAACAAAAAAGCTGTTAATTGCCACTATTAGCTTAATAAGCCATATAACTAACATACTCTCCAAGTTCATACCAGAAATAAATCAAAATAAAATAGATAAATAAGTAGCTGAAGAACAATTTGGTTTCCATAAATGCAGTGGAGCCAGAGAAGCCATAATTTGTTTAAGGATGTTGACTAAAAAATCCATTCTGTCCAGGCTATGATGATTCATCCATGCTATACGTATGATCCCAAAGGGTCTGACCACATGTGCCGTAGCTTGCACCAACACACTTCCCAACAGTGCAGACCCTCCAATCTGTCCCACTGCTTGTTTCCCCATCACATCAGCAAGTTAGATTAAACACAGTATACACAACACACTTCCCAACAGTGCAGACCCTCCAATCTGTCCCACTGCTTGTTTCCCCATCACATCAGCAAGTTAGATTAAACACAGTAGTGCTAAAGTAATTTTGAATATTTGTTGGTGTCTGCCAGAAGGATTAGTTGACATGAAACAATTGCACTGATCTAACAACTGCATCTAAATGTGTTTTCTTTTAAAGAATCATAACACTTAATGATAGATACAGATATTTGATTGAAAATATGAAGCATTTAACTACCTGTGAACCTCAGAGAAGTGTATGTGTATGTGTGTGTACAGCAGAGGTATATGTGTGGAATGATGAGAAGTGTGTGTATGTATAAGCAGAGGTATGTGTGTGTGGAATGATGTTTGTGTATATGCATAAGGACTGAGCTCCACTGAGAGAAAATGAATGTTCCAGAAATAATGTGAGAATAACAAAAACAGTACAATCAGAAAACTACCAACAAAGACTAAATATGGATACAACATACAAAGTGAAGAAATGTTACAAAAACAAATGACATGTACTTACAATGTCTGGACAAATTCCCTGAAATAAATGAAATACTTTCAGTACTAAATATCATTCAACAGCACAACTGCACTGCTTATTAATCAATGACTGAAAAAAAAAGAAGATATCTAGAGGTCACACCATCTTCCCCCAGTGGATGTGGCTTGTAGTAGGACAGACTTCTACCCAACAACTCAACAAACTCTCCACCATACACCCCCAGTGAATGTGGCTTGTAGTAGGACAGACTTCTACCCTACAACTCAACAAACTCTACCACACCACCATACACCCCCAGTGAATGTGGCTTGTAGTAGGACAGACTTCTACCCAACAACTCAACAAACTCTTCACCATACACCACCAGTGAATGTGGCTTGTAGTAGGACAGACTTCTACCCAACAACTCAACAAACTCTTCACCATACACCCCCAGTGGTTGTGGCTTGTAGTAGGACAGACTTCTACCCAACAACTCAACAAACTCTACCACACCACCATACACCACCAGTGAATGTGGCTTGTAGTAGGACAGACTTCTACCCAACAACTCAACAAACTCTCCACCATACACCCCCAGTGAATGTGGCTTGTAGTAGGACAGACTTCTACCCAACAACTCAACAAACTCTCCACCATACACCCCCAGTGAATGTGGCTTGTAGTAGGACAGACTTCTACCCTACAACTCAACAAACTCTCCACCATACACCCCCAGTGAATGTGGCTTGTAGTAGGACAGACTTCTACCCTACAACTCAACAAACTCTACCACACCACCATACACCCCCAGTGAATGTGGCTTGTAGTAGGACAGACTTCTACCCAACAACTCAACAAACTCTCCACCATACACCCCCAGTGAATGTGGCTTGTAGTAGGACAGACTTCTATCCTACAACTCAACAAACTCTACCACACCACCATACACCCCCAGTGGATGTAGCTTGTAGTAGGACAGACGTCTACCCAACAACTCAACAAACTCTCCACCATACACCCCCAGTGGATGTAGCTTGTAGTAGAACAGACTTCTACCCAACAACTCAACAAACTCTCCACCATACACCCCCCAGTGGATGTAGCTTGTAGTAGGACAGACTTCTACCCAACAACTCAACAAACTCTTCACCATACACCCCCAGTGAATGTGGCTTGTAGTAGGACAGACTTCTACCCTACAACTCAACAAACTCTACCACATCACCATACACCCCCCTGTGGATGTGGCATGTAGTAGGACAGACTTCTACCCTACAACTCAACAAACCCTACCACACCACCATACACCCCAGTGGATGTAGCTTGTAATAGGTTAGACTTCTACTCTACAACTCAATTCCATCACACCACCATACACCCCCAACAAACTGTATCACTAAATGTAAGTAGCCTTACGCAAGATGGAAAACATAGCCACCAATATAACCTATCATTAATCATTATTTCTGCGATCTTGCCCAGGTTTGATGATTGGCGATAGCTGCCAGAGACCTGGATCAGGCTATAGATTATTAGGTACAGGTGGCTTAGAGTCTTACACAGTCCTATGACAAGACGTGAACAGCAAGAGGATTGTAGAACACACTTTGCACGGCAGTAGTTACAAAAGAATGAAAAGTGTGCAAGATGTTTTGGCGCAAGCACAAAACGTCACGGTAGATCAGTTAGACTTGAGCTGGTGTCCACGTCGGACACGGTTTTCTGGTCACTAGAGCACGGCTAATATTATGCCGCTTTTTTAGAATAGTATGTGTAGGTTGTCAGGTATGGTTGGAACTTTCTGTGGAGCGACTGCTTTTGTTTTTCGACATGTCAAAATCGTCGTATTAAAGTGGACTGTGGGAAAATTTATCCAGTGTCGTCTTGTGAAGGTTTTGTTGCAGTGGCCGTCTTTGGTTTTCACTTAACAAACAAGGAGGATTAGACCGAATATACAAATTTATATGTGTATGCTCTCTTGCTCCTTGGCATGGAGGTTTCGCAGTGGTAATTACGAACCCGTAATTAACTATTAATTTATGACATATTAGTAACAATTTAACATTCATACAATGGATCGAGCCAAATACATGTGAAGGCCAAGGTCACGTAAAGATTCTTATAAATACGTCATTACATGCAAATTATTTTGTGGAATAATCTCTAAAAAAGTAACCATGTTTTGAGTACGGGTGATAACGTCATTGTTTTGGTTGTGACCAACACACATCCGGCAAACGACATTGATTCATTATCATGCAACAGTTCATAGCTCCGAGAAACTTGAGCATTTGTCGAATGCGGGAAATTTGTACTCTTAGTTTATTGACGACTCCAAACAATCTAACGATCGTAACATCATCCATTTTCCTGATAGTTCTGAGGATACAGCATCTTTCTTACACTTAACGAATATTTGAGATGTTGATCGTGCACGTCTTCAATTACCATTCGTCTTCACAGATACAGCAAATATAGTTCAACGGGAAATTAATTGACAAATAAACTTTTGTGGTTCCATTTGTGTTAAATCCGAGAATAGCGTTCATTGACATTACTCTGTCACAAAGTACTCACTTCAACTAGACGTATGTATTGTAAACTTGGTTAAAAACGACATGGAAAGGAAGAGCATGAGAAATAACAGAAAGACAGACAGGTTGAGTTCAAGGTGTTGATCAACAGTGTATGTAAATCATGACTATGGCCACCAGTGTTACAGGTTAGTCATACAAATCCGTATAGTTTGTGCTCATGTAGTTCGGATGCTGACCTGGTCTTAACAGGCACTCCGAAAGAGGCAACTACAGATTGGGTGATATTAACTTTGTAATAAGATGCCTAATAAAATGGCATTTAACTGTAAGAGCCATGCGTCAGGATTCAATATATTCTAGTTCACACTTTTCTCTCCAGTACTTGATCGTTGTTACTGTTATTGGAAAGGTTGAACCGATGTTCTTCAGTACCAACATGTTTGTTGTTACACATAATGATATGTCATGAAAGAGGACCAACAGTTGTCAGAGGAAGTTTATATACGCTACTCACCGAGAACATTCTAAAGAAATTATACAACGCACAGAAGAGGATATTCGACAGTTTTATGGTTTTTGCAATACGATAACACAAAACTGAAAGAAACATCAAGTACCTTTAAGTTAGGAAGCCACATCAATTACATATAAATTTGTCGAAGTACAACGAACTTTGAAATTATCATTAATTAACGTTGAATTTCTGGAAGCGATGTGTTTTTGGATGAAGTCAAACTGATGCATTAGCATTGACAATCGAATATTTGGATGAAATCAATTGCATCTTATTTCTAGATCATGAACCAATGTTTCTCAGAACATTCAAATATTTAAATATTCTTCATGGTTTGAGAAATCTCATGAAAGAATTCGACTGCAACGAAATTTGATTGGTCATAACAGTGATAAACAATTCTGACATGCATCAAAAATCAACATTGAGAAACAGAACTTATAGAAACGGACACTAAACCTAATACACAAGTCACCAATAAGCCAAATGATAATCACATCGTAAAATACATACTTCACGTGTGAATTGCGTACGCGAAACGTTCTGAAGTCATAATACAACCAACACTGACTAGTCTACATTCAATTGATATTATTAAGCTGAAATCGTGACCAGATTTTACTGGGTAGTCAAGGCCGAGGTAATCAATCATTCATTATCAAATCACAAACTTCTTTGGCTACAAATCTGAGGGATGTCCATGCATGTTTCAACTTTAAAGGTATTTTCTCGCATCTTACTGCTTTTGAGGAATTGCTCAAAGACATCGAATCACCAAACCCGCAAATGGTTATTCATCCATGTCTATTATGTCAACCGTGCTCCTATATGTCGAGACCAGAAGAAATTCAGATCAACGTGTTCAGGATAGACTAACTTTTCGAGCAGGGCCAAGCAGTCGCCCGAACCGATGAGTGGATACAACGCTTTGAGACCTCCTCTATATGGATGTTCGATTCCTCCGCCGATATCTCCACCTCAGTCGTTGTCTGCATAAGTTGTCTGCATTGGAATATCTGATACTAGAAAACAATCTGCCCAACTTCTGTGTCAACCATGGACAACAGTTCATTTACCAACGACAGATTATGAACACACGATGTTGTTAAATTGAGCGAAACCATACAGAGATACTATCGGAGAACTGTGTTATGAGAATGGAATCAAGATGAAAAAATACAAATAACATTTAAAGACGTACCAGTCGTCGAATGCATCTGAAGAATGCTAAATAGTAGACTAATTTACATCACTCATCATTACAAATAAAAGAATTTCATGTTGTTCCCACATGTAACCAGCATTTGAACATCTTACATCATATATACATATTTTAAAATGAAACTGCAGAGGTTATTAGATAGATAATGAATATAAATAATTTCTATAAGATAATAGTTAGAAAATATGAAAAGAATGATGTCAACATATGTTATTAGGATGATGAAATTATACTGGAGGTTACTACATTTGTCTACATCAGTCGAAGGACTATGTGAACAGAATGACACAAATGTGGAACCAAAATGTTAATTTCGGAATATCCACTTTTCACATGTTATTACAATATATATGTATACAGATGTGAATGAGCTTGAGAATATTAGTTAAGTAGGACAGACAGACGACTCCACTTTTCGTTCCATGTCAAGGTTTAAGAAACAGAGTAGACTAAAAAAATGTTTTCAACATTTTGAAAAGTGGAGGGGGTGAATGCCAGAGACCTGGATCAGGCTATAGATTATTAGGTACAGGTGGCTTAGAGTCTTACACAGTCCTATGACAAGACGTGAACAGCGAGAGGATTGTAGAACACACTTTGCACGGCAGTAGTTACAAAAGAATGAAAAGTGTGCAAGATGTTTTGGCGCAAGCACAAAACGTCACGGTAGATCAGTTAGACTTGAGCTGGCGTCCACGTCGGACACGGTTTTCTGGTCACTAGAGCACGGCTAATATTATGCCGCTTTTTTAGAATAGTATGTGTAGGTTGTCAGGTATGGTTGGAACTTTCTGTGGAGCGACTGCTTTTGTTTTTCGACATGTCAAAATCGTCGTATTAAAGTGGACTGTGGGAAAATTTATCCAGTGTCGTCTTGTGAAGGTTTGGTTGCAGTGGCCGTCTTTGGTTTTCACTTAACAAACAAGGATTAGACCGAATATACGAATTTATATGTGTATGCTCCCTTGCTCCTTGGCAATAGCTTGTAACTTCACTTGGTGTTTTTTTTTTTTTTTATAGAACTAAGATAATGATGGATTTTCTCTGGTCTGCTGGTAAATTACCTTCTTTCAAACCCTTTTAATGGGGTCAAGGAAGGTAAAAAGTTCATAGTCTGAAAGCACTATTATGAATATTGTGGTGCTGTTTGTTGGCAAAGTAGTTACTAAATGCCTCTACTTTCTACTCATTACTTCTTAGTGGTTCATTATTTGCTGAGTTGGGGATTATTCTTTGTTCTAATTTCTAAGAGATCTGATATGAGGTGCCTTGTTTTCATACCATTTTGCTGCAGAATAAGCTCACTATAATTTTGGTGATGTTTTCTTGTCAATTCTTTACTCAGTGTGTACTTTGGCAGTTAGATGGTTATAATTTTGTTTTGGAAGGTTTGTCAATTTGCCGACTTGTTTTTCTCATTTCATTTAAAGGGTCAATGTCAATGCTCCATTAAAGTTTAAACTTCCTAATGAATCATTAATGGAATTGTTTCTTTTGCATACTGGAGTAGTATCAAACAGTTTTACTATCGACTTTGTCTACTCTATATCCAGCATAGTAAGAATGGTCTAAGATCTCTGTCCTCGTTGTCTCTTGAAAGTTTGCCAATTTGTCTTTTTTCAGTTTCATGAGAGCACTGTGGTATTTGTTTTCAGGTGCCTCACGTTTGTGATGTTTAAGAGAATGGGCCTGTGGTTACTATTGTCAGGGACTGTGAAACATTGGATGGATCTCACCTGAAAACTTGGTTAGATTTGGTCTGCTTTGTTTGTTCCACTGGCATGGTGATACAATTCTGGTGGGGAATGGAAATTCTGCAGTGGAATGAGAGTTGTTGTCAGTGATTTCCTATAAAGCTACTTTTGATGGCTTCCAGTCTATCTAGCTCCACAGAACATTCATATCATCAGTATTCTTCTCAAGAAAGTTCAGTGTGAGGCAGATTTGGTTAACTTTCAATGCCCACCAATCCCCAGATCATAACTTCATGCATATCTATTTCGTCATTGATTCCAAGATTGATTGATTTAGGAACCGACATCACAGCATTCAGGGCATTCCCATAAGTGCTCCGTCCCCATCCTCAGAACCCAGCGAAGAGTTCCAACCCTAATAGTACCAGTAGCAATCTGATTATATTTGCGTTTCGCCTTTCCTCTAAGTGTCAGTCAGCATCAGCCAGATCCCCTCGTCACTCCTCGCTGTCGCATTCTTGCCAGACCATGGTGATCCATTTGCTCCTCCGAGGTGTACACGTGCTCCCACAAGGCCGCAACCACGTCTGCCTTATCATGCATCAATACTCCACCAAGTTTTGCAGAGCCAACCAATCTATCTGCCTGTTCATTCCCCAGCACACCAGCATGCCCCGGAGAAAAGATCCAGACGATGTTTGCCACCCGTGACTTCCACTCTGCACGAAGCTTGCATGTCCTCACCCTACCCAGCATGCTTTCTGAGTCAGTTACAATCACGATGTGTAATCACATCACCCGGGCGAGCATTATCCTGAATTGGTTGCTGAATTTCCACTTCCATGGCCCCTGCTGGCCACTCCCTGCTCAATGTGATTATAACTCTGCACAAGTCTGACTGCTCCGCTGGCACTCTGACCCACTCATCTCCTCGCCTAATGTTCTCCAAGGGGCACACCTGTCTGATCGTATCCTCCGCCTGAGCCATCAATGATTTCCCTCTTATCAGTCGCCGGCCCTTAACTGCGTCCAGCGCCTCATGCAACGGGTGATCTGTGTCAGCAGCAACTCTGAGGTATGCCTTCGCCTGCATCACCTTGAGCCTACCAGCAACATTCGGCAAACCAAGGATGTACCGCATACACACCACTGGGGTGTCTCTGGTGCATCCCAGAATGACCCGCATAGCCTCATTCTGTATGCGCTCCAATCTCACCAGCTGACTCTTTGAGACAGTGAGCAGTCCTAGTCCATAATCAATCGCTGAGAGGATGCTGGTATAGTCTGAAAAGCAATCTCTGCTCTATGTCCATTGCAGTCATAGTTTTAAGTGCGTTGAGTCCCTTTTGAGATCTTGTCACAACCGTCTCCACATGGTCCTTGAAGGACAGGCTCCTGTCAAATGTGATTCCCAGATACTTCAGTTTGTTCTCTCTGTTGACGCTTCCACCATCTATCGTGAGGCTTGGAACATCAGCTCTCACAATCCTGTTGTCCAGAGAGCACCACAAAACAGCTGCCTTTTCCGGGTGGATGACAGCACCCATTTCAGTGCACCAGTCAATCACTTTTGTCTACTGTCAAGGGGGAGCCTGTATGTGGTTCTGGATAAGTGCCATTAATCATTGGTATTTCATGTACTTGCACTGATACACTTTGTGTCTGATGTGATGTGAAGGATGCAGCCTTTGATGCACTGCCTACTGGGTGACTGATAGGCACATTTTAAAGTTTTGGTTAGTTCTGATTCTTCTTCTTCTTCAGCGTTCCGAGCCATTGAGGTTCTTTGCTGCAGATAAAATCCGTCTCCATTCGTCTCTCTGGTGGACCTTCTCTTGCCAGTCATTGATTCCAAGTGCTTGTAGGTCTGTACATGTATTATCTCTCCACCGCCTTCTTGGTCTACCTCGGGGTCTATGGTCATTTATTTCCTGAGTGTAAGCGAGTTTTGTTTCCCTATTATCTTCCATTCTTTCTATATGCCCCAGCCATTGTAGTCTATTAGCCTTCATGATACCAGTGATTAGCGGGGACTTAAACAGATCATAAATGTCTTTGTTACTTCTTCTTTTCCACTCTCTACTTTGTGTATCCCTAATGGGTCCAAAGATGCGTCTTAAAATTTTGTTCTCAAAGGTTTGTAACAAGGCTTCGTCTCCTTTCGTTGTACTCCAGGTTTCAGAGCCATACAGCACAACTGGTCTGATCAGTGTTTTGTATATTGTGATTTTGGTGTTACGAGATAGCGCCTTTGATTTTAGTAGATGTTGTAGTAGTTCTGATTGTTTATTTTTATTCCTAAGATGTTCAATTAAAAGGTGCATTGTTTGTCTGTGTTACGATTTCTCCTGAACATAATAAAGAATGCCCTTCATGAAAAGGCATTGCAAGGATCAAGCTGTAAATACATTTAGTACAGAATGACTTTGAGGAAAGCATATGGGAAATGCAGATGATTAAATACTTACAAGGTCAGTAAATGGCATATCCTCCTGGGGAACTATTAAGCCACACACACTGTAAAGAAAACAGAACAAATAAGTTATTTTTAACTTAATTATATTCCTGAAGGAATATAATTACTAGGAAGAACGAAATACCACAATGTAATATACAAGTAAATGGGAATATTCTTCAACAAGTGAATAAGTACAATTATCTCGGAACAGTAATAACATCTGATGGGTGATGCCTTGAAGAGATTAGAACAAGAAGCGCAATGTCTAAGGTAGCCTTTAGCAAGATGAAAAACATACTGACCAATAAAAAGATGTCAATTGAAACGAGAAAAAGAGTGTTGAGGTGCTACATAGAACCTGTACTTTTATATGGATGTGAAGCTTGGACAATGAGCAGTCAAGCTGAAAAACACCTGATGGCTGTAGAAATGTGGTTTCCGAGGAAAATCCAAAGAATACCATGGACAGTCAGAAAGACCAATGAACAGGTCCTTCAAGAAACAAACGAAGATCGTAAACTGATTAGAGACATTAGACGCAGACAGTCAAAATTTGTTGGGCATGTTATGAGAAGAAATGAATTGGAGAACTTGGTGACAACTGGTAAGATCGAAGGGAACAGACCAAGAGGAAGACCTAGAAGCAAATACCTGGATGGCTTGGCCTCGTGGCATGGTCAAGACAGAAACACAGAGCTGATCCATGACTCTGGTGATCGAGTGAGATGACAAAATATGACCGCCCACGCTTACCGGCATATATATATATATATAGATATGCCGGCTTCCTGGCCTAGAGGTTAGCGACTTTTCTCTGTAATCTCGTATACTCTCGTAAGTAACGTGACGACGGTGAGAATCAGCAGTGGTTCGAATTGCGTCGATAACTTACGGGGTATGTGAGCCGGCCACTCAGAAATCAATGGCAAACTACTGAGTGTAATCTTGCCAAGAAATCAACAATCAGCTGAAAGATGCTGATGTTGATAGCAATGTCCTGTAAAGGATATGCAAACAACAATATATATATATATATATATATATATATATATATATATATATATATATATATATATATATATATATATATATGCGCATGTGTATGCTTGTGCGCACTCTCCTCCTGGCCTGCATATTTTGTAGATGTATCCTCATTATGCTTCATCATCAACAATAATATAATTCAGGTGTAATGAGGTGTCTGAATTGCAAGGATGGGTGGACATGTTATTGATTCCAAGTATTGATGTCCGGACCGAGAGATCTGAGTTCATGCAGGAGTGAATGGGTGGTATACTGGCAGACTACTTGCATCTGGTTCTCAGTTGTGTTGCAAGTTAGAGTGTCCACAAACTGTGCAGGGTTGGCTTTGCTGGGTGGGTGAGTGGGTGGGTGGGTGAGTGTGTGTGTCTGTGTGTGAATGTGTGAGTGTGAATGAGTGAGTGTGTGTGTGTGAATGAGTGAGTGTATGAGTGTGTGTGTGTGAATGAGTATGTGAATGACAGTGAGTGAGAGTGTATGAGTGAGTGAGTGTGTATGAATGAGTGAGTGTGAGTGTGCGAGTGAGTGCGAGTGTGTGTGAGAGTGTGAGTGTGAAAGTGTGAGTGAGTGTGTGAGTGTGAGAGTGAGTGTGTGAGTGAGTGTGAGAGTGAAAGTGTGAGTGAGTAAATGTGAGTGTGAGAATATATGTGTGTGTGTGTGTGAGCGAGTGAGAATATCTCTCTCTCTCTCTCTGTGTGTGTGTGAGAGAGAGAGAGAGAGAGAGAGAGAGAGAGAGAGAGAGAGAGAGAGAGAGAGAGAGAGAGAGAGAGAGAGAGAAACTGACACCCCCCCCCCCCCCCCAATTAGTGGTGACTGAGAATCTGATTTCTAAGCATATGTAACGGGACTGCCACCAAATCCCAGCACGCACCACTGTCATAATTGTAAAATAATTGACTTATGCACACTGGTCAAATGTGATGTCCAGACCCTTTTAATAACAGGGTGTCATTCCTTATTATTGTTTAATGCACTAAAATCTCAGCAACTTCATTCACGTTTTACAAGGTAGCGTTTACTTAAATACCCCAATCAGGATATTAGAAACATCACTTACCCTTTTTGTCCGTGACGACTGCTAAACTTATCTCCAACTTCTGGCCTTCGAGTCTGTCTTAACAACATCTTGATAAGCATTGACTCTTCCTGGTTTTGAGTTAAAAGCACCCGCTCTACATACACTGGTTCAGATCCTTTATACCTAGACGCAATAACATTGTAAAGATAATCTCTATACTAAAATGAGTTCAATGGGGAAACTGTAATGTCAGTCAGAACATCCTTATCATTTAGATAAATAAACACAGACAAAAATGTCAAAAATACTGTCTATAAAATAAGAATAATTAAAAATAAAAAAAGTTAAAATACGACATACACATTATAAGAATATATCAATATAATACACATGAAAGAATGCAAAAAATTATTATATCAAACATAACTCAAATGGCAAGCTGCAAAACGATAAAACTGTATAACTGTAACCAACAACAGAAATGACTAGATGTTCACATAGATGACAGAAACTGTAAATGTAGGTGAACTCACATAATGGGTGTTTCCTTATATTCAGTCTGTTTCATCTGTCCTAGTGCTGGTTGTTTACTAGGAGATAATGATGTGACAGTTGGCATCTCTTTGTTGATCATTACTTGACGATTCTCAATGCGCACACCTTACATTTCAACACAACAGAGAAGTGTAACACAGATAAATTAATAAAACGTTTAATAAAAACTGAATTATTTACTCTGCATAATCAGTGATGTTTTAATTACTTATTTCTAATTAAGATCAATCAATAGCCATGTAACTACGTGCACGGTTAATTGTTTGTCCAAATATAAAAGAAGACATGATTAACTGAATCATGTGGCTCAGCTGGCCTGTTATTAGACACAAAACCTCATTGTGTGTCACACATAACAGCACACTTGCAATAACATGTGAAATGTTAAAAGTTAGTTGCATGACTTTTACATAACGTTGCAATCAATCCCAGCATTTATTGGCTGTTTGTGATTTACAAGTCAAATTTAGTTCAGTAGTTTGCCTTTTGTTCAACCTCAATTAAATGTTATCTGTGATACGTTGGGAAATACCCTAACAGAATCTAGAACAATTCTAGAAAGATGGAAGGAATACTGCAGTGGAATGTATGATTTGAATGACTGTGAGAATATGAATGAGATACATGAACCAATGACAGCAAAGACAGAACCTGAACACTAATTAGATGAAACTGTATGGGCAATAAAGAACCTGAAGAATGGTAAATCATCAGGTTGTGATGAGATACCAGCGGAACTAATTAAAGTGGGAGGAGAAGAAAGCACACAAATCTATCACACATCATGTAAACAGATATGATCTTTGTTTTTGCATTGTTAAGATATAAGTTGTGATTTTCACTGTTCTTTTGGGTTAATGTTATTAGCTTATGGTACAGAAAAACTAATAATCACAACCCAAAAGATTAGTGAAAATCAGTTTAAATCTTAACATAGCAAAAACAATGATAGTGCATACAGATAAAACTAATATGGAGAAAGAAATACATGTTAATGAGGAAAAATTGGAAGTGGTGAATAGTTAGTTAGTCGTGGTTTCAACTTCACGGCAATGGGTTGTCCCCATATTCCTCCGTTCCTGTGCCCGTGAATAATTTTGAATATCTTGGGTCATTAATTATCTACAATAGTGACACGAAGAAAGAAATTAAAAGACAAATATTTATTGCCCTTCAAAGACTAAAACAACTGAATAAATTGTGGTGAGGGATGGATAGACCTACACAAATTTGATTTTTAAGAGCATGCATCTTTGCCATTGCAACATACATTGGTGAGACCTGGACACTTACTAAACAAGCTGAACAGCGCATAAATGCCTTTGAATAAAATGTTATAGACAGGTTCTAAGAATATCTTGAAAACAGAAAAGAATAAATGCATCCATATGACAAGATCTGAAAATTGAAGAAGGTTGGCTACTAAAGACAATAAAACAAAGAAAATTTAAATAGTTTGGTCACTTGAAACGTCATGAAAGTTTGGAGAGAATAGCAATGGAGAGGTATATGCCCGGAAGAGAGGAAGAGGAAGGTCAAAAAGAAGATAGGTGCAGGATGAGGCAGATGACCTTCAGATGGGTGTGTTAGATGCGGGACATCTTGCTTATGACTGAGAAGTTTTCCAGAAGGTTGTTATGAGAGCGAGGTTCTGCAAAGGACATGCTACTGAATGAATGAATGAGTTTGCCTTTAAATATGTGGAAGTCAAAATATGTCAAATATGGCACCAAACTTAAAATTGCTAACTCCAGTGTTATATTGGTGCTACTGTACGGGTCAGAAACATAGAGAAAACTAAATTAATTATGAGGGGAAGTAATTAAGTAACAGGAATTATACAAATAGTGCGAGCCGGAAACTTTATGTGTGTTATTTCTCAACAAAGTTCCCGTCTGGCAACACAACTGGTCAACATGTCCACCAGCTTGTTGATGCCTTCTATGAACAAGTTTTTGGTGAGATCTTAAACCAAATTTACATCTCCTCCATTACCCCGTTGTCATCTGCAAACCTCTGACCTCGCAAATGTTCTTTCAAAGGTCCAAATAAGAGAAAGTCTGATGGCGTCAAGTCTGGACTGTATGCTGGATGTTTCAAGACCTCACATTTCAGAGCATGTAGTGTATCTACTGTATGTGCAGCCATATGAGGGTGACATTGTTGTGGTGCAACAATAATTCTTATGAGAAAAGTTCCAAGTGTTTCAATCACAACCCTGGCTTCAGTTTGTTCACTAGCATATCACTGTTTCAAGCACTAGCCACAGTTTCACCCATTCCCTGGAAATACATAAATAAAGGGCCCTTGATATCCCTAAAGATGGTCATCATGACTTTCCCAGCCGATTCTTGCTTCTTTTCTTAACCAGAAACAATGGGTGTTTCCTTTAAAATATTTCTGCCCATTCATACTCTCCTGTGATTCAGGCAATTATCTCCACAGTGAACCTTTATTGTTCTGTAGATTTCACAAGGTTTCACACCCTCTGACCACAAAAAATTAATAATGCCTCATTGTTCTTCCACAGTGCAAGTTAATAGTGGGGCAGCCATTTTGTAATCCCTATTGCACATGTGCAAACTGCTTAGTTCTCGTGACACCCACATGGAGTATAAGATGTTCCATTGTCCATATTCTTCAATGAACTTTATAATAAAATTTCTATTATTTAATTCCTTTTCTGAGCACTAATAAATTACAAAAATTCACTAATTGGTGCCTAAGCAGAATTCATTCATTCATTCAGTAGCATGTCCTTTGCAGAACCTCGCTCCCATAACAACCCTCCGGAAAACCTCTCGATCATAAGCAAGATGTCCTGCGTCTGATACACCCATCTGGAGATCATCTGCCACATCCTGCACCCATCTTCTCTTTGGCCTTCCTCTTCCTCTCTTCCCAGGCATATACCCTTCCATTATTGTTCTCTCCAAACTTTCGTGACGTTTCAAGTGACCAAAATATTTCAATTTTCTTTGTTTTATCGTCTTTAATAGCCAACCTTCTTCAATATTCAACTCTTGACGTATGGATACATTTGTTCTTTTCTTTACCCAAGACATTTTTAGAACTCGTCTATAACACTTATATTCAAAGGCGTTTATGCGCTGTTCAGCTTGTTTAGTAAGTGTCCATGTCTCACAGGCGTATGTTGCAATGGGAAAGATGCATGCTCTTAAAAATCTAATTTTTGTAGTTCTGTCTGTCCCACTCCATAATTTATTCAGCTGTTTTAGTCTTTGAAGAGCAATTGATAGTCGCCGTTTAATTTCTTTCATTGTGTCCCTGTTGTTGGTAATCAATGACCCAAGATATTCAAAATTTTCCACCACCTCCAATTTTTCCCCATTAATGTATATTTCTTTCTCCTGTGTTGTGGATAGTAACACTGTATCATCAGCATATCGAATCTCCGGTATGTCATGACCGCCAATATTTAGGGCATCATATAGCTCCCTGTTTATATCATCTCTTACATTTCTCATTATATTTTCAGCGTACAGGTTAAACAAATAGGGTGACAGCACGCAGCCCTGACGGACTCCTTGCTTGATGTCAAACCAATCTGATGCCTCGCCATCTATTCTAACTGCTGCTTGTTGGTCTAGATAGAGCATTCTTATGAGATGTACTACATGTGATGGAAAGCCCACAGTGCTCATGATTTCCCAAAGTTTCTGATGCTGTACACAGTCAAATGCCTTTGAATAATCCACAAAACATGAGAATAGGTTTACATTAAATTCTCTGCACTTCTCTATTATTAAACGCATGTTGAATATGTGATCTCTTGTTCCTCTTCCTTGTCTAAATCCAGCTTGAACTACGTTAATCTCTTCTTCTATTTTCTTACGAAGTCTTGCCATTATGACTTTTAGTAGAATTTTACTTGCATGACTGATCAGGGCAACAGTTCTATAGTTGGTGCATAATTTCAGGTTGCCCTTTTTTGGTATGGGAATGAAGATAGTTCTCTTCCAATCTTTTGGCCATATACCATATTTCCAAATCTTTGTACATAATGCATGATATATGTGTATGCTTTCTTCTCCTCCCGCTTTAATTAGTTCAGCTGGTATCTCATCACATCCAGGAGATTTACCATTCTTCGGGTGCTTTATAGCCCAAGCAATTTCATCTAATGAGGGTTCAGGTTCTGTCTCTGCTGTCGTTGGCTCATGTATCTCATTCATATCCTCACTGTCACTCATATCATACATTCCACTGCAGTACTCCTGCCATCTTTCTAAAATTTGTCTAGATTCTGTTAAGGTATTTCCCATCTTGTCACAGATAACATTCAATTGAGGTTGAACATTTCTTGTCAATAACTTCATTTCTTTGAACATTTCATAATCTCTTCCAGTCTTATGATATTGCTCTATTCTGGTACAACAATCTTGTATGTATTGATTTTTGTCCTTTCTAGTGTTCTTTCTTATTTCTTGAGTTAAAGATTTATACTTCATCTTGGTATTATTGGATTCACCTCCTTTCTGTTTCAGTTCCCTTCGTTGTTTTATTAAATCTAACGTGTCTGATGTAATCCATGGCTTAAGTTGCTTTTTCTTGGTCGGAATTAAATCTTTGGCTGCAGTTATCAAGATATCTCTAGCTTGTACTGCCAGTTCATCAGGTGTCATTTCCTCTTGTACAGACATCAAGACCCCACAACGATTCCTAACTTCTACGTTGTATGCATCTGGTATATCTGTGAGATCAAAACGAAGTGGCCTTGGTCCTCGGGTAAGCTTTTTGAGTTTTAATTTCAGATCTGTTTCTAATAACTGATGATCTGTATCACAGTCTGCACTACGTAGGGTTTTTGCAGATGTTATGCTTGATCTCCATCTTCTTTGTATTAAAATATAATCTATCTGATTTTTGGTAATACTGTCTGGAGACTTCCATGTGAAGAGTCTTCTTGGATGTTGTTTAAAAAGCGTGTTGTCTATCATTAACTCATTTTCTGTGCAAAATTCAATTAATATGTCACCTGCATCATTTCTATTTCCTAATCAAAATTTTCCTAAAACGTGTCTCTCATTTTCAGCTCTCCCTGCACCTACTTTTGCATTAAAATCTCCCATTATTATTGCTATATCATTATGACCAATCTTATTTAATGTGTCTTGTAGTGTGTTGTAAAAGTCTTCAATTTCGTCCTCCTCTGCTGTTGAAGTAGGTGCATATATCTGTATGAGAGTTGTGTTTTTTGGACGGCCTTTAAGTCTAATAGTGAGGATTCTATCACTAACTGGATTATATCCCATTAAATATTTTGCAGTAGTCTTATCTAAACAAAATGCCACTCCACTCTGGCCTCCGACGTCTCTACCAGAATAAATGAAAAGACTTCCATTTTCAGTTGTAAAATGTCCCTTGCCGCTCCAGCGATGTTCACTAATTCCTAAAATTTGAATGTTTAACCTCTCAATCTCATCAGACACTACTTTAAGCTTTCACTCATACAGACTTCTCACATTCCACGTTGCTATTCTCACTCTGTTTCTTAGTCTGACACAGGGGATTTCCTTGGTAACACAGTCAGGATTAACTCTGTCATCACGATTACTAGTACTGGTCCCTGTGTCACACTCTTCCCCAGTGTTATCTGATCTGCCTGGCCTGGGGGTCTCGCCACCAGATCTCTTTCTTATTATGTTTTCTTTCATGGTTGTTATAGTTTCTTGGCAAGTTTTGCAGAAAGTAGTTTGCCATTGCTTTCCTTCTGGGCAGTGACTGTACTAGTCGGTGGCCATAGCCATTGTCCCTAAGCAGAATAGTGGGACTAAAATAGTATAGCAGAATCCTCAATTTAAAGCTCATGGAGAGAACTAAACGAAGTCAAGCGAAACAAGATGTAAGGAAAAGATGATGGCGCTGGATAGGGGACACACACTGAGAAATTCTGAGGACAATATAACTAGATACACTCTTGTCTGTACGCACAAGGCAAACAACAGTGGGAGAATTAAAAACACATGGAGAATAGAATTACAGACACAGAGGAATAATACTGGGAGGAAATGCATGGAGCGGGAGAAAATGCATGGAGCGGGAGGAAATGCATGGAGCGGCAGGAAACAGAGTAATACTGGGAGGAAATGCATGGAGCTGCAGGAAACAGAACAATTTCTGTTTCTTAGTTTTTTTTTGTTTTTTCGCATATCCTTTACAGGACATCGCTGTCAACATCAGCATCTTTCAGCTGACTGTTGATTT
This sequence comes from Cepaea hortensis, assembly GCA_963921405.1. NCBI lineage: Eukaryota > Metazoa > Mollusca > Gastropoda > Stylommatophora > Helicidae > Cepaea > Cepaea hortensis. Next base: position 50,464,057 of record OY992886.1, read on the forward strand.
CTTGGCAAGATTACGCTCAATAGTTTGCCATTGCCGGGAAGGTTAACCCGGTCAACAAATGCCCGCAGAAGTCGGATGTGTCGGCCTAACGGCGCAAGAACGCAGCTCTGCTGTAAACAGGCACAACGCAATCACGTCCAAAAAAAAACTCCGGATGAACGAAGAAGAAGAAGAAGTTTGCCATTGCTTTCTGAGCGACCGACTCACATACCTCATAATTTACCGACGTGGAAAGAACCGCTACTGATTCTCGCACACGTCACATTACTCATGAGAGTATACAGGATTACGGAGAAAGTCATGTAACCCCTAGACCAGCAAACAGAATAATACTGGGAGGAAATGCATGGAGCTGCAGGAAACAGAATAATACTGGGATGAAATGCATGGAGCTGCAGGAAACAATAATACTGGGGGGAAATGCATGGAGCTGCAGGAAACAGAATAATACTGGGATGAAATGCATGGAGCTGCAGGAAACAATAATACTGGGGGGAAATGCATGGAGCTGCAGGAAACAGAATAATACTGGGATGAAATGCATGGAGCTGCAGGAAACAATAATACTGGGGGGAAATGCATGGAGCTGCATGAAACAGAATAATACTGGGATGAAATGCATGGAGCTGCAGGAAACAATAATACTGGGAGGAAATGCATGGAGCTGCAGGAATCAGAATAATACTGGGAGGAAATGCATGGAGCTGGGACTTAAGGAATTTGGGACTTAATCCATCTCGGTAACTCATCCTACATGAAATAGAGTAAGCGGAGTTAATGAATAGAGGACATACTAATTAGCCAGCGTGGAAACTAGCCAGGAACTGAGAGAATAAAACTACGAGCAGTGGCCAGCAAGACTTCAGATGCATTCACAATAGCGTAACAGGGAAGCCGGAATTTTAATTTCTGGTGAGAGATTACCCTCTCGTTTTGTTACTTCAATACAAAGTCGTATGACAGGATTTCCTAGCTAAACTCAGGTAATACCACATTATTGTTACTCTGATACGTTTCTCTGCTAGTCTGAGCCTGTGTCGTTTTCTTGTTCTGCATATTTTCCCAAACTTTACACTGGTGGATTTTCTGTGTTACTCAGTGTTCCAGTTTCTAGATTTACTATTACACTGAGAACTACCTTCTTCTTTCATTCACCACTTGGTTGTCTGATTTGTTGTATGTGATAATTTGGAGAAATCCATTATCCAAGCTACATGAGCGTGTGGCTTATGCATGTACAGGAAATACATTTAGATTCATCCTGTATGATGTTAAACATTTGGGAGACTGACTACTTAGGAGAAATTCCTGAGAGCTACCAGGCTCTTGATAGCGTCCAATTAACATTGATTATTTGGACCAACACTTTGAGTGCCTACCAAGATTGTGGTGAAACCACTTGGTTTGAGGAATGGCACCAGTTAACCTTGTCTGCATGAGGACAGACATGACTTAGGACATTCAATATCCCAGACAGATTCAGGGAAGGCATTTAATGTTCGACAGGACTGTGCGACCAGCCCTTCCGACAAGACAGTATGAATGACTTAGAAAGGGAGAGAGTAAGTGAGGTGAACTTATATGGGAAACACTCCATTACATAAATGTATGTTATGATGTATGTTTTGAGCTATAGATGTTCTAAATGGTTTTATGAATATATACATATATATTTATTTATTTAGAACTGATATATGTTTATGTAACATGCCATCATATATCATCATATATTGTGACTTGAATGTATGTTTATATGAATGTATAGACATATGTGTTTGAGATGTGTAGACGTAGATACTACCCATCTCCGTTCGTTTCATTCCAGATCTCTTAGGAGCAATGGACAATCAACAACCCATATCAGTAAGTGACTTAGCCTTGTGAAGGGACCAATTTGGACTCCTTCAATCTGACAGTGAACTGCGTCTCACCGGGGGAAGCATGACCTATGTGACCTCTTAAGTTACGTATACCATAATATAATCATCATCATCATATGATCATCAAGACTAGAAATAATAAACACAGTTGTTGTATTTTAAAACTCAATTTGTCCGTATAATTCTAAATGTTTATAAATGTTTGTGTAGCGTAATCAAGTACACACATTATTATATCATTTAGTGGGGGTTCGCACACATTGTCCAGAAGGGGGAATTTATGTCAGGGAGGTACCTTGCATATGCAGTCATAAGTAACCAGATTACGTTGCATAACTTAACTCCTCCTTTCTCACTTCTGGTGATACCAAGTACAGCCAAATCTATATAGATATATTCTATCTTCAACGAGCCACTTCTTGGCTGTTTTCTTGAGTATCAGGGACGGCGTCTTAAATCAGCATAAAAGACACTAGTTCCATGTTTTCTCTCTGGGATCTGGGGTGGTAATTAGTCCCATCTGACAGAGGTAAAGGATTACAAACTGCACCCAGAACTAAACCCCAGTAGGAGAAAACGAATTTGGCTGAGTGGTTGCCCATCTGGGATCTAACCCCAGCCAGTTGGTGACAATACCATCAACACTTTCTGAACAGCCCATGTTTCATATGTGGGGAAGTTAATAAGTAAGTCACAAATGGCTGTAGAAAAATAACTAAATATGATAACAACTTGAAACTAGTTTATTTGTATACATACATTATCCCTTTATTTCTCAACATAATTTCCACCAACATTGATGAACTTATCCCATCGCTTTATCAGTCCCCCCAAACCGGCTGCACAGAACTATATGCTCTGGTTTCTAAACCACGTTTTCACTTCACATTCGGCGTCATTCATGAAATGTCGCCTGCCAAGGTGGGTCTTCAGTGGACCAAAAAGGTGGAAATCGCTAGGGGCTAAGTCGGAGCTGTAAGGTGGATGTTCCAGAACTTCCTACCTTAGTTGGTTAATTTTCTCCTGAGTCAATCGAGCCTTATATGGTCTGGCATTGTCATGAAGAAGCAACACTCCTCTAGTCAGCAGTCTAGGAAATTTCAATCGATCATGAATTATGCTGTATGCTAAACCATGTGAGCACTCTATTGCAGATGCTACAGAGTCTATCGTTACTCGCCTGTCACCTCTAATCATCTCCTCCACCCTCTGCACGGATGCTTCTGTTGCAATCTCAATAGGACCACCAGATCGGATTTCATCAACAATTTCAGAGCATCCTTGAGAACATTTTTCTACCCAGCTATGCACCACTTTATGGGACAAACATTTGTCAGCATAAACAGGAAGCTTTTCATTATGAATGTCCTTTGCAGGCAGTCCTTTTGCCCACAAAAACCGCACAACAGCACACTGCTGTTTGGTTGTACACTCCGTGAGTACATTCACCATTTTGTTTATGCACTGCGCATGCACATGAAACACCTAGCGCCACCTGACAAACGGAAATATAGAGTTTGATGTTTCTGTCACCTAATGACACCTCTAGAAAACACCAACTACATTTACCTGCTATCCCACAGAACTGTGTGACTTACTTATTGACTCACCCTTGTACCATTGACATCAACACTTTCTGAACAGCCCATGTCTCATACCATCAACATCAACACTTTCTGAATGACCCATGTCTCATACCATCAACATCAACACTCCCTGAACAGCCCATGTCTCATACCATCAACATCAACACTCCCTGAACAGCCCATGTCTCATACCATCAACATCAACACTCCCTGAACTGCCCACGTCTCATACCATCAACATCAACACTCCCTGAACTGCCCACGTCTCATACTATCAACATCATCATTTTCTGAACAGCCGATGTCTCATACCATCAACATCAACACTTTCTGAACAGCTGATGTCTCATACCATCAACATGGTTCCGTCGCCCTGCTACTGAGTGAGTGCGTGGCGCGACACTGTGAGCTGTGAGTTTCGTGTGAAGTGCTTTTGAATCTGTTTTGAATCTGCCCAAGTTTTTATTTTTGGAACGTGACTGCATGTTCGGAGCGATGGCAGGTGGCTATGTCCCAGAGTTGACCAGTTTTTGCCTTATGCAGAAATGCGTGGCTGCTGGGCTTCTGGTTGACTGCCACTGCCGTCGGTGATGAACTGTATGTTTGTGGACTGTGTAGGTGAACATCCAGATAGGAAAATGACTGCCGATTCCATCAGAGATGAATTGGGTGTTTTGTGGGGGACTGGTGTGTTGACATTCTGGCAGTGGCATTATGCACAGTGTATCTGTTGGCTGTTGTTTGTCGAGAATCCTGTCTTTTCCACTTTTCACATTGGGCAGTGGGGAGCGTTTTGTGTGATATTCACTGGCACAGGAACGGAGCATAATGGGGACGACCCGTTGCTGTGAAGTTGGAACTGCAACTAACTAACTAACCAACCATCAACATTTTCTGAATAGCCCATGTCTCATACCATCAATATCTACACTTTCTGAACAGCCCATGTCTCCTGCCATCAACATCAACATAAAGCGGTTTGCTTCCAGACAGACCAAAGCTGATTTTGCTATGTCAGGGAAGTATGGAATTGCACATCCCACTATCCCCTAAGCCACAGGGCTGATGTGAAACATGCTTGTCAACATAAATTCTGCCAATACTGCCATGGTTGCACATAACATCTTACCAGGTGCAGCAATGCCATCAGTCTCCAGTGGCTCGTGTTTCCAGACAGGTTTGTAAGTGTCTCTGTCAACTTTAGGCCCCATAATTCTGTCAAATGTTTGATTGCCATAGCGCTTCAGTGAACATGTTTGCTTTCTGTATACCAGGCATCGTCCAAACCCTGGCATCAACAATATTTACAATAAGAGGCCAACTTAAAAAAACACAAAATGATACAAGCATAATGAAAACAAACTGCTGTTATTTTCTGCTTCTGAGTACAAACTAAAAAAAAAAAAATGTGAATGAAGTATTATTTGCTAAACATTATACAAACCATTATATAAAAATACTATTTCAATTTCATAAATAAAAACATGCTTTTTTGACAACGCACGTTGAGAACATTTATATGAATGTTGTGTAAGTGAGATAGAAAACAAAGGCACCCCACTCCCCCATTAAGTTCCATGATTCACATATGTACAGTAATATGTCTATTATTATAGCATCTAAAAACTCTTTTGAAAGTCTAAGGACACAGATTTATTGGACAGACCGTTGTACATCTGATGTTATGATGCCCATGTTTGAGCTATTCTGTGTTACATCTGAGTTGCTTTGTTTCATATCTTGCTATTGTTGACTCCCCCGGACAGTTACATATTTGTTTAGCTTTGAATGTGATACACTGAATCGAAACAGTTATCTCGGCACAGTCATAACATCTGATGGGAGATGCCTTGAAGAGATTAGACAAAGAATTGCCATTGAAAAAGATATCAATTGAAACGAGAAAAAGAGTGTTGCAGTGCTACATTGAACCTATACTTTTGTATGGATGTGAGGCGTGGACAATAAGCAGTCAAGCTAAAAAACAGCTGATGGCTGTGGAAATGTGGTTTCTGAGGAAAATGCAAAGAATACCATGGACAGACAGAAAAACCAATGAACAAGTCCTTTAAGAAACAAATGAAGATTGTAAACTGATTAAAGATATTAGACGTAGACAGTCAAAATTTTTTGGGCATGTTATGAGAAGAAATGAATGGGAGAACTTAGTGACGACTGGCAAGATCGAAGGGAAGAAACCAAGGGGAAGACCGAGAAGTAAATACCTGGATGGCTTGGCCACATGGCATGGTCGAGACAGGAACACAGAGCTGATCCACGACTCTGGTGATTGAGTGAGATGGCAGAACATGACTGCCCACGCTTATTGGCATGGCAGCATGGCACATGATGGATGGAGCTTTGAATGATCTTTATCTGGTTTAGGAAATAGCTCTGCACCCAATTTGGGGTACTGATGACGTCCTGATGCTCAAGTTAACCCTTTACCGGAAGTAACGGCTAGAAGCGGCTTAACCCGTGGACGGGCAAAACGTCTGAAAACACCCATGAATACTAAGCGTTTTAAAAACGCGATCTTGTGGCTTTCCAAGACTTCTGATTGTCTACTTTCGGTTTCGCCGATAGCTTGACAATGTGACCGCCATCTGCAAGCATGTACTTTGAATTTGAGCGGATTTTAAAATAGTTTTTTGGGGTTTTACGCTTTGTATTTCAAAATGGATTTCGATGATTCTTCAAGTGATAGCGGAGATTTCGCTTGGTTCAATTAAGGTGACATTGACGTGCACGAAGATGACTATGAATTGCAGCGAGTCGTCACTGTCCCAACTGGACATGTCTAACTCTGAAGCCACCATACTGTCACGAATGAGAATCGCCATTCCCAGATGTCGCCTGTTGTAGAAACAGTTGAACCCGGCAATTTGGATCACCCAGTCTCGTCACTGCTAAACGCAATATATGATACTGGAGATCCATCCATCCATCATGTGCCATGCCGGTAAGCGTGGGCGGTCATGTTCTGCCATCTCACCCGATCACCAGAGTCGTGGATCAGCTCCGTGTTTCTGTCTCGACTATGCCACAAGGCCAAGCCATCCAGGTACTTGCTTCTAGGTCTTCCCCTTGGTCTGTTCCCCTCGATCTTACCAGTTGTCACCAAATTCTCCAATCCATTTCTTCTCATAACATGTCCAAAAAATTTTGACTGTCTACGTCTAATTTCTCTAATCAATTTACGATCTTCATTTGTTTCTTGAAGGACTTGTTCATTGGTCTTTCTGGCTGGAGATAACTTCCTGAATTACAAAATCTATATTAATTGCAATCCCGAAGAAATCAGAAACCTTGGAATGTGATAAACATTGAACAATTAGGATAATGAGCCATATCAAGTAGATTTTGCTAAGAATCATGCAAAGAGTGTTCTACAGAAACAAACAAAGAATTACAATTTTGTTTCATTGACTACTCAAAGGCTTTTGATAAAGCAAGACATGTCAAGATGAAGAAGATGCTTGCAAAAAAAAAAAAAAAATTGGAAACAACAAGCTGCCATAAGAATTGATAATGAACTAGGTCAATATTAGCCTATTAAGAGAGGTGTGTGACAGGGATGTGTAATGTGTCCAGATCTTTTTTTCTTATACAGTGAAAACATTCTTAGAAATTTAGAAGATATGAGAGGAATCACCCTTGGGGAACATAAAATCATTAACATTAAATATGTGGATGATACAGTATTGATTGCAGTCAATAAACAGGATCTGCAACATTTAGTAGATGCGGTTATTGTACACTGTGAACTAGGATTAGAACTGAACTGTAAGAAGACACAGATTATAGTAATCTCTAAGAAGAAAAAAATACCACAATGTAATATACAAGTAAATGGGAATATTCTTAAACAAGTGAATCAGTACAACCATCTCGGAACAGTCATAATATCTGATGTGAGGTGCCTCGAAGAGGTTAGAACAAGAAATTTCTTTGGCAAAGGTAGCCTTTTGCAAGATGCAAAACATACCAAACAATAAAAAGATGTCAAATGCAATGGAAAAAAAAGAGTGTTGAAGTGTTACATAGAACTGTACTTTTGTATGGATGTAAAACGTGGACAATGAGTAGACAAGCTGAAAAACATCTAATGGCAGTGGAAATGTGGTTTCTGAGGAAAATGCAAAAAAATACATTGAACAGACAGAAAAAAAAAAACCAATGAACAAGTCCTACAAGAAGCAAATGAATTCCGTAAATTGATTAGAGAAATTAGACACAGACAGTGAATATTTTTTTGGGCATGTTATGAGAAGAAATAAACTAGAGAACTTGGTGACAACTAGCAAGATTGATGGGGAAAGAACAAGAGGAAGGCAGAGAAGTAAATATCTGGATGGCTTGGCCGAGACAAGACAATGGAGCTGATCCATGAATGTGGTGATTGTGTATAATGGTGAAAAAAATGAATGCCCATACTTATCAGAATGGCACACAATGATGATGATGAAAGCTGTGATTTTCCTGAGAAATATGATGAGTGAGTCAACAATGCAATCATGTAACACCTGTCTACATTTAGCATACCTCTGTCCAGGGAAGCTTTATTCAGAACCAATGCATCTTCAATATCGTAACCACTGTAGCTCATGACAGCAACTGTCGCATTTTGGCCAGCTGGTAACTTGTCAAAGTTGATCAGTTCTATTGTCTATTAGATGAGGTAACAATATGAAACACACATTTGATAATAATCTGAATACTAACACTAACATACATAGTGATTAAACTCTAAAAAAAACTATAGGATAAAAGTGTCTATATTTCACTGTTATAATGTATTTTAAGATAACTATCATAAATGAACAAACAAGGTCTTAAGGCTGCATGTTTTACAAAGTGACGTCTTCATCAAGAGTAATTGTGAGGAACCCTAGTATCAGATAAAAAGGTCTCAGACAGTTCAATGAGCAACCAATGGGGAATACACTCAGCTGTTTCACCTGACAGTTGATCGTTCTGCTTCTTACTCAATCAGAAACAAAGATGCTATCTACATGAAATTACAATTTTTTTTCAGATTAAAGTGGAGTGAAAGAAGATAAACAACAGTGGCAAGAACAAAATCCAAAGCTTGCAGATTCTTTATGACATGAAGATTACTGATGCTACATTTGAAAACATCACTACAGCTGCTGAGTTCCAAAAACAAAAGAAAGTATAAAAACCTACCAGATCAATAATGGCAACTAACTTGAAAAAACTGACAAGGACCTGAGGATGCAACTGAGAAATCAAGGAAAACACCATACAAAACAGACCGAAAACAATTAAATCCAATAACATGAAAGACAGGAATCTGTCAGCTGCCATGCTGAGTGTTCAACAAGCAAACATAAAAAAGTTAAAAGCCAGAGAGCCAAGGTGGATCATGAGAAAGGCAACAATTATGGACCAAAAACTACACATTTGACCATACTTGTGTGTGCGTGATTAAATACATACTTTAAATCTGGAAATGGATTATATTCTACATGATGTGAGATAGTAAACATCCTACCTTTGACTTGACCAAGGGTGCATGTGGATATACCAGTAAGTACATAAGAGTGTCAATCCGATTTCGTTGATTGTAACCAATAGTACCTGGGGACAATATCATAGAATGATGCAGTCTTCAAAAAGTAAATTGTTATAAAAACTAACACCATGAAAATGTCTATGAACAGGGTATGCAATTCAATGTAGGCAAGAAAGTCCAAAGAATCACTACATAGCATACATATTAAAGTAATCATCATTATCCATTGGCTAAATCCAATGCAGATGGAACTGCCATTCCCACTTAACTACATACTTTCCCCTTTCCTTGCTCTGTGTCCATTCTACTGAAGTCTTCTCTTTAATAATTGACAATCACCCATTTCCCCATGACCAATTATGTCACTTCCGGTCAAGTGATCTATAGAGATCATGGCCCTCAGTTGAATTTTGTGACCTAGGATTCAGTTGATTTTTTGATGATTCCAGGACTTCAGCCAAGTTGCTTGTTTTGTAACTTTTGGGATGTAGCTGTATCATTTTCTTCTTGTTTTGTGTGTGCTGATTAAGGGTTTCAGCTACAACGTCCATCCAGTCACTTGTGATTGTGTTCTTGTATGCAAATTCTACTTTCCATCTGTGTTGCTTTTTATTTTTAGATGTTGCATATCCCTTACAGGACGTTGCAGTCAACATCAGCATTTTTCAGCTGCTGCTGATGTACTAGGCAAATTTTACGTTCAGTAGTTTGCCATCGATTTCTGAACGACTGGCTGACACATCCCCGTAAGTTACCAGCGCTGCGCGAACCACTGCCGATTCTCTCAGCTACTATTTTCCCCACGTGGATATATGGAATTACAAACAATGTCGTTATCACCTTGGCCAGGGAGACTGTGTTGCTTTATTCACAGTATTTTTACTGCTTAACAGTATTTTTCTCAACCCATTTCATTTCTTATATATTAAAAAACAACAACACACACACACCACCAGCAATGCACATTAACAACATGATATATATTCTAGTAAAATTAACAAGTGCAGGTGCATTAGTGTACTTGATAGGGATCTATGCCTATGTCTTTGAAAGAGGGTTTGATGCCTGCATTCGTCATCTGGCTAAATGAGGGAAAGACTGGCCACCTATTCTTCCACGCATTCCGGCTTACAAAACATAATGGTCCTATCAAATCACAGACCAACAGGAGGTTCCCACCTTGCAAACAATTGTTCAGCATTTATTCTTAATATGCAGTGCTAGTGATACTTATGTAAAGTCAGCTATAATTTACCCATGGCTTGCTTGCCCATAGCACACTGGTATGTGTTTCTTGGTGACTGATTATGATGAGGGTAGGGAATCAGACCAGCACAGACACCAAGAATTGTAAACGGTTCAATTTCAAGATGTGTTGTATCTCTGGAAAAAGTCAAAACAAAAGTAATATGCATGTACCCAAAGTTACAGTTTTTAACAAGTAGAAATCTCATCTAACAATGTCATAAAATAAAAAGGAAACAAAAATGGATTCAAAACCTGTGGAGACACAAGAAGCAAGAACATTCAGTATGAATGAATATTATTGTGGATGTCACAGAGTTACACAAGTGTTAAAATTTCTAATATGTTTAAATTACTTCATACAAATTATTGCATTACTGTACAGCTTAACTACAAATGGAAATTGTGCACCCTTTCTACATCAATTCTTTAGCTATATGTTTGTTTACTTATACCGTAATTCCCCTCCCCCCCCCAATTTTCCTGGTGTAATTATGTGGTTGTACTGTCCTAAAAGATAGTTTTTTATACACAAAACATAGGACAAGTGTGGCATAATTATCAGTTGTTTCTATCTTTTTTAGGAGTGTTTACATTTTATTTGTGAATATTTCATATATCTGTGCAATATATGGGTTAGTGGAACATTTCACCTGACCTGAGTCTTTGTGATGTATAGTAAATGTTGTTTGAACATGTTTTTTTTTCTCAGCAGGATGTTAACAACTGCACTTGACACCAACATGTGTCCACTACAAATATAAATTACACTCAGCCAACAAGCACAATATATTGTGAGCTATCAGACAAAGTGATCTTAATATTGAAATGGCACAGAAAAGCTAGATTCACAATTTTAAAATAATGTTACATCATATACGCCATTTCAAGAACTGGCTATTAAGAAACCCTAGCTGGGCTTGGGAACCAGTATCTCAGAAAAAGTTGATGGCCTATCAAACTGGAAAAATAAAGACAGCAGCAACCAAGATCTCAATAAAACAGAGCAGAGGTAACAGACTCTGGATCTAATCTTGTCCTAAAACCATCTTAAGCCAAAAAGGGGACAAGAGTATAAACTGCCACATATTGAAGACAGAACTCAGGTTCTGATCTAATTAGCCTTGTGGAAAGCCATGGGGAGAGAGAGTTGTCTGATTCTACCATATCTAGTAGCAGAAGAAACCACGCGATCCCCACGTACGATGAATAATTATCATTTGCTATTTTGTGTGTATGCCCAATTTTCTACATTGGTAAGGTTTTCTTTACCAAGACCTCAGGCTGGCTGTTTTTGTGTGTGTGTTTTTCTCTGCAAGAGAGTTCTTGTAACTGTAAAAGTATGGTTCTCTTTTCAATCATCTGTCTTTCCCAAGTCAATAGCATTATATTTAAATACTGATGCATTATATGATTTCATGGTGTGTACAAGATAATCCAAGCTATTTGCATGGCGAATGGTTGTGTTTAGCCTAAAACATGAATGTTGAGTATCAGAACCACTTGACCCAAAACTCAAGGAGACTGGTGACCCTAGAGAAATTTCAAATGCTAGGAATTTACCACCAAATGTTAGTCTGAACAATGATCCAGAACACCTACAAACATTTAATGTATTTACAACTGTAACAACTTGGGTATAAGAACTGTTTCCTTACACAACTTAGGCTGCATGATGAAAGCCTGTCGGTGTAGGACAAGTCATCACTTATGATAGACCAGAAGAGTGAAAAAGGCAGATTACTGCAAGTCAGGGTCTGTGGTACTACAAGTCTTTCAGATGTGTGTGTATGTGTGTGAAAAAAAAAAAAAAAAAGAGAGAGAGAGAGAGAGAGAGAGAGAAGAGAGAGAGAGAGAGAGAGAGAGAGAGAGAGAGAGAGAGAGAGAGAGAGAGAGAGAGAGAGAGAGAGAGAGAGATGGGGGGGGGGGAAATAAAGTACCCTGTCTAGCAATTTTATCTTAGTTGAGTTAAGAACCGACATCACTGCATTCAGGACATTCCCATATGTGCCCAGTCCCCTCGTTCAACAGACAGCAAAGAGTCATACTACTAATTGTCCCCACCACTATCTGATTTAAAGTTCTCCTGGACTTCCCTCTCAGTTTTGAAATTCTTCCAGAACCCCTACCGATCCCCAGCAATCTCATTCTTTCCACATTCAGGCTCTCAATCTGTTCCCCCGCCTTCTCCACCTGGCAATCTACCACCAAGAGGTGCATTCCCTGCCAGCCTATCAGCCTGTTTATTCCGCCACACTCCCGCATGGCCAGGGCAAAATATCCATACAATTCTCACAATCTGTGACCTCTGAAGTGACGATAGCCATTCCACACGAAACATTCCTTTCTCCACCTTACTAAGTATACTCTTTGAATCCATAATGAATACAATGTGTGCTGCAGTAGCCTCCTCTAACCAACGGAATGCCGCTGTTACTGCCTCCACCTCCATTCTCATGATGGAGGTTTCACATGCTAGACTCTCCTTTGTCAAGACTCGTCCATTAGCCTTTGCAATAAAGCCCAAACCACTATGTCTGTTTCTCACCACTGACCCATCGGTGTAGATGACTATGTCACCCTGGTGTGTGTTACTCTGGATCAGTTGTTACACTTAAATCTCAGTGTGGCCTGCTGCCCATTCTCTGCACTCACATCCCAGTGTGGCCTGCTGCCCATTCTCTGCACTCACATCCCAGTGTGGCCTGCTGCCCATTCTCTGCACTCACATCCCAGTGTGGCCCGCTGCCCATTCTCTGCACTCACATCCCAGTGTGGCCTGCTGCCCATTCTCTGCACTCACATCCCAGTGTGGCCTGCTGCCCATTCTCTGCACTCACATCCCAGTGTGGCCCGCTGCCCATTCTCTGCACTCACATCCCAGTGTGGCCTGCTGCCCATTCTCTGCACTCACATCCCAGTGTGGCCCGCTGCCCATTCTCTGCACTCACATCCCAGTGTGGCCCGCTGCCCATTCTCTGCACTCACATCCCAGTGTGGCCTGCTGCCCATTCTCTGCACTCACATCCCAGTGTGGCCCGCTGCCCATTCTCTGCACTCACATCTCAGTGTGGCCTGCTGCCCATTCTCTGCACTCACATCCCAGTGTGGCCTGCTGCCCATTCCCTGCACTCACATCCCAGTGTGGCCCGCTGCCCATTCTCTGCACTCACATCCCAGTGTGGCCCGCTGCCCATTCTCTGCACTCACATCTCAGTGTGGCCTGCTGCCCATTCTCTGCACTCACATCCCAGTGTGGCCCGCTGCCCATTCTCTGCACTCACATCCCAGTGTGGCCCGCTGCCCATTCTCTGCACTCACATCCCAGTGTGGCCTGCTGCCCATTCTCTGCACTCACATCTCAGTGTGGCCCGCTGCCCATTCTCTGCACTCACATCCCAGTGTGGCCTGCTGCCCATTCTCTGCACTCACATCCCAGTGTGGCCCGCTGCCCATTCTCTGCACTCACATCTCAGTGTGGCCTGCTGCCCATTCTCTGCACTCACATCCCAGTGTGGCCTGCTGCCCATTCCCTGCACTCACATCCCAGTGTGGCCCGCTGCCCATTCTCTGCACTCACATCCCAGTGTGGCCCGCTGCCCATTCTCTGCACTCACATCCCAGTGTGGCCTGCTGCCCATTCTCTGCACTCACATCCCAGTGTGGCCCGCTGCCCATTCTCTGCACTCACATCCCAGTGTGGCCCGCTGCCCATTCTCTGCACTCACATCCCAGTGTGGCCCGCTGCCCATTCTCTGCACTCACATCCCAGTGTGGCCTGCTGCCCATTCTCTGCACTCACATCCCAGTGTTACTATGACATTGTGCCAGTCCAAGATGTCGACCGGAACTTCAACCCACTCTCTTTCACAACTGATGGTAGTCAACTACCCCTTGTCTAGTTCTGAGGATGCCAAGATCAGCTCCATCTATATTTTCAATGAGTCACTTTAAGGCTGTTTTGAGTATCCAGAGAATTTTGCCTTTAATCAACCACAAGAGTCTTAGTGTAAGTCAACTGTACTAAGACAGTATGACAACAAACATATTTACTATTGTTCTGACAAGTACTTACTCTGTGATATGTGATTCATAAAGTGCGATCATGCAGTCATTTTCCTCATTAACATCCAAGTACTCAACCTGACCTTCATGCAGGAAATCTTCAAAGCATCTGGAATCCCAATTGATGAAATGAATTATTCTTAGTTATTGTTTGTTTTCTATGAGTCAAATGTGAAAAACCACTGTAAAAAAAACTACTAACAAGCTTCATAACCTTGATGAATATGAGCACATCATTTATTTATCTTGAAGAAATACAATAGCCAGGTTTTGGGCTGGAAACTTCACTTGAAAGGCTGAGCATTAATAAATAAAAGTTAATTCTCAAACAAACATTTATGCAAAGTCTCTAGCACATCCCAATCCTACATTATAAATTACACCTGCCAGACTTCACATTCTGACATTATATAAGGGGCGTTCATTTGAAATCCATTTGTGCCGCCCATGAGTAATTGCGTACGTTGACCACAATCATGTCATAGTCATGTGATAAGTACTGACCAATAAATAAAAGAGCACATGCTTATTGTCCCATTATGCATACGTTCTGTTTCTGACCGTTAAGAAAATGGCCGGGTTGATCCAAAATCCATCCAAAGAAGCTCAAAGAGCGGTGATTCAGTTTCTTTCATTTGAAGGATGTCGACCAGTGGACATTCATCAAAGAATGCAGGCAGTCTAAGGTAACAAATGTGTGTCGAAGACAACAGTGACAGACTGGGCACGAATATTTTGGAAAGGACGTCAGTTCACGACAGATCTTCGACGGGCGGGTCAAGTGCATATTGTTGCAACAGAAAAATCAATCGCCAAAATTGATGCAGCAGTACAGATGAACCGTTGTCGAAGCATACGTTCGCTAGCGAAAGAATTTGATGTGTCAATTGGGACAATTCAAAAGGTCGTCTGTAAGAAACTGCAATATCGGAAGGTGTGTTTACAGTTGGTACCACGGATGTTGACTGACCACCAAAAAGAGGAACGCATGGGATCATGTTTGAACCACTTGCTGCATTACAGAGTGGAGGGTGATGCATTTCTCTTCAGCATAGTGGCAGGCAATGAATAATGGTGTCACCACTTTGAGCCGAGCAGCAAAAGGGAGAGCATGCAATGGAAGCATGCTCACACAGATGCAGACGTAATGAACACGGTAAAGACTTGGTTCAGTGAGCAACCATAATTCTTTTTTGCGGACGGCATTCGCCGCCTACCTAAGCAATGGAATGCTTGCCTGAATGCCTACATCGACTTTTTCTGACCAACCCATGGTGCATAATTAATTCAAAATGAATGCTTTGTTTAATTCTACCACACCTGTTAATGTTTCTTTCATGCTTTTGTAGTAAAGCCATTGGAATGGGTTTCAAATGAACGTCCCTAATATGTTGTCTCTAACACTTAGTGTCCTACAATATTATAAGTGACACCTGCCAGACTTCACGTTCTGACATCATATGTAGTCTCTAAAACTTCAGTGTCCTACAACATTATGTGTGACACCTGCAAGACTTCACATTTGTAGCGAGATGGAATAAGAGGCGTGCCTTCGCGTAACTCCTCCCAGCAGGCGGTGCTTAGCGGGGTTCCCAGTTAAAATTATCAACGAGGGAAGCCGTCAAAATTCGGAGTTTCAAGACGATTCTTGTATGTTCTCTGTAGAGCTATTCTTGTCTACTGCGTTGTGCCGAACAATCTGGGCACTGAGCTAACATAGGTTTCTCGTGGTTAGAACCCATTTCCATGCGGGAAGTCTGTTTCCCAAGGACCAGCATGTTTTACGTGGGTTTAAGATTTCTACACAACACGGAAACAGCCAAGTTCCTGTCATTCACCGACCTCACTCTCTGCAAAGCAGGTGCATTTTCATCAGCCCCTATATTATCTGAAGAGAGATGTTCATCCCTCGACAAGGGTATGGCTGCATGCCGTAATTGCTCATGCACTAAGGTAACAACCCCCCCTTTCTCTGTTTCTTGCTTTATTAACTGGTATTTTTGGAGTTAACGTGCGCTATCAGTAACGTTCACGTGGCAGTCCATGAACAATTAATTAAGGCGATCGATCGATGCGACATGTAAACATAGGCCATAGGCTGTGTGTGTAATATTTATTTATCACCATAGTTGTGTGTGTTAGTTCGTGACATTAATTAATTATGGTGAGAATTTGCCTTAATTTGTGAAAATGTTATAAGTGCTGTAATTTCATTACTGCTAGTACCAAGAGTCCGTTTAGTGGACAGAGCAAGCTTCAGTAGAGCAGTTAATGTGTTCTAATGATTATAGCTTAATCAGTTAGTATTCTGTAGTGCTGATTTATGGCAAAGCTGCTGCGGTGTTATGATTCCAAGGGAGTGTGGTGTAGCTGTGTCACAAAGTTATTGTGGTGATGCTTATTCTAATAAGGAAGTGGTGTTATTTCCGAGGGATGTGCGGATATATTGTTGTGGTATTTCGTGTAGGATCGTGCTGTGTATATTTTGCTAGCGATTTTGGAAGGAACAACGTGTGATTGTACCACGCGAATCCTGGTGCTACGTCATGATTTCGAGGTGACCGTTCGCTCTTGTATACAACACTTTACGCTTTTCGTATGGTTTGGGGACAACTCTATCCTATCCTCATTGTCTGGGGACACGTATACTAGGGGTCTGGTGAAGAGGGGATTGCTTCTATACTTCAGCAGGCAACAATAATTATGGGATGAAAAGCAGGATACATTCTAAATAAGATGTCTGGTCCTAACAGGCCAGTAGAACCGTTCGTACTTTAGTCTTTGCCTAAACGGGGTAAAGGAACGGGAATGGATATATACCATCTACATGTGGGTCCCCCCCCCCCCCCCCACGTTTCCATCCTGTTTCAGGATATTGCGGTCAACACCAGCATCTTTCAGCTGTATGTTGATTCCTAGGCTAGATTACGCTCATCAGCACGCCACGACTTTCTGAGCGACCGGCTGCATACTCTCATAAGCCACTAGCGTGACTCGAACCACATCTAATTCTCGTCCACTCATGTCGACCACAAGAGTATTCGGGATTAACGGAGAAAGCTGCTAACCCCTCGGCCAGGCAGCCAGCTATCTACATGTGGTATAGCATGAACAAATATAATTGCTCTTTGCCTTCCATTAGGGAAGGTGTAACAAAGAGGGCTTTTCTCGGATCTGGGATAGGAATCCCAGAAGAGTTATTGGTTGATTTATTAATTAGTTAATTAATTGGTAACTTAATTGATTGATTAATTATGACATATTTTGATGTTATGTGGATTATGATAATAAGGTTGATAGCCAGGAAGGAGAATGGTCTGAACGGACATAGCCACCTGAGAGAAACCTATACAACAGTGTAATATTTAAATATGTTACTATAGTAATGGTAAAGGTGCAAAAGAGAGAGAGAGAGAGAGATAGCGGGAGGTACTAGTGTCCCACGATAGGGACTGAATGACCGGACAGATGCTACTTGAAACCGTACCTAGCAGACGAGCACATTCAAGGTGCTTACTGACAGCTAAACTGCAGCCTTGCATGAACCTTTGTGTGGTGAAGGTGATCCAGTAATCTGTGATATGTGGTTATTTTCAGTCTGATTACGTTTAGATATGAAGCATGTCATGTATGTCAGTGTTGGTGCCGAATGCTCTCACTCAGTCCTCTCCTTGCAGGGCTGCCTTTAACAGTGGTAATCCAGAGTTTATATGATGAAGAGAATACTTGGCCTTATGTGCTTATGCCAATGCGACCAGCCATAATGTTGGTGGAGTCTACACACCAGAAGAAGGCCTGATCAGTATCCTTCAATATAAATCCACCTGACAGGTATAAGAATGAGGTGGTAACAGTGACTTACTACCTGCAGTGACTTATCAACAAGTCCGACGAGTATTTCTATCTACACGACAATATGACTGTATGGTAAGGCCCGGATGTGGTTGACTCGACAGATTGTCTGAAAATGACTTTTTGCATTCTGAATCTTCAAGATGGGCGTCATGCTACGTGACACGATCCAGTTGGGGTCCTACTTGTCAACGTAATAGTCTCATACAATATTGACTTTAGGTACAAGATCAAGATACTTCTTATAATTTATCAGACCCAGAACAGGTCATCTGAACTAACTGTTATTACATCTAGTAGCAATGAAGCTTCCCAGGGTGAACAAACTATTGTGATCTGAAACCCAGGGACTTTAGTGGAACTCCCACACTCTACGAGTGAGTGCCTCATTTTGAACTTCATTGGGGACACCTAATGCCACAGGGTCTCCAAGTTAGACTGCTGCTCAAGATTCTAGTTGTGCGTTTACACCACCATGGGACATTCTGGTAATGGATGGCGTGTATATATACATCCTGTTAGTGAACTTCAGGATGGTTCATTGTAATTGATATTAACCGGAGACTTGAAGGAAGTCAGAAGGGTCCGCAACTTTCCAGTCAGCTCAGCTTGGTGGGATCCGGTGAGTCAACGAAACCGACCAGACATACATTTCACTGGGTCTAACGTGCTTCATGATGACATTTGGATCATTCCTGAACCTCTTCTACTTTCTGATGTCCCAGCTGCAGATAGCCCTATTCTCTTACCGTTGTGTTATCCTTCATATTTGGACGCTTTTGGTTTATTAAATTTTGCATTTCTGTTACCATGTTTTGGCTTGACATAATCTGTGTCATCCAGGGTGAGCCCTCTATCGGGACGGGTACATAGGTGGGGAGGAAAGGACAGTCAGTGTCCCGAATCTGGTTGGGGCTTAGGAGACTTAACACTCCTTGGGTGGTGGTCAGTGCAGGGCAGAAAGATCTAGGTGTACCACTTCCTGTCTAACCCCAGGGGTACTGGTACACGCCTGACATTATATATTTTCTCTAATACTTCAGTGTCCTACAACATTATAAGTGACACCTGCCAGACTTCACATTCTGACATTATATGTTGTCTTTAACACTTCAGTGTCCTACAACATTATATGTGACACCTGCAAGACTTCACATTATGACATTATATGTTGTCTCTAACACTTCAGTATCCTACAACATTATAAGTGACACCTGCCAGACTTCACATTCTGACATTATATGTTGTCTCTAACACTTCAGTGTCCTACAACATTATAAGTGACACCTGCCAGACTTCACATTCTGACATTATATGTTGTCTCTAACACTTCAGTGTCCTGCAACATTATATGTGACACCTGCAAGACTTCACATTCTGACATTATATGTTGTCTCTAACACTTCAGTGTCCTACAACAACATTATATGTTATATCTAACACTTCAGTGTCCTACAACATTATTTGTGACACCTTCGTAATCCGACATTATATGTTATCTCTAACACTTCAGTGTCCTACAACATTATTTGTGACACCTTCGTATTCTGACATTATATGTTATCTCTAACACTTCAGTGTCCTACAACATTATAAGTGACACATCCAAGACTTCACATTCTCACATTATATGTTATCTCTAACACTTCAGTGTTCTACAACATTATATGTGACACATGCCAGACTTCACATTCTCACATTATATGTTATCTCTAACACTTCAGTGTCCTACAACATTATATGTGACACATGCCAGACTTCACATTCTCACATTATATGTTGTCTCTAACACTTCAGTGTCCTACAACATTATAAGTGACACCTGCCAGACTTCAAATTCTGACATTATATGTTGTGTCAAACACTTCAGTGTCCTGCAACATTATATGTGACACCTGCAAGACTTCACATTCTGACATTATATGTTGTCTCTAACACTTCAGTGTCCTACAACATTATTTGTGACACCTTCGTATTCTGACATTATATGTTATATCTAACACTTCAGTGTCCTACAACATTATTTGTGACACCTTCGTAATCCGACATTATATGTTATCTCTAACACTTCAGTGTCCTACAACATTATTTGTGACACCTTCGTATTCTGACATTATATGTTATCTCTAACACTTCAGTGTCCTACAACATTATAAGTGACACATCCAAGACTTCACATTCTCGCATTATATGTTATCTCTAACACTTCAGTGTCCTACAACATTATAAGTGACACATCCAAGACTTCACATTCTCACATTATATGTTATCTCTAACACTTCAGTGTTCTACAACATTATATGTGACACATGCCAGACTTCACATTCTCACATTATATGTTGTCTCTAATACTTCAGTGTCCTACAACATTATGTGTGACACCTGCAAGGCTTCGAATTCTGACATTATATGTTGTCTCTAACACTTCAGTGTCCTTCACACACATTCTGGATTTAAACATACCTGAAATCTCTGCTGAGATCTTCAATATGCTTTGATGTCACTAAAGGTCTTCTATTGTTGACAATAATGTATGGTCTAGGGAAGATGTCAGCAAACAATGACATACATTTAGCAATCTTTATAGAGGTTACAGTAAAGGAATTAAAGGCACAGAAATAAAATAGAAAATAAAGTTAGTTAATGTTATATGCCTGCCTGCAACTTCTGAAGAGTCTGTGCTGTATGGCATTGGTGATCACATCTATCCACAGCCGTCTGTCCCATGTACTGCCAGTCATTTCTAGTACTCATGTTCCTTCATGCCATGATGTCAAACTATCCAGCATCTGCTCACTTGATTTCCCCCTGCCTCTTTTCCCCTCCAAATTTCCTGCTGACATGACGTACTTTCCCCTTCGTATCACATGCCCAAAGACTGTGGAGTCTTCTAGTGAAGTGAGTATCCAGGTAAACCTTGTGAATGAACTTCTTTGAAGATATCTTCATTAATCTTTATATCCATCCAGGCTGTTCTCATCATTCTTCCATAAAATCACATTGCAGCTTCCATATAAATCCTCACTTAAATCCTCAATCAGTTTTCCATGATTTACTGCTGCACATCAGGATTGGCACAAAATCGCTCTTTAGAACACTGTACTCATCTCAACTGACAAAGATATGGTGTTGCAGAGAATATTCTCCATCTTGTGAAATGCTGCCTTTGCTTAGGTTATTCTAGTTAACTTCCTGAAAAGATTTCCCATTGCTGTTATTAAAGTTAGTTAGTTAGTTAGTTAGTCAACAGATCATCCTTGTTGCACATCGAACCATTCAGTCCATAAGTGCTCGGATCCCCTCCTCAGCAAATCCTGCAGTTATTAAAGTACCCAAATACTTAAACACACTAACTTGTTTCAGACTGGTTTCGTTCAATCTGATGTTGTATTTGGGAAGGGGAAGACATTTTCCATTGTAAGTACCATTGCTTCTGGTTTTCTGTTATTCAGACAAAGTTCTTTGTTTTGACTTTTTGACGCAGGTGTCTCTATCATTTCTTGCAATTGCATTTCATTTTCAGCGAGCAAACCAATGTTATAGCATAATGCAGGATGTTTACATTATGTCCACCAACTGATATTTATGGCATGTCTTCTAGGGCGCTCATTATTTAGCAGTACAAATTGAACAAATCAGGTGAAAGCACACAACCTGTCAAACACTTTCTTGAAATCTTTCCAGTTGTCAGTTCTATTTTGTTGCCAATACATGTTTTTATTATTCTCAGATCTTTACCATCAATGTCTACAATTCCAAACATTTTAATTACTTTTTCATGTTTCACATTATCAAATGATTTAGTGTAGTCACAAATTTTAGTGTAAAGCACAAATATAGATCTCTGTTCATTACAATCATTCCTTCTGTTAATATTCTCAAGATGTACATGGCGTTGTATCTTTACTTACCACAAATCCAGAATGCTCACCCTCATTCTGGTTTTATTTTAATTCTGAATCTTCTTATAATTCTCAGCAGCATTTTAGTTCTAAACTAATTGTGTGATATACTCCACAATCTGTTGCCCCAGATTTCTTTGGTAGAGCTTTGATAATAGATTTCAAGAGATCATCAGGTTTATATCCACTGTTATGGATGTCATTCAACAATTGTGTGATCACTTCTACACCCAATTTTCCAACAGCTTTAATTTCCTCGACAGTTAAGTTATCTGGCCCTAGGAATTTACTTTTCCTCCTGTATTGTATAACTTCATCTTCTGCTTTCAGTATTAGTGGTCCTTGACTTTGATCATCATGAGTATTTATTTTCTGATCTACCAATAGCACATTATTTTTTACACATTCTATCCATTTCTGAGTTACCTTCTCTTTGTCCATTAATATTTAACTTTCTTTTGTTTTCAAACTACCTGCTACATGCTTTCTAATTCTCCACAATTATTGTATCTTTTTGTACATATATTTTGTGTCTTCTCGTTAAATCTGCAGCAATGAGGGCAAATTAAAATGTGCAAAAACACAATCAAAATGAATGTAAATACACCAATGAGACAATTAACACAAAATCAATTAATTTGACATTTCAATTAATTAAACAAAATTTCTCTCTCCATTTGGTAAAGTAGTCACAAATTTCACTCTAAAGTGAACTGAAAAGTTAAAAAGTGGATGTTATGTGCTGTATGTAGCTGTTGAGTTGAGTTAAGAACCATTCAACAGCCAGCGAAGAGTCACACTACTAATCGTTCCCACCGCTATATGATTAAAAGTTCTCCTGGTCTTCCCTCTGTTTTGAGATTCTTCCAGAATCCCTGCCGATCCCCCGCAATCTCATTCTTTCCACATATGGGTTCTCAATCTGTTTCTCCGCCTTCTCCACCTGGTCCCACAAGCGCACGACCATCTCCCCCCTGTCCATAGGCAAAATTCCACCAAGAGGTGCCTTCCCTGCTAGCCTATCAGCCTGTTCATTCCCTCGTACACCCGCATAGCCAGGGCAAAATATCCATACAATTCTCACGATCTGTGACCTCTGAAGCGACAAGAGCCATTCCACACGAAACATTCCTTTCTCCACCTTGCTAAGCATACTCTTTGAATCCGTAATGAATACAATGTGTGTTGCAGTAGTCTCCTCTAGCCACTGGAATGCCGCTGTTACTGCCTTCACCTCCATTCTCATGCTGGAGGTTGTAGTCTCATATGCCAGACTCTCCTTTTTCAAGACTCGCCCATTAGCCTTTGCAATGTATGTAGCTTCAAGACATCAGTGAAAAATGTTTAATATGCATGTTATCATTAGGCTCTTTTAAAAAGCTCAATGAAGTGATACAAATATTTGACACAAATTGTTGAATTAGTTTCTTTTATATTTCATTGGTAATTATTATCCCAAAACATGTCTGCATGATTTAAACACAAGAAACTGTTACCTGCACACACGGCCACCATCAGATGCTATGTAAACACACTTGTGTGAATGATTGGGAAATATCGATACAAATGCATTGATATAACCAGCACGTCTCAACCTTCTGAATGTGCTAACCAACTGCTTGTAGTGATTGGTCATCCCTAAGATGTTTCCTATGGAATACAGCAAAAAGACAGTATCACCAACGATGCTTTACATGGACTATGTTGTAGAGAAAGTGTCCACACAATTTTTTTTTTATAGACCTGTACTTTTTCAGTTCTTATGATAATGAGTTTTGAGACATGTTACAAGAAAAGAAAGGCTGAAGAACTCTACTTTGACCACTGGGAAATGACACAAGTGAGTTAACAAACTTTGGACTTTTATGGTGGATGCCAGTTCAATCTTCAATTGGAGCACGGTTACTCTATATATGGATAGGAAGGAAAGGACAGACGGACGAATATATATATATATATATATATATATACCCTTCTAAATACATTTGGGAAGGTTTTAGAGAAGATAGTCGTTGTCAAGCTGCAAGAGTTTTTGGAAAGGGGGAAGCTTCTTCCAAGAGGCCTGGGGAGCTACAGGCCAGGAAAATATACCTGGTCAAATGCAGCCACTTCTGCCTTTGACGTTTATGAGGGGTTCCATAGTAGACAGGAAACGATGGCGGCAGCGCTTGATCTCGAGGATGTGTACAACAGAGTTCGCTATGATATTTTGAGGAGAAGGGGGTTAATCCCTGGTTGATGAACTGGATAGCAGCCGTCCTGCATTCTCATCGGGTTGCTCTCTGTCTGGGTGCATGGACCTCAGAGCCACATATATCTGCAATCTCACTGGTGCTCTTTAACATGTATACGAGCAAGATTGCAAACCTAGAAGCACCAGGGGCTGGAAGGATACTAAACATCCAGCAACTAATTCAGAATAATGCTCGCCCGGGTGATGTGATTATCTACACAGATGGTTCGGTGTTGAGAGGTAGGAGAAGTGCCTGGGGATTCTTAGCAAAAGCTAATGGTCGCCATTTGGTGCAGGAGAGCCTGGCATATGATACCACAAAATCTAGCTTAAGAATGGAGGTGGAGGCGGTCAGTGCAGCTTTCTGCTGGATGGAGAACACGATACATACACACACCGTGATTGTAACTGACTCAGAAAACATGCTGAGGAGGGTGAGGATAGGCAGGCATCATGCAGAGTGGCTTGCTTCGCTTCGGAGGTCATGGGTGGCAAGCATCACCTGGATCTTTTCTCCGGGGCATGCTAGTGTGTTGGGGAATGAACAGGCAGACAGACTGGCTGGCCCTGCAAAACTTGGTGGAGTATTGATGCATGATAAGGCAGACATGGTTGCGACCTTGTGGGAGCACGTGTACACCTTGGAGGAACAAATGGACAGCGTGGAGTGACGAGGGAATCTGGACGACGCTCGACGCTCAGAGGAAAGGTGAGACGCACATATAATCAGATTACTGGTACTATTGGGGTTGGAACTCTTCGCTGGCTGTTGAGGATGAGGATGGAGCACTTATCGGAATGCCCCAAATGCTGTGATATTGGTTCCTAAATCAATCAATCAAATATATATATATATATTTTTTTTTTAAATCCGTGTTTCCATCCTGTTTCAGGATATTGCGGTCAACACCAGCATCTTTCAGCTGTATGTTGATTCCTAGGCTGGATTACGCTCATCAGCACGCCATGACTTTCTGAGCGACCGGCTCCATACTCTCATAAGTCACGTTTGCGATTCGAACCACGGCTAATTCTCGTCGCGTCACGTGACGAGAGTATTCGGGGTTAGCGGAGAAAGCTGCTAACCCCTTGGCCATGGAGCCGGAATATATATATATATATATATATATATATATATATATATATATATATATATATATATATATTGTGACGAAATGACTAAGATAGTCTAATCTCTCTATTATTTCCCTTTGATGGGATCGCGACCGGTTAGTCTCCCTGGATTTACTAAGACTAACTAGGGGATTTCCCCGTCGAAAGTAGTTCGTGACGTCACATTTCGGGTGATTTCTAGAAGTTTCCTGAATGTCCCAGACAAGTGCGTGCTCGCACGGAGGACCCACAATTGCCTCAAGGAACACGGGAGTGTGGAATTCTTCGTGACACTGGATTTCTCCGTGGCTCATGAAATTCACTGGGCCCGTGAAGGCATTGTGACGACGCACTTCGGTGATCTTGGAGCAGTCGCCAGTCAGACCTCAACAAAGTAAGATCGCAGTAATTAACTGCTGAGAGAGATGTCAGTGAACGCAGCCAGGCGGACATCGGCAGTTGATGATTGTGATTTCTGATATCACAGGTACTGTGGCATTACTTATTTAATTTAAACGTTGTCCGTAAATACTGCGCCTTTATTCGCAAAACGAATGAAACGCCGAATGAAAATAATCTCCGCGCAGAGCATAAAGTGCCGTCGCGTGTCTGCATATTTAATTAGCGGTTATTGATCAGCGGGTTAATGTGTGTGACAGATGCGTCAGGAAACGACATGGTAGTGAGTAAGTATACACAAGGCTGTACGGGTGTGTCTGCCGATATCAATGTGAATCCGATGTTTGGATAGAAGTTATTTAATGCTAGTGTACCAGATATGCATTGTTAATGATTGTTATTATGTTAATAATAATGTTATTATTACTGCTCGGTGTAAGTAGATTCGGGTAATCTACTAACTGTGTAGCAGATGGGTCAGATATCTGATTAGTGATTAAATACATATGGCAGTTTGACATGCGTTACATTGTGTTGCTATACTCAGTAATAGTGATAAGTCAGTGCTTGTTATTATTTAGATGTGTCATCTGCTTGGCTAGAATAGGATGGTAATTTATGTCTGATAGCTGTGGTGATATTATTCTGAGGACAAGGTGGTTATTTCATTGGGATTTCAAGGTAAGTATTTACTGTGTGAAAAAGCCAGTGCTATTCCTCGTAGGCAGAAAGGTTTGTATTTACTGGATAGCTGTTGATAGAAAGTAGGTATGATGCCTGAATGTCCCTGCGTGTTTGTATGCCTGTCTGCTAGCGTGACCATGCGTGTACAATCGTACGGGTGTCTGGCCGACCGACTGGTTCCGAGGCCTGTCCGACCGACCGTTATGTTGCGTGTCTGACCCAAAGCAATAGTGCTTAACCGATGGTTGAACATAACCGACCGAGAGCGATGCGGTGCTCTAGAATCGAGGCCGTTGCGTCTATATAGATCGAAATGCGAACCAAATCTAGTCTGTCTCTATTATTCTCTTCTTCAAGAAACCTGACTCTGATAATGGAGTAACTGAGTTACTGCAGTGAAGAAGTAGTATGCTTTGGGGTAATTGACCCCCAAAAAGCGGAGCTGGAGATTTAGGAGAGGGGGGCTGGTAGCCTCTCTAAAAAGGATGACATGGCTTAACTAGCCACGGAACAGAATGCGCCTAGCCCACAGGAGCTGTGGGAGAGTGTATCGGTGGAGGGCCACCACATCTGTGCTCAACCGGCACAGACTTGACCGTCCTGGACGGAGGTCAAATACTAAAGGTCAAGCGGTGTTCTGGGACGGAGATCCCAGAACAGAAGCTGTTGCTGTGTTCTGAGTTTGTTAATTAAGTTTAACACTTCCTTGTTATATATATATATAGTACTGAGAGGCATGTATTAATGTGGAGTTGCAGTGTAGACCTTGTTGTAGTTGAGTACTCACACCCACCCCTCCATGTTTCAGGATCTGTGATAGGATCTTTGATCAGGTTAGATCCAATGAAGATTCGGGAGCTCAACCATAAGCTCCATGGGACTTGCTCGCTCCAGTGCCTATCAAGATGAGATGTAAGGCGTCACTGGGAGCAGTCATCTGAATCTGTCAACTATTACTGGAAGTCAGTTGAATTGAGATGAGCCGGTAGGTCTAGGCTAAGACCATCGTCAAGAGTCCGACGAAGGTAGTCAAGCGATCCAGACAGGGTCAGAGACTAATACGTCTATGGGTTCCGACCAGTGAGGTACTGGTACATATCTTGTTCAATGTTAATTTTGTGATGTTCCAGGAAATGAAAGTCAGGTGTTGAACCTGATGTCTACCAGTCATGACAATGGCCAGTTTATTATGCTTCCGGCCCGGCTGGGTCGTTATGGGACACTTTGTCTACAGTTCACGAAACCGAAAGGGTGAATCTACAGTGGTGATCCTTTGTTGAAGCCATGAACCGGGTCATATGACCGGCATCAGAGATTTGACATTCTGACGTACTATGCAGGTTGTTAATACCTACCTACTTGAGTGAGTGAATAGACTTGGTGAACGATTAGGGTAGTTCATATCTACCGAACTGTACAATAGCTGTATGAGAATATGTTCTGTGTTAATTCACTTATTGTCTTAAGCAGTTGTGACATTGTAGTAATATGGAGGCAGTGCTCCAGTTATAGGTTGTTGCTAAGTGTTTCCCAGGAACACAGAGAGCAACCAGGCTCTTGTAGATACTTGTGTAGTGTGCTATAAGACTTTTCTTTAGTGGGGGACCTGGAGGATTCTAGCGTCGACCCAGACGTCATCAGCAGAGTAGAACTTGTGATTGATAAGTCTTCGAGGGCTGATCCTCAACAGTTTGTGAAGTGTTTATCAGGCATCAGTCGTACGCCTGAGCATCCTGAGATCTGGATCCCAGTGGAAGAAGTTGAAGTTATGGTCCACTGGAGGTTGCCCTGGTGAGTCAAAACCACGACAGGACAACAGCACAAACTTAAGTCACAGTCTCTGTGATGAAGATGACTCATCAGTGGATCTTCTCTTGTATATATATTGTCTTCTAGTCAGGCTTTCAGCCATTCTTCTCTGTGTTGCAGTTGACGTAGTTATAAATTAAATTTTGATTTGTTAGCCATGACTTTGTGTATTAGTATGACTGGTGTCTTGTCCGAGCCCCCTTTGGGTAGGAGTCCCTAGGTGGGGAGGGGAGGTTCAGCTGTCCCGGCTTGTGTGGGGCCTGGTAGATATAAAGTTCTATTGAGGTGGTCGGAGCAAAGGCTGGGGATATTATCTATGGTAGCAAACCCGTCCAAGCCCCGGGGGTCTTGTTACACACACATATATATATATATATATATATATATATATATATATATATATATATATATATGTTATGTCATAGTGTTAAATGTTAATTTAAAAAAAATGACAGATACAGTGTAAATACACTCATTTAGAATACACTTAAAGTACTGACTAAATACAGAACCTAAATCCAAGATGTAAAACATGCAATGCAACACTGTGTGAAGGTACATCATTATCAAGAAGTGCAGTTTCTTTCAATTATATATTTCTTTCCTATTTCAACTGCTACAACGTGATCAGTCAGCATGTCCTTTGCAGAACCTTGCTCCCATAACAACCTTCTGCAATACCTCTTGACCATAAGCAAGATTCCCGCATATAATACACCCATCTGGAGATCATCCGCCACATCCTGCATCCATCTTCTCTTTGGCCTTCCTCTTCCTCTCTTTCCAGGCAATATACCCCTTCTTTATTGTTTTCTCCAAACTTTCGTGACGTTTTAAGTGACCAATATTATATATATATAAATTTTTCTTTGTTTTATCGTCTTTAATAGACAACCTTCTTCAATATTCAGCTCTTGAAGTATGGATAGATTTGTTCTTTACTTTATCCAAGATATTATTAAAACTTGTATATAACATTTATATTCAAAGGCATTTATGTGCTGTTCAGCATGTTTAGTAAGTGTCCAGGTCTCACAGGTGTATGTTGCAATGGGGAAGATGCTCTTAAAAATCTGATTTTTGTAGTTTTATCTACCTCTATCCACAATTTATTCAGTTGTTTTAGTCTATGAAGAGCAATAGCTATTCATCTTGTAACTTTTTTCATTGTGTCACCATTGTTGGTAATCAATGATTCACGATATTCAAGATGTTCCACCACCTCCAATTTTTCCTTATTAACATATATTTCTTTCTCCATATTAGTTTTATCTGTATGCATTATCTTTGTTTTTGCTATGTTAAGATATAAGTTGTGATTTTTGCTATTCAATAGGGGTGAGGTTATTAGGTTTTCTATACCATTCTGTTTTGTGGATAGCAATACTGTATCATTAGCATACTGAATCTCTGGTATGTCATGACCACTGATTTTTAGGGAATCATATAGCTCCCTGTTTATATCATCTCTGACATTTCTCATTATATTTTTTGCATACAGATTAAACAAATAGGGGGACAGCACACAGTCCTGGCAGACTTCTTGCTTGATGTCAAACCAATTTGATGTCTCGCCATCTATTCTAACCGCTGATTGTTGGACTAGATAGAGCATTTTTACGAGTTGTACTAATGATTTCAAAAAGTTTCTGATGTTGTACACAGTCAAATGCCTTTGAATAATCCACAAAACATGAGAATAGATTTACATTAAATTCTCTGCACTTCTCTATTATTAAACACATGTTGAGTATGTGTTCCTCTTCCTTGTCTAAATCCAGCTTGAACCACGTTAATTTCTTCTTCCATTTTCTTACAAAGTCTTCCCATTATAATTTTTGGTAAATTTTACTTGCATGACTGATCAGGGCAACAGTTCTATAGTCTCATCTCATCATCTCATCATGTTCCTCTTGTACCTTGCGGTGTCGAGGTGAAGTATAAACTTCGTGAGAGTGCCCGGTTATGGGCTTCGTATATCGACATTCCCATGGATTCTGTTATTCCCTCCGTCCAGCGTTTACGTGGTCGGCCTCTTCCTCTGTTTCCATCTGGTCTGTACGTCATTGCCTGTTGTGGCATGCTGTTGACTGGTAGCCTACTTGCATGGCCAAACCATTTGACTTGCTGCTTTCTAATAAAATCTAGAGCAGCTTTAACCCCCACTTTAGTCCTGATTTCTTCATTTCTGATCTTATCTCTTCTTGATACGTTGAGTATTCTTCTCAGGAACCTCATTTCTGTTGTTGTGATTTTTCTTTTCTCTTTTTCTGTCATTGTCCAGGTTTGGCATTGGTAGCACAGAGTTGGTAGGAAGATTGTGTTGTAAAGTGCTTTCTTAGTAGTTATTGATACATGTTTGTTCTTTAGTATTGGTGCCATTTGTCCAATGAGTTGATTTGCCTTATTGCACCTATTTTCGATCTCGTCTTCTGATCTGCCATTTGATGATATTATACTTCCTAGGTACTTGAAGCTCTTTACTTGTTTCAAGGGATGTTCGTTTAGGTGAATTGTTGCTGTTTGTTCTTCTTTAGTTATAGTCATTACCTCTGTTTTGCTTGTGCTAATTTTCATGTTATGTTCCCTACACATTTCGTTTAGACTATTCATGTGGTCTTGTAATTCAGCTTCTGATTTTGCTATTAGTGCTTGGTCGTCCGCAAACAGGAGTTCTCTAATGGTTAGATTTGCAGATGGTTCTTCTTCTGTGTTCTCGTCATGCGGTATTCTTGCTGTCTCTGCTTGGCTGGTTTCTTTACATATGTTGTCTATATATGTTATGAACAAGAGAGGGGACAGGACACAACCTTGTCGTACTCCAGATCTTATGGTGAAGGGTTCTGAGTGTCCTCCAGTTGCTCTCACTATGCATTCACTGTTGTCGTATAAACTTCTACATAGGTTTGTTAGATGTGTACTCACTCCATATTGTTTAAGGATTTCCCACAGCTTGTTTCTATCTACCCTATCAAATGCCTTTTCTTGGTCAACAAAGGCTAAGTAGAGTGTTTCATTGAATTCAATTGATTTTTCTATAAGTTGTCTAAGAGCAAAAATGGCGTCTGTGCATCCTTTGTTTTTCCTAAATCCAAGCTGCGTTTCGCTTAGCTGGGGTTCTAAAGTAGTTCGTAATCTTTTTTCCAGAATTTTGCAAAATATTTTCCCAGTATGACTCAACAGTGAAATGCCTCTGTATTGTGTGCAATCTCTTTTGCTGCCTTTGTTTTTCCAAATTGGGATAGTCCGTTTATACTTCTTAGTTTTTCTACGAGCAGTATGAAGATCCCCTGCCGGCTTGCTAGGCCAGTCGCAGGTTTAGGACACTAATCTGACCACAGGGAGTCCATCCCCTATGGCGAGCCATAGCCCCGTTAGCCCATGACCTCGCGGTCATGGTTGCCCGGTCTGCACCACGTGGAGGTGGGGGTTGACTTGTGTAGTCTGCGGGTCATCGGCAGGCTACTAATTTTCACTCTTCACCCCTCCTGGGAGAGGCTAGCCGATCCTAACCCTGCTGGCTGCAGGGCCAGGCGCATTCCACACCTTACAGACCAGAATTAGTTGGTGCATAATTTCAGGTTGCCCTTTTTTGGTATTGAAATGAAGATAGTTCTCTTTCAATCTTTTGGCCATATACCATATTTCCATAATGTGTGATAGATTTGTATGCTTTATTCCCCTCTCACTTTAATTATTTCAGCTGGTATCTCATCACATCCAGGTGATTTACCATTCTTCAGATTCTTTATTGCCCATGCAATTTCTTCTAATGAGGCTTCAGGTTGTCTCTGCTGTCATTGGTTCATGTATCTTATCTCATTCATATCCTCACTGTCGTTCATATCATACATTCCACTGCAGCATTCCTGCCATATTTCTAGAAAATTTGTCCAGATTCTGTTAAAGTATTTCACATCTTGTCACAGATAACATTCAATTGAGGTTGAACATTTCTTGACAATAACTTCATTTCTTTGAACATTTCGTAATCTCTTCCAGTCTTATGATATTGCTCTAATCTGGTACAGCAATCTGGTAAATATTGGTGTTTGTCCTTTCTTGCGTTCTTTCGTATTTCTCATGTTAAAGATTTATACTTCATCCTACTGTTATCAGATTCACTGCCTTTCTGTTTCAGTTCCCTTTGTTGTTTTATTAATTCTAATGTGTCTGATTTAATCCATGGCTTATGTTGCCTTTTCTTGGTCGGAATTAAATCTTTGGGTGCTGTTATCAAGATATCTCTAGCTTGTACTGCCAATTCATCAGGTATCAATTCCTCCTTATAGAGATCAAGACCCTAAAACGATTCTTCACTTCTACGTTGTATGCATCTGGTATTTTTGTGAGATCAAAACAAAGTGGCCTTGATCCTCAGGTAAGCTTTTTGAGTTTTACTTTCAGATCTGCTACTAATAATTCATGATCTGTATCATAGACTGCACTTCGTAAGATTTTTGCCGATGTTATGCTTGATCTCCATCTTCTTTGTATTAAAATATAATCTATCTGGTTGTTGGTAATACTGTCCGGGGACTTCCAAATAAAGAGACCTTCTTGGGTGTTGTTTAAAAAGCGTGTTGGCAATCGATAACTCATTTTCTGTGCCAATCTCAATTAATGTGTCACCTGCATCATCCTACTGAAAACTCAAAGTGATCATCCTGCTTAAAACTAATGATTACTAAAATGTGATGAAACTGCTGGTGCGGGTACTTAAAAGACTGGGTGAGACACGCTGGCTAGGGAGCAAGTGTAATGTGAGTGGAAGAGCTGGCTTCTCCTGGGAGAGTGCAGGGCAGAAGGGCGGATCCGCAAGCTGTGAACAGGATGCGAAGAAGGCAACATGGCAGCAACGATGTGTTTGGACTGGGTCATTGCTAGCCATCAAGGCAGAGGTGAAGACTGGGGACAACTGCCGGGAGAAGAAGTTGACATTTCCATGGTCAGTTACGGTTCAGTGTTAATGCTGGTAGATGCACTGGGTGCCGAACATTCACCCTCCGAGTGTGGATGGCTTCTGGCAGACACACTTAATGATGCCAATAAAAGAAATGTACAATCATAAATGTCTCGATTTTGTCCATGCATGACAGGAGAAAAACGGCTGGCAGTCACGACCCAGATGGGCCCACCCCCTGAGAGTGTCAGGAAGATAAAGGAGCCAAAACATTCAGCGAGTAGGGTGACAACTTCTGATGATCAGAAGCCCCACACTGTCATGCTCTAAGACAGAGCTTTTCCCAATCCCGCTGTCAATTGCTTTTCTTTATGAGTCTAACCATTGAGTCACTTTAAAAAAAAAATTTCTTGCGTATCCCTTACGGGACGTTGAAGTCAACACCAGCATATTTCATGCTGCTGTTGATGTACTAGGCACGTGTTACGTTCAGTAGTTTGCCATTGCTTTCTGAACGACCGGCTCCCATACCAGCACGTTAAAACACAATGCGACACGGTCTGCTGCACAAATCGGTCACAGCTGAGCTTCGAACGCCTGGTACCCGACTCACAAACCGCATTTGCAAGGCTTTAGCCACGGAGCTGGCTTGAGTCACTTACCATTAAGAAATACTATATAAAAGCTAGAGCTGCTGTAATCATCACGGCTGAGATTTTCTATATCTTCTACCCCAAGACTGATGGCAATTCTGGCAATTGGGGCTTCATCCACATCCACTGTGATGTGTGTCATGAGAGCAAGGTTTTTCACCAGACCACATGCCTGAAGAAGAAAGGAAAAGGGGATCAGAGTATGCTGTTGCAAACAAATTCAGAATGTTAACAGACTGTGAAACTGAAGTTTAATGTACACCATTAAGTATCATGCAGCAGACTGTGAAACTGAAGTTTAATGTACACCGTTAAGTATCATGCAGCAGACTGTGAAACTGAAGGTTAATGCACACTATTAGGTATCATGCAACAGTTGTGAAACTGAAGGTTTATGTATACTGTTAGGTATCATGCAGCAGACTGTGAAACTGAAGGTTTATGTATACTGTTAGGTATCATGCAGCAGACTGTGAAACTGAAGGTTTATGTACACTGATCTTGTCAACCAAGAAAAGACATTTGATAGAGTAGATAGTAACAAATCCTTAAACAATATGAAGTGAGTACACATCTAACAAACCTATGTAGAAGCTTATACAACAGTGAATGCATAGTGAGAACAACTGGAGGACACTCGGAACCCTTCACCATAAGATCCGGAGTACGACAAGGTTGTTTCCTGTCCCCTCTCTTGTTCATAACATATATAGACAACATATGTAAAGAAACCAGCCAAATAGAGACCACAAGAACATCACATGACGAGAACACAGAAGAAGAACCATCTGCAAATTGCACCATTAGAGAACTTCTGTTTGCGGACAACCAAGCACTAATAGCAAAATCAGAAGCTGAATTATAAGACCACATGAATAGTCTAAACAAAATGTGTAGGGAACATAACATGAAAATTAGCACAAGTAAAACAGAGGTAATGACTATAACTAAAGAAGAAAACAAAAATTACAATTCATCTAAACGAACATCCCTTGAAACAAGTAAAGATTTTCAAGTACCTTGGACGTATAATATCAAATGGCAAATCAGAAGACGAGATCGAAAATAAATGCAATAAGTCAAACCAACTCATTGGACAAATGGCACCAATACTAAAGAACAAACATGTATCAATAACTACTATGAAAGCACTTTACAACACAATCTTTCTACCAACTCTATGTTACCAATGCCAAACCTGGACAATGACAGAAAAAAAAGAAAAGAAGAATCACAACAGAAATGAGATTCCTAAGAAGAATACCCAATGTATCAAGAAGAGATAAGATCAGAAATGAAGAAATTTGGGACTAAAGTGGGGGGTTATAGCTGCACTAGATTTTATTAGAAGGCAGCAAGTCAAATGGTTTGGCCATGCAAGTAGGTTACCAACTAACAGTATACCACAACAAGCAATGATGTACAGACAAGAAGGAAGCAGAGGAAGAGGCCGACCACGTAAACAATGGATGCAGGGAATAACAGAGTCCATGGGAATATTGATATATGAAGCTCATCAGCGGGTACTCTCCCGCTGTTTATACTTCACCTCGACACTGCAAGGTACAAGAGGAACATGATGAGATGAGATGAGATGAGATGAGTACACTGTGAGGTATCATGTAGCAGACTGAAACTGAAGGTTGATGTACACTGTTGGGTATCATGTAGCAGACTGTGAAACTGAAAGTTGATGTACACTGTTGGGTATCATGTAGCAGACTGTGAAACTGAAAGTTGATGTACACTGTTAGGTATCATGTGGCAGAATGTGAAACTGAAAGTTGATGTACACTGTTAGGTATCATGTAGCAGAATGTGAAACTGAAAGTTGATGTACAATGTTATGTTAAATTAGTCAACTTCACGGCAACAGGTCGTCCCCATTATGCTCCACTCATGTGCCAGTAAATATCACATGAAATGCTCCTCACTGCCCTATGTGAAAAGTGGAATAGACAGGTGTCTCGACAAGCCAACAGCCCGCACATATACACTGTGCATAATGCCGCCATCAGAATGCCAACACAATAGACCTCCACGGAAAATACAGTTCATCATCGATGAAAGCGGCAGTCTCCAGAAAACCAACAGCCACACATTACTGCATTAAAAGTCGAGAAGGTCGACTTCATTGCCTCGGGATTTATCCCATTTAGCTCGGTCCCTTCCAGCAGGGCGGCCCACTGAAAGCATCACACAAAGCACGAACACTGTAGCTCCAGCGATGACTCCCAGGAGTCTCAGAGAAAAAAGCACTTGTGAACGGAAAAGGCAATTCAGTCAGTCAATTCCAAGTGACAGGCCGACCGCCATTGCTCAGAACTTGCAGTTCACGCTACAACAACCACGCACAGATGTATAAACATTCCAAATGGTATGCACAACTCACAGTGTTACGTCATGCACTCAACTCAGTAGCAGGGCGACGGTACCATGCACTACCAGTCCAACATAAGGAAAATGTGACTGCAAACCATAGCCAGAAGCATAAACACTCCAGAGGCTTAACAGTTCACATGCCTATCCGCCATATTGGCGACTGGAAATCTCAAAATGTTAAGTATCATGCAACAGACTGTGAAACTGAAGGTTGATGTACAATGTTAGGTATCATGTAGCAGACTGTGAAAGTTGATGTATACTGTTAGGTATCATGTAGCAGACTGTGAAAGTTGATGTATACTGTTAGGTATCATGTAGCAGACTGTGAAAGTTGATGTATACTGTTAGGTATCATGTAGCAGACTGTGAAAGTTGATATATACTATTAGGTATCATGTAGCAGACTGTGAAAGTTGATATGTACTGTTAGGTATCATGTAGCAGACTGTGAAAGTTGATATGTACTATTAGGTATCATGTAGCAGACTGTGAAAGTTGATGTATACTGTTAAGTATCCTGTAGCATACTGTGAAAGTTGATGTATACTGTTAAGTACCATGTAGCAGACTGTGAAAGTTGATATATACTATTAGGTATCATGCAGCAGACTGAAAGTTGATGTATACTGTTAAGTATCTTGTAGCATACTGTGAAAGTTAATATATACTGTTAAATATCCCGTAGCAGACTGTGAAAGTTGATGTATACTGTTAAGTATCATGTAGCAGACTGAAAGTTGATATATACTATTAGGTATCATGTAGCAGACTGTGAAAGTTGATGTATACTGTTAAGTATCCTGTAGCAGACTGTGAAAGTCGATGTATACTGTTAAGTATCCTGTAGCAGACTGTGAAAGTCGATGTATACTGTTAAGTATCCTGTAGCAGATGGTGAAAGTCGATGTATACTGTTAAGTATCCTGTAGCATACTGAAACTGAAGGTACACTGTTCTGTATCAGGTGGCTGAGTGTGAAAGTTCATGTAGACTTTATTAGTGAATATACCACTGTTCCAATTTCAATGTTCTCTCTCTCAATTATAACAGATCATAAAAGCCCAACACAATGCAACTTTGCTGAAGTGTACTTCAAGTTTCAAGTGTGTCACTGCTCACTAGGAATGAACTGTTTAAACTTACCTCTCCTTCAGGGGTATCAGATGGGCACAACAAGCCCCACTGTGATGGTTGAAGTGATCTTGGACCACTCACTTTACGAGTTTTCTCAAACTGAAATCAGTAACATTAAGATACTATTTACTGATGTGGTGTTTAAATATACTGAATTCACATACCCCCCCCCCCCAAAAGGGGGGGGGAGGAATACAGGAATATGAAAACTCAAGGGGCATGTCATGCAGTTGTAACATCATATTTTCTTTGACACAGATCATCACCACTGCACTGTGGACATGTTCACTGGTGCTCCCATCAATCGATCCTTCAGCAGACAACAAGTATCAGTTTGGTATTCATTGACGAGCACATTAGTGCACTTGATTCTGCCTATAACAACCTATAATCTAAACTTTTGCGTTCTAAATATTGTTGTTGATTTCAGTTAGTTGAAAGCTCTAATTTCTGCCCAGCTCTCTAAGAGAAACAATAATCACTTTCTGAAGTTAAATTACGGAAAGCCAATTCAGTGACAGCCTCGATACTACAATCTCATACTGGCGGTTGTTATATGTATGTAATTGCTGATAAATACCATGCATCCTTTACACAGAAATATAGATGACAATAAGGAAATAAGAATTAGTAAAAAACAGTCATAGATGGGAAGAAGTAATGTACCAAAGGTACTTCAGACAGTCATAAACGTGGAAACTGCACCACAGCAAGTGGTTTAACTGGTTCACTGGTACAGGACCCTCAGGAAAACCACTTCAACGAGGAGTGAATCTTGAGTGAAAGAGGTCCTGAGGCCTTTAACGAGGTCACAGGCAAACTTAGTCTACTCTCATATTCCCTTCTGCTCAGAGGACCACGAAGTGGAATTAAATCTGACTGAAATAGGGAGGATGGAAGAAATGGAATCCCAGGGGATCTTAACTACTGCAACGCAGGAAGAATCACAAATTATCAGTTCAGACAATTTACATATTGACAGTTACCTAGAGGACAACTGTTTGCACCACAGGAAATGTGGATGGATTAACTGGTTCGCAAGTACGAGACTCCAAGGACTCTCATTTGACTTCAAAGAGTGAATCTCGAAAGGAAGAGGACTTGAGGAAAGATTTTACAGAGGATAAAGGACACGCCTTATATGTCGCTCATATTTTCTTTTGCTCAGGTGAGCAAAAAGCGAAATTAAATTTGACTGAGATAGGGAGGAAGGAAGACCCGGAACCCCTTGTGATCTTTGAGGCTGCAGCTCAGGAAAAGACACTAAATATCAGTTCAAATGATTTACCTAATGTGATGGATTGCTTCGACAAAAGTTCACCACATGAGTTACCTCAACTGGATTTAGCACATGAAAGCCCGGCCAGAGAGGAAATTCCAGACAAGGAACAATTTCCAGATGTTGTGATCTTGGAGGATACCAGTTCAGAAACCCAGGATACACAGAGAATTGTTATGAGCCAGAGTATGGACTCTGATTTTGCCCAGACAACATTGTCTGTAGTTAGTAAAGAAAAAATTCTTTGCACAAGATGGAGGAACAAACCCCTTAGCATCTTTATAGCTGAAGTTATCAGGAAATCCCAGCTAAAGGAACCTGAAGTATCTGAAGTCAAGAGCGGTTTGGAACACCACTCTTAGAACTATATCTATCCTTCAATCAGGACGATGTGATAGAAGTGGATCAGCTATTTATAACACAAATTTACAGATCTCGAGGAGCAGATTGATGCCTCAAGGTTGGACAACTTGGCACAATAAAATACCAATTTCTAGCATGGATTCCACAAGGGACTCTAATGCAGAGAAAATTGACCCGTTAATGAATTATCATGGGAACAAACCGCAGCACCAAGGAAGGAATATTATTGCACCTCAATCAGAAAGAAGAAAAAGCCAGTTGTATTTACATCATGGGTGCATGGTGTTTAACAGTATTTGTTTTAAAAGGAGGATACTGATGGATCATTTATGGATCTATAAAGGACGGAGGAAAATAACAGAGAACAACCTTACTGTGACCAGGTTATGCAAGATTTCACTACTGGCACATCATCGGCTGAAATGGTTAGGCCAAGTGAAGGAGTAGGCCAAGTGAAGGAGTGGACTAAAACAGTCGTTCAAAGGCGCAGAAGGATCCTACTGATTATGAACTTTCCCAGATGGGTAAAGATACAACCTCCTAACGATTACCGGAATTTACCGAGTGGTTGCACAGAAAACTGGCCTAACACCAGGGACAAGGATAGATCCAAAGTATCCTGAGATTATGGACACTGGACGTCTTTGTGCCATAAAGAATACTGGAAGCCTAGACTTGTTGGCAGTTGTGGAACTGAGAGTGCTTAGGATCATTCTTGGGTTTAACAGCGAGCATCGACAAAGATTTCAATCAGAAACCTTTTTAACTGAGGGGGGGGGGGGGGGGGGGGGGGGCTTTTGTCACAGAATGCAGTGAGTTTCACCAGAATTCCTAGCATACCACAAGAAAGTATTCAATAAGAGAGGAAGGAAAAGCTAGAGGAATAAAATCACGTTTCTCAACAGCTATCCATTTATGACACCAAATCGCGCGCCATTGTACAAAGCCACTCTCCACCTACCTATGACACAAGACTGAGCATGTAACCTGATGACACACAAGTGAGCGCAGTCTGGGTTCTATGTGGGAACAAGTTCAATTTGATGCCAGTGTTGGTCACCACCAATCACAGGTTAGAATTTTACAACCGCACATTTAACACATTTTGACCTCACGCGAGGTTAGTGGCGCAATTGGAAATCACTGCTTGATAAGACTCCCAGGTTACCACATTGCTGAGGAAAACCATGGATTGCCTAGGGCCTGTCTAGTGATCAAATGTGTGAAGGCTGGATTGAATAGAGACGGCTCACGGTCATAGGTGTGAAGTGTTAGACTGATAAGGAAACTATGCAGATGGGTAGACATGAGAATTGGCCAGTGCGGGAGATAATCCCGCCTAAATCTAGACACTAGGTGTGAGCTGAAATGGCTGATCTACGAAAACCACTTCCCCTAACATCAAGAGAAATAAATGCTGAGGGAGATAGGAAAAGGCGACAAATAGATAAGAGTAATTAAGATCCCGGGTACAAATATTCATGACTGGAACTACTGTGACTCCTGGTCTAGAGGGACGAACCCTGGATGTCAAAAAGGGGGTGGGGGTATAAGGAAGACAAAGAGATAAATACCTGAATGACTTCGCCACATAGCATAATCAGAACATGAACACAGACTTGATCTGAGACAGGCAATTAAGGGATATGGCAAAACCATGAATAGTATAGTTTCAAACTACCTAATGCTTGTAGATACTTTAATCGCAACTTCTGGTCATAGTGATGGTTGTAAATAGTTAACAATTTCAGAATCATGGTTCTTGCCTGACTGTTTATCCTTGTCATCATTCCCAGAGCAGATATGTAGCTTAGCCGAGACAACACTTGGGTGACACCACCTCTATCCATCTTGAAGCGTTTGATTGTCCAGTTGCCCTGGATGCAAACATAAAATCAAATCAAATACCTTTCTTTCCTTTAAAAATCTTAACAAACAGAATCATCAGGTTGGTCAGTTCATATATATCAAATATTTCCTATTATCAGAACTTTTCTAAGTTTTCTCTAAGTTGTAATTCAATATTCTTGTATCCTGTGTTTGCTTTTGTTTTTAGCCTATTTCAGTTTCATATCGAGCATCTTCTGTAATTATCTGACCTAGATAGGAAAACTTCTGTGCTTTCTGAATGACCTTTCCCTCTATATTAATATTATGGGTTTGTTTGTCACACTAGCATTTATCTTCATGCCAAATACTTGAGCTGTATCACGGATTGTCTTCATCT
Source organism: Cepaea hortensis (assembly GCA_963921405.1). Lineage (NCBI taxonomy): Eukaryota > Metazoa > Mollusca > Gastropoda > Stylommatophora > Helicidae > Cepaea > Cepaea hortensis. The sequence continues at coordinate 50,505,308 of OY992886.1, forward strand.
GTTGCCTTCCATCTGCAAATGGAGCGCAGAACCTCAACCAGCAAACACCAAACCCCTTTGTAGGCTTGCTCATGATGGTTGAATTGTGCAGCTCATGATTATTACAGGATCAGGTAGCCAGTCTCATGCCAACCTTCATTGGTCAGCTCTTACGACTTGCACAGTGGGTTACAGAGTTACTGTTCTTGGCTTCCCTGATGGGTCCTGGTACCACACAGTAGGTTACAGTGTTACTGTTCTTGGCTTCCCTGATGGGTCCTGGTACCACACAGTAGGTTACAGTGTTACTGTTCTTGGCTTCCCTGATGGGTCTCGGTACCACACAGTGGGTTACAGTGTTACTGTTCTTGGTTTCCCTGATGGGTCAAGGTACCACACAGTAAGTTAGTGTTACTGTTTTTGGCTTCCTTGATGGGTCCTGGTACCACACAGTAGGTTACAGTGTTACTGTTTTTGGCTTCCCTGATGGGTCAAGGTACCACACAGTAAGTTACAGTGTTACTGTTCTTGGCTTCTTTGATGGGTTCAGGTACCACACAGAAGGTTACAGTGTTAATGTTTTTGGCTTCCCTGATGGGTCAAGGTACCACACAGTAGGTTATAGTGTTACTGTTCTTGGCTTCCCTGATGGGTCCGGGTACCACACAGTAAGTTACAGTGTTACTGTTCTTGGCTTCCCTGATGGGTCCGGGTACCACACAGTAAGTTACAGTGTTACTGTTCTTGGCTTCCTTGATGGGTCCGGGTACCACACAGTAAGTTACAGTGTTACTATTTTTGGCTTCCCTGATGGGTCAAGGTACCACACAGGCAATCACTGATTATGGTGAGTAGGTTTGGAAATGATTTTTTTCTATTCATTCTATGTGAGGAAAAGTTTTGGGGACAAATACCACCTTAGAGAACTCTATAATACAGTAGAGTTTTTTTGTTCTTGAGTCCATCTATATGTACTCTGGCTCTTCTGTTATGCAAGTGTGCTTTCAACAATTTACACATTCTTCCATTAGCATTACAGTTTCTCAGTTTCTTCTAAACATTATAAAAAATTTTCTCAGGTCTATCCATGGTGTAAGCACCAGATTCTTATTTTTAAATGGATCCTCAATTTCATGGGAGAGGTTTGGTGATAATAAACATCTTTTAAAAAATCCTTTTCTGATTGACTCTTGACTTGTTATTCCTTCTCTGAGAAATATATTTGCCATTTGATTTAAGGTACATTGAGGAATGCATAAAAAAGTGAAGTTTCCACAAGCTACTTCTAACGCATTAAAATATCAATATTATAATGTTGCTTAGAAAGAATGCTGGAATATGTATTACCGTGGCAATGGCATTAGCGAGTCCATTTGTCATTGTATCTGTCTTCATGTGATTGGTAATGTCAAATTCAGCAGCTAGCTTCTTGTTCAAGTGGTTATCTGCTGTTCTCTTGAGCTTTGTAAAGAAAGGAGAACAGAATGATTTATCAAAGGCCATAACAAACACAAGAACAGTAAAAAGCATAGGTTACAATAAGTGCCTTCAAAATGTCATGAAATGTATCATCTGAATTACTTCAATATAAGGCATCAGTATGCTCCAGCAGTAAACTCAACTAAACTGGACTAAGTATTCAGAGAATGAAGGCTTACACCTACAAATGTTTCAGCAAATGGGTTAGAATTTTGGATACACATATAAAACAGCTGATGTTCATATTATATATGTAGCCAGATTATGAGTTAACAGTATATTTTTCCATCTATCAAATAGCAACCACTAATATTGGTATAAGCATTACTAGTAATTTCTGAATAATATGAGCCATGTAAATCTCATGATAATAATCTGTGAATGAAAACTGGGGTGATGTACTAGAAAGGCTTGTTTGTTGCTTTCAGAAGGCGTAATTGCTTTATTCTTCATCACTGAATGAATGTCACAGAGCTTTTTGACTATTAGTTAGTTAGTTAGTCGACAGATCATCCTCATTGCACATCGAACCATTCAGTCCATAAGTGCTCGGATCCCCTCCTCAGCAAATCATGCAGCATGTAGCGGCTAATGAAACCAGTTCTGTGTTGGTTTATCAATCTTCTTTGGCTTCCTGCGTAGTGTTCTTGTTTGGCCACCCGTCTTTTAATCTGCTGTTCTCACAGTCTGGCCATGATTGTAGATTCACAGTCATCACTTGGTTCTCGCAAAAGTCTTGCTTCTCGCAGAGCATTCAGAATGTCAGCCTGGTCCATGGCACGTTCACCCTCCACAGTAGCTTTACCTGTGAGCTTGTCAGCGCGCTCATTTCCTTGTACTCCCGCATGCCCTGGCACGAAGATGAAACTAATCTTTGCCAGCCGAGACCGCTCCAGAGACAGGAACCATTCTCTTCGGATCCACCCCATCTCTATCCTATTGAACATGCTCATTGAGTCGCTAAGGAAGCATGCCCATAGTGAATATCTGTGTCTCAAGCCATGTTATTGCTTTACTTACTGCCATGACTTCCATAGTCAGGCTACTTGTGATTTAAGCAAAAGCACTAGAGTCCTCCACAATTCTCCCTCCGGCCTGAGCCGTAAAGGCCCATGAGCTTCTCACATGTTGGACGACTGACCCATCTGTGTAAATGACAGCACCATCATCTAGCGAATTCTCGAAAATCAACGCTTGTACTTCCGCCTTCACAGCAGCCGGATTTTCTTGTCTGCATTTTCTATCTAGCTGGATGCAAACTGAAAAGGATGTGCAGAAATCTGTTGGCACTTGTACCCATTCCTCGCCAGGTTCTAAGTCCTCAAGTGAACACCTGTTGAAGAATGTCTTCGGCTTGACCCATCCATGACTGTCCTCTTTTTAACCTGTTGCCCTTCACCTTCATAATTTCACTATGCAGTGGATGTTGTGTGCTTGCGTTAACTCTGAGGTAGGCGCGTGCTCTGCAAACTTGTATTCTGTCTTCAATGGTTGGAAAATCAAGAAGGTAGCGCATCGCCCTGCATGCTGTATCTCTTGTACATCCAAGAATAATGCGCATAGCTTCATTCTGTATCCTTTCCATCCTTTCTATCTGCTTACGGCTGAGAATCAGGATTGCCATCGTGTACTCAAAAACAGACATGACCAGCCCCTTGTATAGAAGACATAGATGGCGCTGCTCAGTTTGCTGCCACCATCACCCGCATCGCAGCCAAACCCCGCTTGGCCTTTGTTATCACCTGGTCTATGTGCTCATTATAAGCAAGGCTTCGATCAAACCACATTCCGAGGTAATTCTTTGCCTGCGTTCTTTCCACCGTCTCTGAACACAGCTTTACAGTTGGAGTGTTGACAATATGATTATTCAACGAGAACCAAGTCACTGTTGCCTTTTTTGGGTTGACCATTGCCCCAGCTTCAACACACCAAGTACTTATGCGACTGAGTTTGGTTTGTAGTTCCACGGCAACCTGATCTCTATCCTTACCCTAACGATGCACTGAAACATCGTCGGCATATGACAATGTCGTACCAGGTCCAATGATCTGCTCACTGGTGATTCTCACTGTTTAGGCGTTGAACAGTACCGGAAATAATGGTGATCCCTGTGGTAGGCCAGGATATATTGTTGTTGGTTCCAAAGTCCAACTGCCACATCTAAAAAAAAACTAAAGAACACGCTACACGCACGTGTCAGATATAATTGGAAACGTCACGATCTTCAGTAACTGTTCGTGAAACTCCGAGTTCGTCTAATCGAAAACTTTTCTGTGTACAACTGTTTGTTTCATATTTATAATCTTCCGGAAACTTCTATATATGGAACACGGTAAGCAATACGCTTTCGCAGATGGCTGAAACTGATCACATGGGTTTCCAAAATGGCGGCTTTGTGTTGTTTACACTTCGCGGCGTGCCGAACATTTATTGTTGACGACAGATTGACACGCATTGAAAAATGCCTCGAAATTTAACATCCAGTCATCTACTCAACGTAAGAAATCTCTCAAACTACACCTCGCAAATGCTCGTAAGCAGAGAAAAGCCTATCAGAACGTCGTAAACGGTACAGACAATTCTGAAACTACTGAAAGCGACCCAACTAAAGTGCACATGCCACTTCTTCCAAATCCAAGTGTTTTGACAGTGAATCTGAATGAATAAGTGCTATTGTGTTCTTCTCAAAGTTGTGGAAGTGATTCTTTTATTACCGTATATTATTACTATTATTAAAACATGAACCTGCAAGGTCTTCATCACAAAACATTTCACAGGAAAGCGAATAAACTATATTCAAAGATAGAAGATCTGGAGGACACTGTTTTCTCTCAAACCGTAAAGTATGTTCAACAGGTTCATGCACAACAGTCAGGCATAACTCTACATGACAATGATGTGCTAGTTATTAGTGTCAGCTTTGATGGCACTTGGCTGACTAGAGGCCACACATCCCACATTGGAGTTGGCTGAGCAGTGGATGTTCTTACAGGACTTCGCATAGATGCCCATGTTATGTCCACATATTGTCAGGTGTGTGAAACCACTGGTAAGACACTTTCCAAGGACAAACCAGATGAATTTGCAGCATGGAAGGCAGAACATCTTCTAAACTGTGATAACAATTTCACAGGATCTGCTTGAATGATGGAGGTGGAGGCTGCAAGGGTGCTGTGGCAACGGTCTGTGGCCCGTCATAAACTTCGCTACATGTCGCTGATTGTGACACTAAAACATTTGCGGAGCTTACCAAGATCAAACCATATGGGGATGACATTCAGATAGACAAAGAGGAGTGTATCAACCCATGTCAGTAAAAGCCTTGGAACAGCACTCCGCAGCGTTGTTGCTGACTGCCAAAAGCAAGGCAATATCCTAGGAGGATGCGGTAAAGGTCAGCTTACACAAAATGCCATCTGTAGGCTGACAATTTATTACAACAGAGCCATAAGAAACAACACAAGTGTAGAGTCCATGAGGAAAAGTGTTATGGCTTCACTGCATCACTGTTTTTCAACAGACAAAAGTCCACATCATGAAATTTGCCCAAGTGGACAGCAATCTTGGTGTTTTTTTTAAATCTGCCCTGGCTAAGCATCAGGTCCCGGGTCCTCATGACAAGATGTCACATACATGGCTCAACCTTGACAAGCTTGAGAAATATCTGTTGCCAGTTTATGAAAGGTTGTCTGACACTGAAGTACTTAGTAGATGTGTGTCAGGACAAACTCAGAATTCAAATGAGTGTCTACACAGCTTGATATGGGCTCGATGTACTAAAGACAACTTTGCCTCACACAAGTGTGTTCAGTTTGCAGTTGTAACTGCAGCAAGAGAGTTCAACTTTGGAGCTGCTGCTGCCCAAGACACTGCCAAGTTTTATGGACCTTCTACAGGCCTGCATATGCAGAGACTAGGAACATTTAGGATGCAGAAGCAAGTAAGAAATAGTCTGAAGTACAAGAAGGACAAACAAACTAAAAGACGTGACACTGTACGAGTGGCCAAACTGAACAGACAAGGTGAGCTGCATGCCCTGGAGGGAGGTCCTATTGCATATACAGCAGGACTATTCTAAATGTCACAGTTGTAAACTGTTTTTCTGTATAAAAAAGTCATTCATCTCATCTCATCTCATCATGTTCCTCTTGTACCTTGCGGTGTCGAGGTGAAGTATAAACATCGTGAGAGCACCCGATTCATATATCGATATTCCCATGGACTCTGCTATTCCCTCCGTCCAACGTTTACGTGGTCGGCCTCTTCCTCTGTTTCCATCTGGTCTGTACATCATTGCTTGTTGTGGTATGTTGTTGACTGGTAACCTACTTGCATGGCCAAACCATTTGACTTGCTGCTTTCTAATAAAATCTAGTGCTGCTTTAACCCCCACTTTAGTCCTGATTTCTTCATTTCTGATCTTATCTCTTCTTGATACGTTGAGTATTCTTCTCAGGAACCTCATTTCTGTTGTGATTCTTCTTTTCTTTTTTTTCTGTCATTGTCCAGGTTTGGCATTGGTAGCATCGAGTTGGAAGGAAAATTGTGTTGTAAAGTGTTAGTAGTTATTGATACATGTTTGTTCTTTAGTATTGGTGCCATTTGTCCAATGAGTTGATTTGCCTTATTGCACCTATTTTCGATCTCATCTTCTGATCTGCCATCCATCATGTGCCATGCCGGTAAGCGTGGGCGGTCATGTTCTGCCATCTCACCAGAATCGTGGATCAACTCCCTGTTTCTGTCTCGACCATGCCACAAGGCCAAGCCATCCAGGTACTTGCTTCTAGGTCTTCCCCTTGGTCTGTTCCCCTTGATCTTGCCAGTTGTCACCAAGTTCTCCAAATCATTTCTTCGCATAACATGCCCAAAATATTGTGACTGTCTACGTCTAATGTCTCTAATCAGTTTATGATCTTCATTTGTTTCTTGAAGGACTTGTTCATTGGTCTTTCTGGCTGTCCATGGTATTCTTTTCATTTTCCTCAGAAATCACATTTCTACAGCCATCAGATGTTTTTCAGCCTGACTGCTCATTGTCCAAGCTTCACATCCATATAAAAGTACAGGTTCTATTTAGCATTCAAACACTTTTTCTCGTTTCAATTGACATCTTTTTATTGGTCAGTATGTTTTTCATCTTGCTAAAGGCTACTTTTGCCATGGCGATTCTTGTTCTAATCTCTTCAAGGCATCTCCCATCAGATGTTATTACTGATCTGCCATTTGATGATATTATACTTCCTAGGTACTTGAAACCCGGGAAGGTTAACCCGGTCAACAAATGCCCGCAGAAGTCGGATGTGTCGGCCTAACGGCGCAAGAACGCAGCTCTGCTGTAAACAGGCACAACGCAGTCACATCCGGAAAAAAAAATCCGGATGAACGAAGAAGAAGAAGAAGGTACTTGAAACTCTTTACTTGTTTCAAGGGATGTTCGTTTAGGTGAATTGTTGCTGTTTGTTCTTCTTTAGTTATAGTCATTACCTCTGTTTTGTTTGTGCTAATTTTCATATTATGTTCCCTACACATTTTGTTTAGACTATTCATGTGGTCTTGTAATTCATCTTCTGATTTTGCTATTAGTGCTTAGTCATCCGCAAACAGGAGTTCTCTAATGGTTAGATTTGCAGATGGTTCTTCTTCTGTGTTCTCGTCATGCGATATTCTTGCTGTCTCTGCTTGGCTGGTTTCTTTACATATGTTGTCTATATATGTTATGAACAAGAGAGGGGACAGGACACAACCTTCTCGTACTCCAGATCTTATGGTGAAGGGTTCAGAGTGTCCTCCAGTTGCTCTCACTATGCATTCACTGTTGTTGTATAAACTTCTACATAGGTTTGTTAGATGTGTACTCACTCCATATTGTTTAAGGATTTCCCACAGCTTGTTTCTATCTACTCTATCGAATGCCTTTTCTTGGTCGACAAAGGCTAGGTAGAGTGTTTCATTGAATTCGATTGATTTTTCTATAAGTTGTCTAAGAGCAAAAATGGCATCTGTGCATCCTTTGTTTTTCCTAAATCCAAGTTGTGTTTCGCTTAGCTGGGGTTCTAAAGTAGTTCGTAATATTTTTTCAAGAATTTTGCAAAATATTTTCCCAGTATGACTTAACAGTGAAATGCCTCTGTATTGTGTGCAGTCTCTTTTGCTGCATTTGTTTTTCCAAATTGGGATAATTATGGTGTTTCCCCAGTCTCGTGGTGTCTGTTGTTCTACCCAAACATGGTTGAATAGTCTATGTAGCCAAGCTGTTCCTACTTCTTTTACTGCTTTAATTAGCTCATTTGGTATTTCATCCTGTCCTGGTGATTTGTTCAATAGGGCTAATCTGATGGCTTCTATAATTTCTTCTTTTAGTATGTCTGGTTCTAGTTCTTCGGTGACATCTGTGTAGGTCTCTTGAATTCCTGTGACATCTGATGGGATGTTGAGAAGTTGTTCGAAATACTGCTTCCATCTTATTAGGAATTGTTCTTGTTCATTTATTGGTTCTCCATATTCGCTGTTAATTATTTCAGTTGGATCAAAGAGTTCTCCTCTGGTTCGCATTGCACTTATCTTTTTGTAGAAGTTTTTAGTTGCCTCCTTGTAGTTTTTATTTAGGGTTTCTCCATACTCTTCCCAGTCTTTTTATTTTTCCCTCTTTACTATTCTACTCACATGTCTTCTCGCTTTTCTATATTCTATGTAATCACATTCCTGTTTGCTCTTCAACCACTTTTTATATATTTCCTTTTTGTCTTTTACCACTTTCTTTACTTCTGCGTTCCACCAACTCGTTATTTTCTTTATCCGTGTTTTTGCGCTTTTTCGTGGTTCCACATGTTATTTTTGCAGTATTTAAAATGCTTGACTTGAACATCTCCCATTCTTCTTCCACTGTTTTTCTTTCTGTAGGTAATTTTACAAAGAGTTCCATTAGTTCTTCTCATAATTTTCCCTTACTACCTCGTCTTTAAGGTTGTTTAAGTTTACTGATTCGCATGGCATGTATTTTCCTGCTCTTTGTTTTCTTCTTCTAATGGTTCTTATTGTGGCAACGACTGCTTTATGATCTGTGTTTATACTGAAATTGGGCACTGCCCTTGCATCTAATATATTTCTCTTTCTGTTATTTCTTGTTAATATAAAATCAATTTGGCTTTTAATATCTAGATCGTTCCATTTATACCAGGTGTATACTTGTGAATCTTTATGTTTATAGAATGTGTTTGTTATATAGAGGTCGTGTTGGCTGCAAAGCTCTATCAGTCTACTTCCGTTATCATTCCTTTCATTATGCTGATCTCCAAATGCTCCCAGATGTTTTCCTATGCCCACTCTGTTATGTCCTAGTCTTGCATTGAAGTCTCCCATAACTATGATGTTGTCCTGCTTATCTATTTTATTTAGCACATCATGTATGTCTTCGTAGAAGTCCTCGCATTCTTGCTCATTATTGTTTGCATTACATGGTGCGTATATTTGTACATATGTTGTAATTGTTTAATCTTTGTTTTTGTTTTCTTAATCTTTTTTTTTTTGTAATCTTTTGTTTAATTAAAAATTAATTTTTTAGAGTTAGCATTGCCTTAATAGCTAGCAAGAGGAATACTAGAAATAAAATATATATCAGAAAGAATCATAACAGTGAGAATAAAATCTCACTGTTATGATTCTTTCTGATATATATTTTATTTCTAGTATTCCTCTTGCTAGCTGTGGTTCGATGACTATTCCCACACTGAACTTTAATAGTATTAAAAAAACTAAAAAATAATTGTTTTTCCCCGTTTTCTCATTTCGTCAGTTTTCTATACATAAGTACAATTTTATTTAAAAATTATTCGTTAGACTTTAATGAAAATGTGCACAGATATACTTCTATATATTACATACATTTTGAGTAGAGCAATCTTGGAAATTAAGTTTTAGTTTTTGTGCAGCAGTAAAAAAAACCAAAAAAAAAATGTCATGAAAAATGTCGTTAAAATTATCAAATTATGAAAAAACAAATGCAAAGAGATATCATTAAAATTTTCTACTAAACTTGTAAGGGGTCTATTTATTTAATTTATGTACACATAAAACATAGAATTTAGCCTGTACATTAAAAAATAACTATTTTAGAGGCACATTAAGAAATTCAATATGGCCGCTGTTTATCTTGGTTTCCATTGCAAGCATTAAGTGCAAAGTCAATTTGACAGTATTTTATCGATCAGCAGTCTTCAGTATCAAACCCTATATCATAACAGAATATAGAAATTAAGTATTAGAAAAATTAATTTTTTAGGGTTAGCATTGCCTCAAGTTCAAGAAGCTGAACCATTAAAAAATCCAATGAAAATCCAACGTTTGAAGAGGGCTGCGGCGATCCAACTCAGTAGGAGTGGACTTATCTTGAGTTCAAGAAGCTGAAACATTAAAAAATCCAATGGTACTCTGTTGTACGCGTCCTCAAGATCAATCACTGCAGCAACGGTTTCAATGCCTGAGTGTAAACCTTCATAGACATCATGGGCAAAAACTGCTGCATTGGTCCAGGTTTCTCTTTTTGGACGGTGCCCACCCAGGGTAGGTGGGAAAACACCTTGCCCCTCTAGCTGGCTTGATATTTTCCTGGCAATTAACTTCTCCAGCAGCTTGCCTATTATATTCTGCATGGTTATAACTCGATATCCCTGAATTTTTGTGTGGTCTTTGCCAGGCTTCGGCAAGGAAATCAGATAGCTGTGTAACCACTCCTCTTTGATGCTAGCACTCCCTATACTGTTGTACTTGTCTGCTAGTTTCTCTAGCTCATTGTCATACGTCTACTGATGTCGTCGTATCTTATACCATCAGCGCTATTTTTTTGATCATCGAAGCACAGCCTTGATTTCTTTCACTGTCACTGTGTCTTCATCCGAAGTGTTCTGGGCCTTGCACCTGTCTGAGGTGACCTCCTTGGCAAGATTTCGGCCTCTCACGTCTGTCTGATTGCTCTGCTCTAGATAGCGTTCAAAGAGGGCTTTGCCCTTGTCCTCGTCAGTCCTCTGCCAAATGAGGTCAGCACCTTGGAAGTCAGAAATGCTCTTATTCTTGGCTACCCCACTCATGCTTTTATGTAGTCACCAGAACAATTTCAGTGACTTGTCTGTGCTTACTCTTTGACACACCTCTGCCCATTTTTCACTTTTAACCACCTTGACCAGTTTTTTTAAATAGCTTACTTTTGTGTGCATCTCTCTTTCTAAGTGCATGCAGGGACTAGGATGGCCAGCTCTGTTCTTCTTGGCATTTTGCCATCTCCTTACAGTACTATGCTTACCCACCCAAGCCTTCTTCACCTTGAAATTCCACCAAGGTGGCCTCTCCCAGCTTTTTTCCTGGCATGCAGCTTTCTGCGCTTGTCACGTCTTATTTTACTCTCCACATCTTGCCCTGTACTGTCATACTGGAAAGTCTTGACCGTTAACTTGTGCTGCATGATTCTGCCTTTCTCCACCAATATGCTGCAAGGGTGGTGGTCGCTGCTGTGGAGTCTTAGGACACCCCATCAACACACTGTAGTGAGTGAAGGAAGTGTCCATGTATATCAAACAGATTTCTTGTGACAGTTTCACATGGAAATATGTATCCTAAAACAACAAAAACAAAAGTTGTAGAAAGTTACTCTTACATTCGCGTTGTACAGCTTGAACAAGTCTTCAAACAACAATGCCAGCAGCTGACCAGCCAACTCCAGCCTCTTGTTTCCATAGTAGTCACTGTCATCACATCTGATTTTACCCGCTTGTGTCAGGACAATTCTTCGAACCATCAGTGCCAAATAAATAGCTTTGGGTTTAAAATTCCAATCTACAACCTGCAAATAAAGATTCTAATAATGAAAACTCTGAAGTAAGCATAAAATCTAGCAATTAAAATCTACACATGAGAAAATCTGTCTACTTTAACTGAACAAAGAAGACACAAACAGCCAATTGCACAATTATTTGCCTGGCATATGTCACTGTATCTAATCAGGTGCATACTACAGAACTATATATGATAAAAAGTGAACAGATGAATGCATTTATTGTTGAAATGGACTGACATATTGCCATCTTGACAGAATAAATTTTTTGTACACTATGCTTTAACCCTTTAAAGACGGCGGGGCCGATATAGTGGCCGTGACGTCACCACACGGTCATAGTGTAAAACCCGGTTGGGCCAGTTGGGCCGATCCTGTTGTAAGAACTGCTTTGATTGGTTTGCTTTTAATAGTACAGACCAATCAAATGCTTCCTTGCAATCGTCAGCCATTTTAGCCGCCACATTTCCATTTCTAGCGTGATTCAGACAAGTGGACATGATTTTGTGCAGTTTTTTCCGAAGTAACCCATTTTTTCGTGGATTTTTGAGTTCTAAAATGGCCAGCTTTGAACCTGAAGACGAACTAGCATTGACTAGCTCTGATAGTAGCGATTTTGTTAGTTCAGGACTGTCAGATAATGACTTTAGTGATACAGAAAGTGCCCATGAGGATTTCAACCTCGTGTCCCCGTAGTTTTGTGTGTTGGGAATAAGAAGATCGTTTTATCTATACCCTTTCATGGCAATGGCCGGACCAAAAAACATGTCACCAGTTGATAGCCAACCTATTACAAATGTCAATAGGGACTTCATAGGTGTTGTTTATTTAACCATATGTGTTTAAAATTATTCTAAAGTGGTGTAGGTATTCAATGAGGAAAGTTTAGGTGAGTACCATTATTTTAAAATATTTAGTACCAATTCATACATTGTGGTATGAAATATTTTATTTTTCACAAAATACAAATGAGGTTATCAAATTTGCGTAAACATGAACAAAACAACTTCAATCATACACAGAAATAAACTTTACTATATCCTCTTTAAGAATATATATACTTGTATATACCTATATAGGTTTCTAATATTTTTTTTGAATTTATAAAATTGTCACTTCAGTCATTTCTGTACTCCAAAAAAAATGGCTCCGTCTTCTTCAGAGGGAAACCTAAATTTGGCCCAATGTTGTTCCGTCCTAAAAGGGTTAAACAGGGCATTATATCTCTCCATAACACAAAGCCAGGGCTGAATTGTAGAGGCTAAGTGTTGCCCATGGAGCCGTTTACTCAAGAGGAAAGGTAACATCAATATATCTGGAACAAGACAAGCTGCAGAAGCTGCAAAGCAATGCTCTGTCTGCCTGTCGGAGCTTCCATCCTAGACCAGTTGCTGACCAAAGCTTAGGACTTGGTCTGCCCTGCTATTTAGTCTTCAGGTTGAATGTTCTTACACCAGGACAAGGGTTGTTTCACCCTAATTACGCTCCTCTGTGCAATGCCATTAGCACAATGTGGGATGTCGGGTCTGGTGAGTGCCGGCCACTAATCAGCGCTAACAGGAAGCATAGTCCTCTGTCATACGGTAGCTCAGCCACCGTGACTAAGAAATTTTGCAGCTGAAATACATAATCACATTTTGGTACAGTTACTACATTTTACATCAATGTGATATCAAGGTAGGTTCACTATTGTGGCCTTCTGCTTACACATTGGCGGTATTTGAAAGCATAAGACAGCAGCTTGACAGACAGTAACATAAAAAGCTTTTTCTTTGTTGACTGCATGACCAGAGGTGGTGTGAGACTGACAGAGTGATGTCTTTATGTCTCGCCTGCTGCATAGGATTTCCAGAATATTCTGAACTTTGCCACCCACGTAGATACAAAAGAGGATAACATTGCTTTGTACTTTAACCCTTTCAGCCCCAGAAGTTTGTTTCACATCAGATAAAATAGTTGGTCTCCCTGGCCTAGGAGTTAACGTCTTTCTTTGTAATCCCGTATATTCTCGTGAGTAACGTAACCTGCGCGAGAATCGGTAGCGGTTCTCGCCATGCTGGTAATTTATGGGGTATGTGAGTCGGCCGCTCAGAAAGCAGTGACAAACTACTGTGCGTAATCTTGCCTAGTACATCAACAGCAGCTGAAAAATGCTGATGTTGACTGCAATGTCCTGTAAGGGATATGCAAAAAAAAAAATGGTTTGGAGTAGAAGAGGAATACCAAGTATAACAAATTATACCTGTGTGGCTTCTAAAGAGGCTAAACATACAACAGAAGTGATTACAGTTGTAAAAAGTTAGACAACACATGAAGTTGTCTTTTATTAATTTATTTTTTAATAAATGGAAGAGTTCAGCAAATGCATTCTAAAGGCAGCAGGAGAAATAGTGAGCTCATAAACAATATAAACCAGTGTTTCCCAACCTTTTTTGTACCATGCCCCACTTAAGCCTTTCTAAAATTCATATTGCCCCCCTCCCCCGCCCCATGCCCCCCCCCCCCAACATATACATTATTTTTAATATTCAAAAATTGAAATGTTCACTAAAGAAACGTGAATGATATAGGTTTTAGGAAGAAATCACTAGGTAATTATTGAGCAAACACAGTAAGTAAATTTTCAAAACATATAATGGAGAACTGAAATTCAAGTACAAAATAATTTTAATGAAAGATTTTTCTATATTATTTTAATTATTAGTAATTATTTATTATTTAAATTTAGTGAGATCCTTGCGCTTGATGCTTGCTGCAAAGAGATCTTATGTCAGGTTCCAATTTAGTTAACTTCAGTCTCAAGTCTCCCCGTTTTGTTATATTCAGCCGATTTCTTCCATTTTCGAATTGCCCCCCTCAACAGTCAAATTGCCCCCCTGTGGGGCGTGGGCCCCACGTTGGGAAACACTGATATAAACCATACTAGAGTAGTAAACTAGAACAACTGCATAATGTGGAAGTATGTAGAAAGCAGAGGCCAAACCCAGCCAAGATCACCCCAATAAATACCAACACACAAAACCCAAATTTCAAAGGATCAAGCTGCAGGCTAGACGGAAAAGCTGGCAGGAGAAAACAGAGTCACTGAACTTTGAAAGAGACACAAGAAAGTTGTGGGAGCTAGTAAAATAACTTAGTGATGAGGGCACAGGGAGAAGACTGCACTACATAAAGACAGGGAAATCTTAACAGGAAAGTAAGCAGCTGACCATTTTGCGGACTCATTGTACATTAAGGTCAACCAGAGACAAATGGAGACGGATTGTATCTGCAGCAAATATCCTCAATGGCTCGGAACAGTGAAGAAGAAGAAGAAGAAGAAGAAGAAGAAGAAGAAGAAGAAGAAGAAGAAGAAGAAGAAGAAGAAGAAGAAGAAGAAGAAGAAGAAGAAGAAGAAGAAGAAGAAAATTTCCACAAGATAACATGAAAATTAGTCATTTTAGAACTTTTAGTCATTAGAGAAACAAGAGATTCAAGAAAAATGGCACCATATAGGACAGAATAAAATAGTAAATAAGGTGCTGGAGGTACCTATCACACTCAAGAGAAATGGACCTAGCTGAAAATGAGAGTCACCAGGAGCCGACGGTATATCCAATGAAATGATCAAGACCCTAGAAACAATGGAAAAAAAAAAGCTGCTGCAGATCTTCAATAATTGCTGGATCTTAGGCAGCATTCCACAATCCTGGAGAGAAGCAATTATGATACTCTCTTAAAATCAAGGAAAGGCAGTTCCAGTGCCTCCAGCTATAAACCAATTAGCCTAACCAGCTGTCTCTGCAAAACAAAGGAGCGCGTCATCAAACATTGAAAGTGAAAACATCCTTGTGCCACAAAAGGCTGGCTTTAGGCAGTGCTACTCTACGGAAGATCAGACAACCAACCTCTCTCAGGAAATTGAGGATGCATTCCAAGAGAAGAAGCTGGTGCTTGCGGAATGGATAGATCTAAAGAAAGCTTTTGACCAAGTTTGTAAAGAAGGTATGATGAAGAAACTGAGTAACTATAAAGTCAAAGGAAGAATGTATAAATGGGTGAAAGCATACTTGCATAAAAGAAGAGCCTAAGTACAGATAGACAGAAAGTTATAGTGTATCACTCTAGGGTGGAGTCCTGTCCTCCATACATTTCCTAATCTTTATCAATGGCATTGTTGCTGAACTGCCATGTGAAATTAAAGTGGCAATGTACGCTTTTAGGGAGTACAAATAAACATACATCAGTGGCACCAGATTGCTATAGATGCATTAGTTGTATGGGCAAATAGTATAAGCAGTCAGTATGTGTCAGTATAAGCACTGGTGCAGCACAAGTCTCACAACTCTCTCCTCTAAGCAAAAGGCAGGTGTCAACCACATAAACTGTAGTAACATTTGATGACAGGCTGACATGGAGAAAGTACATAAAAAAAAACAGTTACAAAAGCCAGAAGGAAAATAGCCATCATGAGAAAACTAAGTGGAACCACATGGGGAGTCAGCAGGAAAATATTTAGCAAAGTTTATGAACAGAGCACATCTGGTATACGGGTCAACTGCAGGGTTTTCATTAAAAACCACACTACAAGAGCTAGGCAAGGTGCAAAATCAAGCACTTAGAGGAGGTTAGTTAGTTAGTTAGTCGAGGTTCCAACTTCATGGCAACGGGTCGTTCCCATTATGCTCCATTCCTGTGCCAGCGAATATCACACAAAATTCTCCCCACTGTCCAATGTGAAAAGTGGAATAGACAGGAGTCTCTGCAATCCAACAAGCCCGCACAGGTACACTGTGCATAATGCCGCCGTCAGAATGCCATCACAAAATGCATCCACACTCGCCACAGCCACAGTTCATCGTCGATGGACTTAGGACTCGGCAGTTAGAGGAGGTGATGAGATTAACCCCTATAGTGGAGATGGAGAAGACATAAGCACTGAGAGAGCGCAAAGATACAAAAATGCTTATATAAGCAGAAAAGTTCCTCAACTTGCCAGGCCACCCTATGAAGAACAGATTTGAAACCTAGTTATGGGGCGGTTGAAAAGAAGCAGTTTTATCCACCAGACCAAATTATTCTGTAGAGAAACCACTGATCTACCCACAGTTGGTATCCTCCTTAAAACTATCCCAGAAGGACTTTCATATATGACACATCTAGGCAGACCTCCTGGTCTAGAGAAACAACAGTGGAAGATAAAACTCTATGGATCATTGAGTGAACAAAACAAAAAAAGTTAAATTCATACAAGAGACAATATTGTAGTTGCAGACAAATTTCAAGTGAACAAAAGAAGAACATGGAGTGATGGTTGGGATTAATTGGGCACCATCACAAAGCTTTGTAGCAAAAACAAAAACAAAAATCAAATGCTTCTGGGCTTAAGAACATAACGAAGTTCTAGTTTACTACTTGTTGTCTTTCCTAATTTATTGATTAAAACAATGGTTAAACAACTTACAGGAACATGAGCAAGTATAACATTCTTTAACACATCTCTTGCTTCATCAGCTTTGCTCCTTTTGGTGGCATACATTCTCTGACGTATCTTTGAGGCAATATACTCCAAAGCCTGCAATATTGGGAAAATAGGGCTTCAACATTTGAGTGCTGCTTAAATCTCACTGGGTAGGATAGCAAAAGATAGTGTATTGATAGTGATTGCAACCAGGAAGTCTTCACAACTAAATTACTTAAAGGTTTCAATGCAGAAATTGATTTACAGAAATGGATTGTTTCAATTTTAAAAAGATGTAATGATGTGTTAAAAACTAAATAAAGAAAATTACCAAAACTAGTCTAATATGTATCCAAATACTTATCAAGAAAATGAATGCTAAAGATAAATATTATTCATATTCGAACTGTATTCCCAATCTGATGTATATGTGCCTTGTGATGTTTGTCTGTTCCCCTGGTTCTACTACATAAGACTATTCTACACTGAGTTTACGTTAAATATTATTTCTAATTACCTGTAGAGAAGTAAACACCTGGGCTCTGTGACATTCCTCAAGACTCGGGGATACAGCATCAAATGTTTCCTCCTCATTTCCAACCAGCTGAACAATGTCTTGATCACAAGCAACCCCCATTGCTTTGAAGGCAATGGCCACTGGGATATCCTGTGAAGTATATGTGTGCAGGTGTCAGGTCATAGTCAGATATGACTGAGCTACCGTATTACAGTAGACGGTACTACCTGCTTTCTGTTAGCGCCGAGTGTTGGGCGGCGCTTACCAAACCCGACACCCCACATTGTGCCAACGGCTTCGGGCGGAAGAGCGCAATTGGGAGGGTACAAGCCTTACCCTGGTGCGAGGAAATGCAATCTAAAGACAAAATGTCATGGCAGGGCAGACCAGGCCCTAAGCCTTGGTTGGCAGCTGGTCTAGGATCGAAGCTATGACAGGCGGACAGTTAGAGCATTGCTTTGCTGATCGAGCAGCTTCTGCAGCTTGTCTTGTTCCAGATGTAGAGGTGTTACCTTTCCTCTGGAGTGAACTAGGCAGGCAGAGAGAGGGATCATGCTGCATGGGCAACACATGATCTCTATATTTTAGCCCAGGCTTTGTGCTATGGAGAGGCAATAACTCCATCCCTGGTCTTAACTGATCTCGAAATCAAAGAGAGAGGCAACTGTTATGGGTTATAAGTCCCTGTCAATTGGCGTAGACATGGGGCGCCACGCGTTGCCTCTAACGGTGGGAGACACCTACAGGTGTCACTGATCAGCTACCACCCGCCTCAAGCTGGGCAGCCCCCGGCCAATTGCGTGCTGATCCGCCACAGCCTGCCTGCTTCAATGGGTGCTTGGGGCTAGGACAAAATCTGAATCGCAGGCTGTAAAACCAATGCACCAGGTACTAATAAAAAGATAAATAGAAACCTCAAGCTACGGCTTGCAACCTGGAACGTGAGAACCATGTGTCCAGGATTTTCCACTGACTTGACCAATATTGACGATGTGAGAAAAACGGCTGTGATTGATGCATAACTCAATTGTCTTAACATTGATATTGCTGGCCTGCAGGAGACTCGTCTTGCTGAGGAAGGGTCACTCAGGGAAAACAATTACATCTTTTTTTGGAAGGGTAGAGGGCAGGCAGAAAAAAGGCAACACGGTGTGGGCTTTGCAGTGAAGAATTCGCTACTGGGAATGATTGAAATTCCAGCAGGAGGAAATGAAAGACTATTATCCCTGAGCATGGCAACCTCTTGTGGTTTTGCCACCATTATTACTGCATATGCACCGACGCTCGATTCCTCTGATGATGTGAAGGATTCGTCAAGGCAGTTCCAAAATCTGACTAAATTTATATGCTCAGTGATTTCAATGCTCGTGTGGGCAAGGACTCGAGTTCATGGCCAGTGTGCCTTGGAAAATACAACATCGGTCGCATGAATGAAAATGGGCAAAGGCTGCTGGAGTATTGCACCAGAAATGACCTATGTATTACAAACTCCTTTTTTAAAACAAAAGAGCTGCATAAGGTCACATGGAAGCATCCAAGATCTGGCCATTGGCACCAGCTGGACTTCATCATCACACGGAGACATCTGAACCATATATCATTGACTCGAAGTTACCACAGTGCTGACTGTGATACGGATCATTCTTTGGTTGTTGCAAGGGTTAGACTGAGACCAAAGAGAATCTACACAGCTAAACACAAATCTAGCCCCAGGATTAATATTATTAACACTCACGATCCTTAAAAGTGCTTTCAGTTTCAACAGCAACTTTAAGACGCTTTCACTGATACACCAGAAAATTGTACAGTAAATGAAAACTGGGGTCAACTTAAGGAAATTTTATAAAGCTGCCGTAGGGGTTTACGGCACTGTGGATCATCAAAGGCAGGACTGGTTTGCGACAAACAGCCAGACTCTGCAGCCCTTGATTGATAAGAAGAAGATAGCTCTCTTAAGAAACAAGGAAAGACCAACACGTAACACTCTGAGTGAGCTAAAGCAAGCTAGGAAGGATGTGCAAAAGGCTGCCAGGCAGTGTGCCAATGATTATTGGATCAAGTTATGGGAGTCCATTCAAATCGCAAGTGATAAGGGAAACATCAGAAGCATGTATGAAGGAATAAAGAAAGCCTGTGGTCCAATGATCAAAAGAAGTGCACCATTGAAAAAGTTCACTGGAGAAATCATAACTGATAAGAAACAGCAGATGGACAGATGGGTAGAGCACTATTTGGAGCTTTACTCAAGTGAGACCAAACTAGCGGATGATGCCCTCAATGCCATAGAGGCTCTACCAACTCTTGACCACCTGGACACACTTCCCACCATAACAGAATTTAAGTGTGCTATAAATAAACTTGCATCTGGCAAGGCTCCTGGTAATGATGGGATTCCAATAGAGGTTATCAGGAGTGGGCAAGACACACTCACTCTACAGATCCATCAGCTAATAGAGCTATGCTGGCGAGAAGGACAAGTCCCACAAGATTTCAAAGATTCAAGCATCATAACACTGTACAAGAACAAGGGCGATCGGAACGACTGCAACAACTATAGGGGTATCTCACTTCTATGTATTGTTGGAAAAGTATTTGCCAGAATTGTTCTGCGCAGACTTCTACATTTCTGAAAATCACAGTGTGGCTTTCGACAGAAGCAGTCTACCATTGATATGATATTCTCATTGCAACAAATGCAAGAAAAATGCAGTGAACAGAATCAACCACTGTTTATTGCCTTCATCGACCTCACAAAGGCATTTGATTTGGTCAGTCGTGAGGGTCTGTTCAAGGCACTAAAGAAGATTGGCTGCCCACCAACTCTTCTGTCCATTGTGGAATCGTTCCACACAGGCATCATCATCATCTTCCACATCTGCCGTCAAGCATCGTGGGGAGGAATAATTTGCGTTCCAGCGCCAGGTGGACGGCACTGGATAGTGTCATTCTGTGTGGTTGTACAATGTCTCTGATGTCGTCAATCCATTTTCTTCTTGGACGTCCTTGTGGTCTCGCCGCAGATGATCTTTGATGTAAGGCCAGTGATGGTAGTTGCTGATGATGCATTCTAACAACATGGCCAAACCACTTGATCTTCTGTCTTTCAATAAATGTGGTACAAGGTGTTGATCCCACATGAAGGTTATAATCAAGTTTGATGGTGCAACTTCTGAAGAGTTTGAAATCAAGAGTGGAGTTAAGCAAGGTTGTGTACTATCTCCTACCCTCTTTGGAATGTACTGTTCACTTCTACTGAAATATGCCGTTCGTGATCAGGATGGTGGTATATACATTCACTCACGCACAGATGGCAGCCTCTACAATGCTCAGAGATTGAAGGCCAAGACCAAAATTAGGAGGGTACTGATCAGAGAGTTGCTTTTTGCAGATGATGCTGTAGTTACGACCCACTCTGAGGAAGAATTACAATGTCTACTATCTGCATTCTCCAATGCTTGTTCCGAATTTGGTTTAACAATTAGCAAAAAGAAGACACAGATTATGTCACAAGGTGTGCATGGGGTACCATCAATCTTTATTGACGACACCGAACTAGAGATGGTAGACCATTTTACATATCTAGGATCAGTGGTAAATAGCAAATTATCCCTAGATCAGGAAATCAACATCCGGATTGGTAAGGCAGCAACAACAATGAACAGGTTAAGAAAAAGAGTCTGGGAGAACAGAACGCTTACTGCCAAAACAAAAGTCCTTGTCTATCAAGCCTGTGTCCTTAGTACTCTTCTTTATGGCAGTGAAACCTGGACAACTTACTCACACCAAGAGAAACGTTCAAACAGCCTTCATATGTGGTGTCTGCGAAGAATTCTTGGTATTAAGTGGCAAGACAAAATCACAAATACTGAAGTATTGGAAAGAGCAGGTTGTGTGACGGTTTATTCCATGCTCAGTCTTCGTAGACTTAGATGGATAGGACATCTTAGGAGGATAGATGATGGTAGAATACCAAAGGACATCTTTTTTGGTGAATTACAGATGGGTAAGAGATCTCAGGGTCGGCCTCTACTATGATACAAAGATGTGTGTGAGCGGGACATGATTTATACAGACACTGATAATGCACAGTGGGAGCAAGTCGCCGCTGAACGTGTTGCATGGAGGGCAAACATCAGAAATGGAATAAAGACAAAGGAGAAAATTATTGCAGATAAGTCACACACTGAGCGTGTGAGACGTAAGATGGTGCTTCACATGCACCCACTGTGAACGAACATTTACAGTGTGAATTGGCCTTACCAGTCACATTTGCTACCGCCATCTGTAAATGTTATTATGCCTTTTTGAAGCACAAACTATCATCTGTCAAGACGGCAAGGTGCCAATGATGATATGTGTGCATGTAAAGGGGTGTCTTACAACAAGTCCACAACAATGCATTACATTCACCTCCTGCATTAAAGTTGCAGATTTTCTTCACAAATGACAGTCTGTTCAATGTGTGTGTGTGTGTGTATGTGTGTGTGTGAGAGAGAGAGAGAGAGAGAGAGAGAGAGAGAGAGAGAGAGAGAGAGAGAGAGAGAGAGAGAGAGAGAGAGAGAGAGAGAGAGAGAGAGAGAGAGAGTACATACATACAATAATAATCAACATAAGAAAACAAATACATCAGTCTCTGCAATATAGAAATAAATATTTTTAGACTAATAAAGGTATTGAACAATAGCACCATAAAGAATATGATCAGACAGTGCAGAACAAGTAGCTTTATATGAAATCACTGAGACAGAAGAATGGAAATGGGTTTGAATGCATAGAAAGAAAAAATCTATTAGAGATAGCAGTTGAGTTGAGTTAAGAACCGACATCACTGCACTCAGGCCATTCCCATGTGTGCTCAGTCCCCTCATTCAACAGCCAGCAAAGAGTCATACTACTAATCGTTCCCACCGCTATCTGATTAAAAGTTCTCCTGGTCTTCCCTCTCAGTTTTGAGATTCTTCCAGAACCCCTGCCGATCCCCAGCAATCTCATTCTTTCCACAAACGGGTTCTCAATCTGTTCCTCCGCCTTCTCCACCTGGTCCCACAAGCGCACGACCACCTCCCCCTTGTCCATAGGCAAGATACTAGTGTGGAAGTACATGAGATAATTCTACAATCAGTTATCAGAACTCTGATCTAGCTGGGGAAGTCAAGCAGTGGAAGCCATGAAAAAGGCTGAAGAATATCCTTTCATTCAAAAGAAAACTAACTATAATAGGTGGACAGGACATACATGGTATCTCTAAACAAAAACGCAGAAGCAGGTCATACACACTGTGCAGCAAACATAGATATGAAAAGCAATAGAACCCTTGTACAAAATCAAAGTAAATAAGAAGAAAACAAATCCTACACCCTTGGAGGGTCGAAGTGGTGGAACTGCAAGAACAGATTACAAGAAAGCTAATGTTTTCAAATTAACTTCTTTGCCACTGTCAACAAACCACAATGGAGAATGAAGCAAAGTTGTTACTAAAGAACAGCTTCTGATGACCTTATCATCCTGCAAGAACTAAACTCTCCCACAGCCATCTGTTTTCCCTGTTCTTTTGATTTGCATGACTGCTGCAGGATATTGTGGTATGCCGCCTAGCACGCCATAAGCTACAGTTCCTGTATCCCTCTTCAACTCTTGGATTTTATAGTTGTTTTCCAACAATTTTGGAGACTGTTGTAATCGCAATGCTGGTTTGGAAAGCCGGTGCCCTATTTGCTTGTTTCATCAAGGTGTGATACGTGCAATATCATTCTATGCCTTATTGTCCTATTCCTATTGTTAAGCAATGGAACATGGGAAGTGCACCTCCTTGAGGTTGAAGATCAGCATTTGAAATCACACGAGGTGTTTCATCACAGCATAGAATCACAAATAAAATGTTAATAATTTAGAATTAACAAACCTGTCCTAAAGATGTTATCGTATTCCAAGATTGTAAAAAGCGTCCATTCAGTTATTTGCTAGTTTAAACATCTACCATCCACAACACTAACAATGATCCTAAATGTTTCATTACTCTAGTCTGAGCTTACCTCTGAAAATATATTGTGTTTCAGGTAAAATCTGTCCCTTTTAACATAGACATATGTCTTACTTTTGCGCTCATGAGTGGAACTGAAACAAAACAGGGACTGTAGTCAATATTCACATTTCACACAAACTATATCTCTATATGCTCCTAACCATATGAAAAGTGGCAAGACCCGGGGTTCCAGATAACATGACAACAAACATGATCAATGCCTTAGAACAGTAGTTCCCAAGCTTTTCAAGCAGAGGGCCATATCTACTATTTTCGGTAGTTAAGCGGGCCACAAGGTTATAAAATTATAAACGTTGTGCAGTATTATTCTTACCTTTCTTAACTTTAATTTTAAATCTGTTTCGAAAATCGCTATTAATGTAATTAAGGTACAATTGTTAACTGTTCTTCGTAACCAGTTATTTAAGTTCAGATGCCAGTTTATCAATGTCTGGGCACAAATCTGTCGTGCCCAAAGTCATAAGCGCAGCTAGGTTACTGTCGGTGAGTCTGGAACGTTGCTTGTTTTTTATAACAGTCATTGTGGAAAATGACTGCTCGAGGCCTCGCGAGCCACTTTCTGACAGCTGGTGGGCCAAAAGTGGCCCACGAGCCATGGTTTGGGAACCTCTGCCTTAGAAGAATATGGAAGAAACTGGGTCCCTGAGACTGCTGAACGCAATATATGATACTGGAGATATACCCCCTGAATTAAGTCATTCTATATTTATTGCAATCCTGAAGAAATAAGGAGCCTTGGAATTTGATCAACATCGAACAATTAGTATAATGAACCACATCATGAAGATTTTGCTAAGAATTATCATGCAAAGAGGAAAAAACTACAACTCGAAACAGGAGAAGAACAATGTGGGTTTGTAGAAGGCAAAGGTACTGTACATGCCGTATATTTGCTGAGAACATTAAATGAATGTTCTATAGAAGTAAATGAAGACCTACAACCAATCAATCATGTGCCATGCCGGAAAGCATGGGCGGTCATGACTTGCCATTTCACTTGATCACCACAGTCGTGGATCAGCTCAGTGTTCCTGTCTCATCCGTGCCATGTGGCCAAGCCATCCAGGTATTTTCCTCTCGGTCTTCCCCCTTCGATCTTGCCAGTTGTCACTAAGTTCTCCAATCCATTTCTTCTCATAACATGTCCAAAAAATTTTGACTGTCTACGTCTAATTTCTCTAATCAATTTACGATTGTCATTTGTCTCCTGTAGCGCTCGGTCATTGGTTTTTCTGTCTGTCCATGGTATTCTTTGTATTTTCCTCAGAAACCATATTTCTGCAGCCATCAGATGTTTTTCAGCTTGACTGCTCATTGTCCAAGTTTCACATCCATACAAAAGAACAGGCTCTATGTATCCCCTCAACAATCTTTTTCTCATTTCAGTTGACATCTTTTTATTGGTCAGAATGATTTTCATCTTGCTAAAGGCTACTTTTGCCATGGCAATTCTTGTTCTAATCTCTTCAACGCATCTCCCATCAGATGTTATGACTGTTCCGAGATAATTGTACCGATTCACTTGTTGAAGAATAGTCCCATTTACTTGTATATTACATTGTGGTATTTCGTTCTTCCTAGTGACTACCATAACCTGTGTCTTTTTACAATTTAATTCTAACCCCAGTTGCTCACTGTGTACAACAACCGCATCTACTAATTGTTGCAGATCCTGCACATTGTCTGCAATCAATACTGTATCATCGGCATATCTAATGTTATTGATGTTTCGTCCTCCAATGCTGATTCCATTTACATCTTCTACATTTCTGAAAATATTTTCACTGTATAGGGAAAAAAGATCTGGAGACATTACACATCCCTGCCTAACACCTCTCTTAATAGGCTGATATTGTCCCACTTCATTATCAATCCTTATGGCAGCTTGTTGTTTCCAATATATGTTTTTTATAAGTCTAATGTCTTTCCCATCAATTTGTAGATCTGCAAGCATATCCACCGTGTTGACATGTCTAACTTTATCAAAAGCCTTTGTGTATTCAATAAAGCAAAGATGAATATCCTTGTTTACTTCTATAGCACGTTCAATAACTGTTCGCAGCATATACACAGCGTTTACTGTACCCTTTCCTTCTATAAACCCCCATTGTGCTTCCCCTATTTCAGGTTGTATTTTCTTCCTCAAACTTTGCATGATAATTCGTAGCAAAATCTTTGTGATGTGACTCATTACACTAACTGTTCTATGTTGATCACATTCCAAGGCTCCCGATTTCTTTGGGATTGCAATAAATACAGAGTTACATAATTACATATATCTCCAGTATCATATAATGTGTTCAGCAGTCTGGTGACTTGATCTATTCCATATTCTTCTAAAGCTTTAATCATTTCTGTTGTGATGTTATCTGCACTGGGACATTGCCAGCTTTCATATGCTTAAGAACATTTCAAACCTCCATCTTCAAAATTGGCGGTCCTTCATTATTAAATCTAATATCATACTGTTCCTCTCCGTTATCATCACAGAGGTTTTTCACATAATCTGTCCATACCTGTAGAATCTGATCTTTTTCTATTATGATTATATTTGGTATTTTGACTGTTGTGTTTTTCAATTTCTAAGCACATTTCCTCAAGCCATGCTTCTTTTGCTTTTTTTTTTTTCCATGTTGCATATCCCTTACAGGACGTTGCAGTCAACATCAACATTTTTCAGCTGCTGTTGATGTACTAGGCAAGATTACGCTCAGTAGTTTGCCATTGCTTTCTGAGCGACCAGCTCACATACCCCGTAAGTTACCGATGCGGAGCGAACCGCTACCGATTCTCACACATCATCACGTTATTCACGAGAATATACGGGATTACGGAGAAAGTTGTGTAACCCCTTGACCAGGGAGACCGGCTACATGGCAGAATTATTTTTGTTGAGTCTTCTTGTTTCCATTAGGTGTAAAATTTCTTCAGTCACCCATTTCTTACGACCCACCTTCTTTAATTTTGGAATAGTTGTTTCTGCAGTCAAACTGATTGAATTCTTCAACATTTCCCATTGATCATCCACATGTTGGAATAGGATCTCTAGATCAGACAATATATCAAATTTGTTCTGTACTTCTATGTTGAATTTGTTTTATATTTCCTTGTCATTACTCAATGTACACAAATCATATTTAGCATTTCCTGTTATATACTTGATTTTCTTCAACTTTATCCTCAATGTTCCTGTAAGTAATCTGTGGTCACTATAACAATCAGCACTGGGAACTATTTTTGCTATTTTTAACGTGTTTCTAAATCTTCTGCTAATCAGAATGTAGTCAATCTGGTTTCTAATCCTGCTATCAGGACTCCTCCATAGAGGAGTGTGTTTCCTACAATCATTTCCTGTTCTTTTGCCCACTCTACGAGTCTGTATCCTCTTTCATTTCTCTCTCCTAAACCAGTTTCCTACTGTGTATCTATCACCTTGATTTCCTACTTTTGCATTTAAGTCCCCTATTATGATGTTTATTTCTGAATTTTTACATTTATTTAAAGCAGAATCTACGTCATTATAAAATTCCTCTACACTATCTTCACTGGATTCTCCTGTTGGGGCATATACTTGAATAACATTTATGTTAAAAGGTCTGCCACTTAATTTAACTAGTAGAACTCTGTCCGACATGGCCCAATATCTTTGAACAGATTTTGATGTTTTCCGGTCCAAAATAATTGCCACTCCCCTTTGTCGATCTTCACTTCCAGAATAATCTTAAAATCTTCGGCTATCTTGATGCCTTCTCCTGTCCATCTCATTTCGCCCATCCCTAAAATATTAATGTTTTCTCTTTCCATTTCTTGTTTTATGTTATCTAATTTTTCGTCGTCGTTTAGCGTCCTAACATTCCATGTTGCTAATTTTAATGTCTCTGTCCTTGTCTTGCGATGATCAGTCTTTAGGCTAATCATAATGTACTAGGCACTTTTAAAGAGGTAGTTTGCCATTGCTTTCCTTTATGGCAGTAACCATATTGGTCGTTTGACCGCAGCCATTGTCTCGCGAAAAAGATCCTCTGCCTGCCGTCGCGAAACTTGAGACCATAACCAACAAATATCTGTTGGCTGTCCTCAAAATTTCATCCACCACCTGCCTTCTTTTGAACACTTCCAATAAACGAATACGAAATAACACCACATAATCCACAAGAACACTAAGCAGCATCCCCCACAGAATAAATGCATCACGTCGTCGCCATTTTACAGGTAGGACTACATCTTTGCTTTATTGACTACACAAATGCTTTCGATAATATAAGACATGTCAACATGATAAAGATGCTTGCAGATCTACAAATTGATGGGAAAGACCTTAGACTTGTAAAACATATAAATTGGAAACAACAAGCAGGTCAATATCAGCATATAAAGAGACATATGAGGCAGGGATGTGTAAAGTCTCCAGATCTTTTTTCCCGGTACAAGGAAAATATTTTCAGAAATGTAGAAGATATGAAAGGAATCATCATTGGAAGACGAAACATCAATAACAATGTATGTTATAGATATGTGGATGATACAGTATTGACTGCAGACAATGAGCAGGATCTGCACCATTTAGTAGATGCAGTTGTTGCACACAGTGAACAACTAGGGTTAAAATTAAATTGTAAGAAAACACAGATTATGATCGTCACTAGGAAGAAGGAAATACCACAATGTAATATATAACACTCTTTTTCTCGTTGCAATTGACATCTTTTTATTGTCATATATATGCTAAGCAGATGACACAGTATTGATAGATAATGCAACAGATCTACAACAATTGTTGGACATCGTAGTAACAGAGAGTGCAAAGAAAGGACTCTTTGAATATCAAGAAAACAATAACAATGGTGATATCAAAGAAACAGGTGACATCCAAATGTGAAATAGAGATAGAAGGGAAAATTCTTCACCAAGCGGATAGTTTTAAATATCTAGGGACATTTATATTATCGGATGGAAGATGCACAACAGAGATTAAGAGCAGAATAGGGCAAGCAAAGGCTGCATTTCAGAAAATGAAGAATATTTTATGCAATAATAATAATATGAAAATCATTGAATGTAAGAAAGAAAGTGCTGAAGTGCTATATAGAACCTGTTTTGCTGTATGGCTGTGAATCTTGGAATGTAAATGAACAAATTAGGAAGAGATTGGAAGCAACAGAGATGTGGTTCCTTATTTTTGGGAACAAAATGTTGCAAATTCCTTGGACTGCCAAAGTAACTAACAATGAATGTCTGAAAGACGCTAATGAAACTATAACATATACAACAATAATGAAGAGACAAACAGCTTTGTTTGGTCATGTGATGAGAATAGAGGTGTTGGAGAACATTGTGACAACTGGAAAGATCAAGGTGAAGAGAGGCAGAGGCAGACCACGAGAAATGATGCTGGATGGATTGCACTCAGGACATTCCCATATGTGCTCAGTCCCCTCGTTCAACAGCCACAGAAGAGTCATACTACTAATCGTTCCCACCGCTATCTGATTAAAAGTTCTCCTGGTCTTCCCTCTCAATTTTGAGATTCTTTCAGAACCCCTGCTGATCCCCCGCAATCTCATTCTTTCCACATATGGGTTCTCAATCTATTCCTCCGCCTTCTCCACCTGGTCCCACAAGCGCACGACCACCTCCCCCTTGTCCATAGGCAAGATACCACCAAGAGGTGCATTACCTGATAGCCTATCAGCCTGTTCATTCCCCCATACACAAAGTATGAGACACATTTATTATCCTGAACACCCTTATTCTGAACACTTTAGGGGTGAGTTGTAGATTCCTTCTCCAAGGAACTGAATTATATTACAGAAAGCAATGTACACATACTATTCTGTTAAGGATGTCATGAACTTCTTTAGGAACATACTAGCTATAAACTGCACCTGGGAAATAATCTAAGCAAGATAATTATGAGAAATAAAACCATGCTTTGGTTAATATCATCCCAGTGTGGCTTAGTGAGATAATAAAAAGCAGATAAACGTGCAAAACAGAGGGAGGAGAATATTAACAAGCAGAAAATTAAATTGCATATTCTGGGAAAAACAGGATAAAATAAAAATAACTGACCCACTAATGGCCACTACACTCTTGACAGTCAGGGACAGACCACTACAATTTAGGACATACCCGGCTGATAAACAACGCACATACGGGCTTAATTTGATTGCTTCTACTCTATAAACAATTTAACATATTTCTCAGCATGTTCTGCCGGACTGTTCTTTGTATGGTCAGTGGGAGAAGGTTTATTGACCCAAAGACTCAACAATAAACTCGAGTTGTATGAAACTTAAGATGACCTCCAGACAATGAACAGGCACGAGTAAGGATCAGAGACAGAAACCTGCTGTCTCGTGAGCAGACCTAGAAATGCAAATCTTGAAATCTCGCCTATCAAAACTGATGACAAAGTGCTATATAATCTGCTTCATGATGACATACTGAAGTCGCTATATTCATCCGTGCTCCGATTTGCTTGTTTGATTATTGTCTTGTGGCCATTGCTAATTAAACATAAATAAAAATCAGGAGATTTTGATGATTTACCTTGCATGATATACAAAGGCAAACTAATCAGACAAAAAACCCAGCTATGAACAAAGCAATTATTATAGAATAACCACAGTTATGTCTTCTTACCAATGTTATTCTATCATATTTGGAAATTAAAAACAATTGGTTGACTACAAATTGACAGAATATAAATGGAATATCTATGACAAATTCTAAATATGACAAGAAAACACAAGATCAGAAACAATATCAGCTGCATGTTGCGGCAGCATCAGTGTTAGAATATTACAAAAAGACAGCAAATCTGATGGTTTGGTCACATAAAACATCACAAGGAAATTACCCACTGAAAGCACCAACACAGCAGCAGAGATCATGAGGTTATACACACAAATGATGGATTGATGGAGACTGAATTCCAATATACATGAAGAATGCATTACAACTTTGAAAAAAGAACATTTTTTACAGAAATAGCCTAGAGAAAAGTATACACTAAATTGTACTCAAGGTACTGTAAGTTATTTCAGTACTATCTATCAAAATTAACACTCCAGTAATTACCTTGTGACAGAACATTCAATGTTGCCCTTGCTATCAGTGTCCACAATCATCCTGTTCTTTGACAACTGCTCCTGTATAAGAATGACTTTTTCTGTGCCACGCACAATGAAATATCCCCCTGGATCCATAGGGCATTCATTCAACTGAGCCATCTCTGCTGCTGTTTTTCCGGTCAACACACAGTTGGAGCTCCGTAACATAATCGGCATTCTGAAAGAACAAACAATAAGTAACCAGAGAACATACAATTACCCTGAATCAAACATAGCAATTAACCAAATGAGAACAGAGGATCTGGAGAAGGTTGCGACTACAGAGATGACTGTGAATGCTAATGATGCTGGATGTATTGTCGAAGGGGTGAATAAGACAACTGTGGTTGAACTTATCAAGATCGCAGAGTATGGATGTTTGAAAAGAATATGATTACATGTAGTTGCTTGGCATGACACACAAAGATGATGATATATAATTTCACACTGTAACAGTGTACCTTCCAATTTCAATATTCTTTCTGGTGACAGTCTGCTTCCCTCTAACAAACTCAATGTCCACTGTTATTGGTGATGAGTATGTGATGTCTCGCAAACGGCACTGAAACACAAGCAGTATTGAAGGGATTAATAAATATTACAGCCGTAAAAAAAAAAAACACACAGTAAAGGTAAAACACATAGTTAAGCACAAAAACCTTCAAGTCATCATCTTCAGATTAAAACTAGGTGTTGACGCTGTTGGTGTCACAAGAAGAAACACAGGCACGATAACAATCACAGAATATACAAACAGACAAAATAAAATCTTATATGAATGAAGGTCGTAAAATATATTTTAACAGTACCAACAACTTGGGTAAAGTGGATCATTCAGCCAATGCCTTAAAATTGTATCTTAGTGACCACCATATTCATCTTAACTTAGAGAAAATCGCTGAATCAGTGGAGTGTGTGCTTTGTGCTTGATACCTTTGACAACAGCCAGAGGGGAAAAAATGAAGCGGAGGAGAAGAGGTAGAGGAGGGGGGGGGGGGGGGGGGGGAGGAAAAGGAAGAAGAGGGCTGGAGTCAGAAGGGTAGGAGGAAAACGGATCATTTGGGACTAAAGAAATTATTGGTTGGGTATTAGAATTGCCATAGTACAAAGCAGCGAGGACCAATATTGGAGAATCTGGTCTGCTATTTTGATGCCCTGATGTTACAATTGAAGACAAACTTTTAAGTGCCCTGGCTATACATGTTACATTAACCCAGCCGGGCAGGGAAGACATGGGCAAGCTCTGGTGGTCAAGGATGGCTTACAGCATTCGATACTGGATATGAGTGGGTGGGGTCAGGAAAGTAAAGAAGTGAAGGGAATGCAGATTAAAATCGGAAGATGCAGCTGGAACCTAATAAATATATATGTAAGTGGGGAATCTTGCGTAACAGAGAGTTGGGACTGGTTGAAAGGTTCAGCAGATACCCTTGATACTAGGTA
Source organism: Cepaea hortensis (assembly GCA_963921405.1). NCBI lineage: Eukaryota > Metazoa > Mollusca > Gastropoda > Stylommatophora > Helicidae > Cepaea > Cepaea hortensis. The sequence goes on from OY992886.1 coordinate 50,537,150, forward strand.
TCTGATATGTGGTGACTTCAATGCACGCGCCAAAGAGTGGAACAGGTTGGGAGAGAACAAACAGGGTACATTGCTCTTGCTCAGGCTTTGCTTAAGACAGATGTGGTCTGTATAAATGACGGGACACCAACTAGGCTGGCAATGAGACCAGGGGCCCTGACACGGCCATCGACCTGGCACTTGTATCCCAAGAGGTGGCATCAGACATAAAATGGAGTGTCCTTGGGGATGATGGATGTGACCACCTTCCCTGTTCTGTACTGATACCAGCACAGTCAGGGCTATAAGAGCCCTAGAGCATTCAGTTATGATTGCGACCACTCTTTGTTCTTTAGGGACCTTAGATCACAGGGAAGGTCTAAACTAACGAAAGTATCTTCACCCATCTACCATGGTGGAAATCATGGAAGGAAAAGAGGGCGGCCATAAGGAATTGGCAGAGGGTGTGGAGAGCAACAAATTCACTTGCCACACAATTGGAGGTGGAAAGGTATAAAAAAGTAAAGGGGCAGGATTTTCAACTCCAGGCAGCAGAGGCAAAATTGATGAAGTGGGAACAGTTTATAAATGAAGTCGGCGGAGATGTGACATTATGTAAATTCTGAAAGCTGCACTGGCAGATGAACAGCCAGGCGATGCCTGGTATACATGGTACCGTTTATGATGATAACTATCAACCAGGACAAAGGGGAGGCTTTTCTTGCACGATTTTTAAACCAGATGGATCAGCAGGATAGAGATGTTAGAGATATGGTCAGAGAAGCCTGATCAGAGAAGGAGGACTGTGAGGTTAAGGGGGAGGATATTAGATGGGTACTGAAAAGGGCAAAGACACAGCGCCAGGCCCGGATGGAGGTGAGGTACTCCCATATGAGTAACATGAATGATGTGGACTTGGAGGAGATGGCTCTGTATTTCAACCTAAGCATGAATAAGGCGGAAATACTCCAGGATTGGCTGCACAGCTACCTGTTACCACTTCCAAAGCCAGATAAGGATCACTTCAGACTTAATGGATACCGAATCATAACCCTGCAAAACACCTTTGGCAAAGTCCTCGAAAAGATAGTAGCCCACAGGCTCCAGTGACACATGGAAAGTAGTAATCTGCTTCCCAAAGGGCTCGGGAGTTACCGGCCTGGAAAGGACATTTGGGCCAATGCGGCTACTGTTGCATTTGATGTCTATGAGGGCTTCCAGGATAAACAAGAGACAGTAGCGGTAGCTCTTGACCTGCAGGATGCGTATAACAGGGTTAGGTATGATCGATTGATATACACTCTGTTGGACATTGTCACAAAATAAAACCTTGCGTTTACCCAGCTGATTATTATAGAGGCTTTCTGATAAAACGGACTATCTGCCAGCGACAACTATTTTACTAACAGTATAAACAAATCGGATGTCAAAATCCCAGGACAATATTTGTAGCTGCACGTGTACATCTCTAACGGATTTGGAACACTCGGTGGGGAGTGAGATGGATCCCGGCATCGCCTTGACAGTTTGTCAACATTTGAATACAGATGGAACCCGTGGGATCATGGTGGCAATCGGATGTCGGCCATCACATGTCGGGCAAAATTAACAGTTGCAGAGGTATAGGGGAAGTGAGTGCGCTGAATCATACATCGCTTTGACAGATTATAAACAAGTCAGAGGGAAAACGGAAGTACTCAGCACGGAAGATAACAGTACATCTGTCAATTTATAGTTTCCGGAACATCAAGAAGATTGGCAGCTTGTTGGGGAAAACTGTTGTTGGGATCATACAGTAACTCGTTAGTTTGTTGGGGGAGTCAAAACAAGTGATGACACCTTTGACAGTGACTAGGCAAGGGAAAATCGATTCTTGACAATGGATGATATGCCCAAATAACACCTGCAGGACATCAACCATGTCACGTGACCAATTTTAGGTTTTGCCATAAACCATGATTGGGAGAAACAGTTGACCAAAACCGTGGATTATGATGGACGTGTTTGTGGGAGAGCTCTACAGTGTTAGATTAATTTAAGATTAACTAGCATGTGTCGTTATGGCAAAGTGTAGTAGCCATCCCGGAAATGAGGCGGTTTTGCATAAGGTAGTCAATATAGTCTATTAGTTCTAATTAATATAGACTGTAGCCTTGTTAAAACTATAGTGTGATGATTAGCACTGTTAGTGGAAAACTAGTTAGAGTAGAATAGTGATATTGGCTCTGCTAGGGTGAATAGAATACTGAGGTTGCCCTCTGTTTATTGGTCTTTCCTTATCATAGCCTGATTCGGACGTAGGTGAGAAGCTATAAGGCTCTCTGACAGAGTAGTTAGCTGTATAATAACAGAGCGGGGTAATAAGCTTACACCCAGCCGGTAGGATCAGTGACTAGTGCTCTCACATGATGTGTTGGTTTTCCCACAGGTTCCCCACCAGTTACTAGGAAACTCAACACTGGTTTTGAAGAAGTGCACTCCAATTGGACGACCACCAGTTGGACTCTAAAATGATTCTTACGGAAAAGGAATAACGTCCGAGAAGAAAGATGGTATATGTTTACGCTGGACTCATACTCAGAAGGGTTCACCTTGGCATGGCCCAGAAGAGCCAGCCAATATAACGACTCCTGCGTGGTATGGTTCACATAGGATGGGTGATGATTGTTGATATATCACACATCAGACAAACATTGTTTAAGGAACGAGAACATTAACGGATAAGTCACATCGTGTGCTACAGAAAGCTGCAGATCCACCAGGACGGGGGCAGTACTACATGAAGAATAGGATACTCCACAGGGGAGCAGGAAGGGGAGACAACCTATACGGTCAGTTGGTCGTCCCGAAAGCTCACCGGTCCCAGATTCTTCATATGGGGCATACCATCTCCTTTAGTGGACACATGGGTATTGCCGCCACCATGCAGCGAATTTCCTGCCATTACTATTGGCCGGGAATGACAGATGATGTGCGTCGGTATGTGAAGTCATGCCCTGAGTGCCAAAGGGTGGCACCGAAACACTGGACAGCACCGGTGGTGTTGGGTGAGATGCCCATCATGAACTCTCCTTTCGAGAGGGTAGCCATCGATATCGTGGGTCCACTTCCCAGGACTAGGAAGAGGAACATGTATATACTCACAATGGTGGATTGCTGTACAATGTGGGGTGAGGCCATACCGTTGACCACGATTGACTCGAAACGAGTGGCGGACGCACTGATGGAGGCCTTTACCAGATTAGGCTTTCCGGATCAAATTCTGACGGACAATGGATCTCAATCTACATGCATTGAGGGCTATGGCAGCTACCAGGGGATGCTTTACAGGCTCTTTCAGCAATTAATAATATCTGTCATTGAATATGGTTTGGGGCTGCTGACAGTATTGAAGAGCTAGCTTGAAAGGTTGGAGCGCATACAGAGTGCGGCCACTCGGGTGATCCTGGGGTGCACAAAAGACACATGCAGAAATATCTATACGCCAGGTGTGTGTGATCTAAAGACCACCAATCGTGAAAAAGAGTGGGTTGAAGTACCGGAAGGCATGACGGACTGGCACAATGTAATAGTAACACTAGGTTGTGAGTGCAGAGAATGGGCAGTGGGCCTCACAGACTTTGAGGTGCAACAACTGATCCAGAGTAACACACATCAAGGTGACACAGTAATCTATACTGGTGGGTCAGTGGTGAGAAACAGACGGAGTGGTTGGGATTTTATTGCTAAGGGTATTCGACGATTCTTAAAAAAAAGGGGGAGTCCGGCATATGAGGCTATGACCTCCAGCATGAGAATAGAGGTGGAAGCAGTCACAGTGGCATTACGTTGGTTAGAGTAGACCACTGCAACACACATTGTCTTCATCACGGACTCTAGGAGTATGCTTAGTAAAGTGGAGAAAGGAATGTTTTGTGTGGAATGGCTCACCTCGCTTTGGAGGTCGGATTGTGAGAATTGTATGGATTTTTTGCCCTGGCCATGCGGGAGCGAGGGGGGGGGGGGGGCCTGATAGACTTGCAGGGAATGCACCTCTTGGTGGTAAATCACTCATGGACAAGAGATAGGTGATCATGTGCCTGTGGGACCAGGTGGAGAAGGTGGGGGAACAGATTGAGAGCCTGTATGTGGAAAGGAAGAGCTTGCAGGGGATTGGCAGGGGATCTTGTAGAATCTCAAAACTGAGAAGGAAGACCAGGAGAACTTTCAATGAGACAGTGGCTGGAACAATTAGTAATGTGACTATTCGCTGGCTGTTGAACGAGGGGACAGAGCGCGTATGGGAATGTCCAGAGTGCAGTGATGTCCGTTCTTAGCTCAACTCAACTCAGAGAACAGAGTTAAGGGCCAGTGACTGATAAGAGAGGAATCATGGATGGCTCAGGCGGAGGATACGATCAGACAGTTGTGCATCTTGGAGAACATTAGGCGAGGAGAGGAGTGGGTCAGAGTGCCATCGGAGCAGTTAGACTTGTGCAGAGTTATAATCACATTGAGCCGGGAGCGCAGGGAGTGGCCAGCAGGGGCCACTGAAGTGGAAATCCAGCAACTAATTCAGGATAATGCTCGCCCAGGTGATGTGATTATCTACACAGATGGTTCGGTGTTGAGAGGTAGTAGAAGTGCCTGGGGGTTCTTGGCAAAGGCTAATGGTCAACAGTTTGGTGCAGGAGAGCCTGGCATATGATACCACAACATCTAGCTTAAGAATGGAGGTGGAGGCAGTCAGTGCAGCTTTCCGCTGGATGGAGAATACGATACACACACACATCGTGATTGTAACTAACTCAGAAAGCATGCTGAGTAGGGTGAGGACAGGCAAGCTTCGTGCAGTGGCTTGCTTCGCTTCGGAAATCATGGGTGGCAAGCATCGTCTGGATCTTTTCTCTGGGGCATGATGGTGTGCTGGGGAATGAACAGCCAGACAGATTGGCTGGCTCTGCAAAACTTGGTGGAGTATTGATGTATGATAAGGCAGACATGGTTGCAGCCTTGTGGGAGCACGTGTACACCTCGGAGGAGCAAATGGATCACCATAGCCTGGCAAGAATGCGACAGCGAGGAGTGACGAGGGGATCTGGCCGATGCTCGACGCACTTATAATCAGATTGCTACTGGTACTATTGGGGTTTGAACTCTTCGCTGGCTTCTGAGGATGGGGACGGAGCGCTTATGGGAATGCCCCGAATGCTGTGATGTCAATTCCTAAATCAATCAATCAATCAATCAATCAGAGAACAAACCATTCACAGAGAAGCATTCTCTATTTAAGAGGAATTCATATCCAACACGCTTTCATCCCACAAAATGCTACAAGCAAGTAGAGGGATTGTACTTGATACAATGCAGCATATCAGCCTACTGCATTGTTTGCATATGTATACCTTGTTGCTATGGTTACAGATGGTAAAAGACACCTGCAAAATTAGAAAATGTCAGCCAATGAATTTATATCTTCTTATTTTTAAAATCTGTAGTCTATGATAATGATGAATGGTAGTAAATTCATGCAATAGATGTTCCTTTCTGTCTCACGACATATTACTAACCTCATGTGGTGACACTGTCTGGGCAATACCAAGGCTTTCTTGTACACTGGGCATGCCAACATATATGTTCAGATACCTAATAAATACAGAACAATATTCTATATAGTATGCTTTCCAAATGAATGTTCTGAATAACAAAAAACTGCAAAATATTATATAACTGCAAGAAAATGATCATAACAAAATCAAAACTGGCAGGAAATGCAAGCTTGGATACACACAGACAAAATAAAATCAAATGTACTGCAAAGGGATGCTGATTACTGTCAATGTAAGATATTTTTGTTGCTACAAATGTAAAATAAGTTATTTAGCTAAAAAGTCTATGTAAAATGGATACAGTGATAACCATGTTTAGTTATATTGAAGAAAAAAATGGTAACAAAACACATGAATTTATTTAAGCACTTACTTGAGATAAAAGTCTCGATCAGCAGAATTACTTAAAACTTTGTCATTAGCTTTCATGATCTTCTTAATCTGACAAGACAAAAGAGAATGAAATGTTAGCTGGACAAATCACACAATGTACATTGTACAAATCAACACTAATAATCATACAATGAATATACAGACATGCACTCATCTGAATCCTCGGTTGGCAACATTACTCTAGTTGTATGAATCCTGAAAGTTGCTTACTTGTTGTGATCCAGATTTATGTCCCTCGGATGAATCATACATAAGTGAATGTTAGTGTTGGAGTCAATAAGGGGTTGGCTTAGAGCTTGATGTGGCATTATGGTTAGGGAAAAATCTCAGCCAATTTTTAAATGGGTATATGTGCTTTTTATTCCATGCACTGTCAGCATGCATTAATGGTTAATCTGGAAAGACTACAATTTAGCATATGAGGTGAATTCAGAAAGTAAATATGCACATTGTTTTTCTCATGAGCTGTATATACACAATATACATGGATATGTCATGTAAACATCAATATTATTCAACATAATTCCTCCGAAGTCGGAGAGTGTCTGCCTGTACGGCGAGGAACCACCAGTCTGCACACCAATAAGCCAGACATGGGACAACGGATACTCACGCAAAACTCAGGTCCTGTATGACATCACACTGATGTTGGACAATAGGATGCCTTCATCCGACATACAGGACTTCGCGTTGGAGCTCAAGCCAACGAACACAAGCAAGCAAGCATTCAACATAATCCCCATCAACTTGTGCGGCTTTATGCCAGTGCAAAACAAGGGCACATATTCCTTACCCTTATACCCTTACCAGATTTTGTCTTGATCATGTAGCCATTTCCTCTAAGCATGAATCACTCCTTCATCCTCTTCAAACCTTGTCCCACGGAGTGCATCTTTAAGTGGGTGGACCAAATAAGTGAAAATCACAGGGTGCCAAAATGGGACTACATGATGAGTGGGGTAGTAGCGTCCAATCCAATTTGGTGATTGCTTCCCTTGTTGCCAGACTTGTGTGAGGGTGTGTATTGTCGTGAAGGAGAAGCAGGTCTGCTGGATTTTTGTGCAGCCGAACTCTGCAAAAACACTGAGTTTGTCTCAATGTCTAAGTGTAATCTTGTGAATTGACTGTCTCCTCTTGGCATAACATCCACAAGAATCACACCTTCAATGTCCCAAAAGACAGTGATCATGACCTTTCCAGCTGAAGGAGGTGTCTTGGATTTCTTTCATCGTTTCGTCACCTGTAATAATCTTATTCAAAAATGTCTCTCCATCAGCACTGAAACGCTATAACAATTCAGAGGAAATTGCAATCGGTGGTCACTTGTGAGACTTCAGATAACCCATTTTGCACAAACCTTAGAAAATTCTAGAGTTTTTATAACTGCATTTGTGCTACCATTGCTAACTGACAGCTGTGAGGCCAGTTGTTGAATGGTGATTCGCCTATCAGTAAGAATAATGCCCTCTGCACATTCTAACATCTCTGCATTGGAGACTGTGGCAGGACATCCACAGCGTGCCGATCAAGCAACTCAAGTATTTCCACTTGTAATTAATCACAACAGTTTCCTTCTCTGCAAAGAGAAATTCCATAACAATTAGCTGCTTATAAGCAAGTTGCTAACAAAGGTTTAAGGCAGCCATTTTATTTGCTGGGTTGGATTGCAATTTGGTGCACACAATCAGCAAAAGCCACATTTGAAGTGTGCAACATTTCATGCTTACGTCTTCATTAGCTGAGAAAAATGAGGAAAAGTAATGACCTTTTGCTCACTCCATTTCTGTAACCCACAGTTTTACAAAGGGTATTGCGACAAGACTTAAATGCAGCAAAATAAGAGAATTCTCGAAAATGGACACATGTTCCTAACAAACATGTTTGAAATATTTAGACAACCGACCAACCTCACTGGACATCAAACTATTCATTCATTCAGTAGCATGTCCTTTGCAGAACCTTGCTCCCATAACAACCTTTCGGAAAACCTCTCGTTCATAAGCAAGATGTCCCACATCCAATACACCAATCTGGAGATCATCAAGCCACATCCTTCACCCATCTTCTCTTTGGCCTTAATTTTCCTCTCTTCCCAGGCATATACCCCTCCATTATTGTTCCCTCCAAACTTTCGTGACGTTTCAAGTGACCAAACTATTTCAATTTTCTTTGTTTTATAGTCTTTAATAATCAACCTTCTTGGACATTCAGTTCTTGAAGTATGGATGTATTTGTTCTTTTCTTTATCAAAGATATTCTTATAACTCGTCTATAACATTAATATTCAAAGGCATTTATGCGCTGTTCAGCTTGTCTAATAAGTGTCCAGGTCTCACAGGTGTATGTTGCAATGGGAAAGATGCATGCTCTTAAAATCTAATTTTTTTTGTTCTATCTGCCCCACTCCACAATTTATTCAGTTGTTTTAGTCTTTGAAGAGCAATAGATATTCATCTTTTAGTTTCTTTGTTGGTAATCAATGACCCAAGGTATTCAACATTTTCCACCACCTCCAATTTTTCCTCATTAACAAATTGAACTATTAGTCCTTAATAATGTTAAAATAAATCAAGCAAATAATAAGCCAATCTTCCTTGGGGGAAACCTCACTTCAAAAGACTACATCAATCTAGGCAGCAGTGTAAACAAAGACATCAAAATAAAAATACAATAGGCATAAGCTTTTATAGCACTAGGAAATGGGAGGAAATCAAAAAGAAATTAAATTGAACACCAAAATTTGAATATTCAATTCAAACATTAGATCAGTACAACTACATGGAGAACCACTAAAATGATTACTAATAAACTACAAACATCCATTATTTAATTGTCATAAGCCTACTGGCTTAATAGAAAGTAATACCCCAACTGACCGACCTAGTTTGAACGGAAATCAACAGAAATAATGTTGTGATCATATTAAACTAATGTTTATTGATTATTGGCGTTCGTTACACAAAACATGAATCAAAATCCCTGACCCAAAGACCACCCAATCACAAACTACCAGCTAACCCTTCTAAGTAGTAATGCCTTTTTAAAAACAATCCTGTAACTTAGTTCTAATGCCCGACCATCACTATGGCCATCCCAAGCTCTAACTGTCTAACTGACAACCACTTCATCCGTTCTCTATCTTATACAAATGGTGCGCACCACGCATGAACCAAGCCGTGCGCAAACCCAAGCACGTATTGTGCTAGTAGTTCTGTTTTATATTAGATTTAGTAACATGTGTAATATGGAGCTGTGACATTGATACATAAAAAAAAACAGAAGAACTAAAAGGCTATGAAAGAATCACCAATGTAGAGCTCATACAGAGAATTAACAAATACCAGAGAATCAAGAGGTGAAGAAAAGACGCTGATGTTGGATACATACATTGAGAAATCCTGAGAATAACTAGACATGGCTTTATCTGGTATCAACAAGGCAAGCTAACTAAAAGTTGACCTAAAAACACATGGCACATTGACTTCCAGTCAAGATGGCGACAGACGGTCGTGTTGTTTTGTGACTGTTAAATTGTTCACGTTTCATCTCTTGAATATAATTTGTGTGCCAGGATGTAAAACCAGGAGTTTCTACTCAAGATCTGCACTGATGCTTCGGAGTTTCGTGCATCAAGCGAAGCTATATTTATATATATATAAAAGCTAATATAATAAAATATTATAAATATATATATTAAAAGCTATATTTTTCGCAGCGTGTGTTTTTTTCAGCATGGCGGAACAACGTGTGTTTTCCGAGCGGTGGGCAGTCAACCTAACAAGGCGAAGTGGGCACCGAGCAGGCCACAAATGGCAAGGTAAGAGTGGAGGTTTAAGGCGTTTTAGACTCAAGTGTGACCATCTGGGCCTCGGGAATATCTGCATTCTATATTGGAACTGCGCCAGCGTAAAACAACGGGGCCCTATTCTAGAAAACCTGGTTTACAGGAATGACACTGTAGCACTCCAGGAGACGAGACTGGGTGATCAGCTACTCCAAATTGCCGGCTTCAAATGTTTCTACAACAGACACATCTGGGAATTCTCATCCACGATAGTATGGTGGCGTCAGAGCTAGACATGACCAGTTGGGACAGTGAGACATACAAATACAGGCGGTAAGAGTTCAATCCAGTCTACCATTCGTGTTGGTTAATGTTTATGCCCACAACGCGAGTATGGATTCCCAGAAGCGGCAGTGCTTAAGTGACATTAGGTCATAAGAGAAATGTTATTTTCTGTGGTGATTTCACAGCTAAAGGCAGATCATGGGGAAACATTTCCTCCAACACACATGGGGAGGAGCTTGAGACTGCACTTGAAACCATTGACCTGGTTTGTATCAACAGTGGCTGTGTCACCAGGACAGCAAACCGTCCAGGTGATGAGGACAGTGCTATTGACCTGGCGCTGGTTTCTCCTTCACTCACTACAGTGTGTAGATGGGGTGTCCTGGGGCACCACGGCAGCGACCACAACCCTTGCAGCATATTGGTGGAGAAAGGCAGAACCAGGCAGCTCAAGTTAATGGTCAAGACTTTCCAGTATGACAGTACAGGGCAAGATGTGGTGAGTAAAATAAGACGTGACAAGCGCAGAAAGCTTCAGGGCAGGAAAAAAAAAGCTGGGAGCAGCCACCGTGGTGGAATTTCGAGGTGGAGAAGGCCTGGGTGGATAAGCATAGTGCTGTAAAGAGATGGCAAAATGCCAAGAAGAAAAGAGCTGGCCATCCTAGCCCCTGCATGCACTTAGAAAGAGAGATGCACACAAAAGTAAGCGATTTAAAAAAACTGGTCACGGTGGTTAAAAGTGAAAAATGGGCAGAGGTATGTCAAAGAGTAAGCATAGACAAGTCACTGAAATTGTTCTGGCGACTACATAAAAGCATGAGTGGGGTAGTCAAGAATAAGAGCATTTCTGACTTCCAAGGTGCTGACCTCAGCTGGCAGAGGACTGACGAGGACAAGTGCAAAGCCCTCTTTGAACGCTATCTAGAGCAGAGCAACCAGACAGACATGGGAGGCCGAAATCTTGCCAAGGAAGTCACCTCAGACATGTGCAAGGCCCAGAACATTTCGGATGGAGACACAGTGACAGTGAAAGAAATCAAGGCTGTGCTTCGACGATAAAGAACAGCGCTCCAGGGCCAGATGGCATAAGATACGACAACATCATTAGGTGTATCGACAACGAGCTAGAGAAACTAGCAGATATGTACAACAACAGTATAGGGAGTGCTAGCATCAAGGAGGAGTGGTTACACAGCTATCTGATTCCCTTGCCAAAGCCTGGCAAAGACCACACAAAATTTCAGGGATATCGAGTTATAACTATGCAGAATACAATAGGCAAGCTGCTGGAGAAGTTAATTGCCAGAAAAATATCAAGCCAGCTAGAGGGGCAAGGTGTTTTCCCACCTACCCTGGGTGGGTACCGTCCAAAAAGAGAAACCTGGACCAATGCAGCAGTTTTTGCCCATGATGTCTATGAAGGTTTCCTTCCATTCAGGCATTGAAACATTTGCTGCAGCGATTGATCTTGAGGACGCATATAACAGAGTACCATTGGATTTTTTTAATGTTTCAGCTTCTTGAACTCAAGATAAGTCCATTCCTACTGAGTTGGATCGCCGCAGCCCTCTTCCAACGGAAAGTAGCTTTTAGATGTGGCAGGTGGACTTCAGAACCAACAACAATATATCCTGCCTACCACAGGGATCACCATTATCTCCAGTGCTGTTCAACCCTACACTGTGAGAATAACCAGCAAGCAGTTTCAATGGACCGGGGTGGACACTGTCATATGCCGACGATGTTTTAGTGTATCGTCAGGGGAAGGATAGGAATCAGGTTGCTGTGGAACTACAAACCGAACTCAATCGCATAAGTACTTGGTGTGTTGAAGCTGGGGCAATGGTCAACCCAACAAAGGCAACAGTGACATGGTTCTCGTTGAATAATCATATTGTCAACACTCCAGCATCAACTGTTAATTTGTGTTCAGAGACGGTGGAAAGAACGTACCCGGGGATACGTTTTGATCGAAGCCTTACTTATAATGAGTACATAGACCAGGTGATAACAAAGGCAAAGCGGAGTTTGGCTGCGATGTGGGTGATGGCGGCAGCAAACTGTGAGCAGTGCCATCTATGTCTTCTATACGAGGGGCTGGTCATGTCTGTTTTTGAGTATGCAATGGCAATCCTGACTCTCAGCCATAAGCGGATGGAAAGGATACAGAACGAAGCTATGCGCATTTTTCTTGGATGTACAAGAGATACAGCATGCAGGGCAATGCACTACCTTCTTGATTTTCCAAGAATTGAAGACAGAATATAAATTTGCAGAGCACGTGCCTAACTCAGAGTTAACGCAAACACACAACATCCACTGCATAGTGAAATTATGAAGGTGAAGGGCAGCAGGTTAAAAAGAGGATGGTCATGGATGGGTCAAGCTGAAGACATTCTTCAACAGGTGTGTTCACTTGAGGATTTAGAACCTGGCGATGAGAGGTTACAAGTGCCAACAGATGTCTGTACGTCCTTTTCAGTTTGCATCCAGCTAGACAGAAAATCCGGCTGCTGTGGAGGCGGAAGTACAAGCGTTGGTTTTCGAGAATTCACTAGACGGTGATGCTGTCATTTACACAGATGGGTCGGTCGTTCGACATGTGAGAAGCTCATGGGCCTTTACGGCTCAGGCCGTAGGGAGAATTGTGAAGGAGGACTCTGGTGCTTTTGTGCAGACATTCACTAGGGCATGTTTCCTTAGCAACTCAATGAGCATGCTCAAGAGGATAGAGATGGGGTGGATTCGAAGAGAATGGTTGCTGTCTCTGGAGTTGTCTCGGCTGGCAAAGATTAGTTTCATCTTTGTGCCAGGGCATGCAGGAGTAAAAGGAAATGAGCAGGCTGACAAGCTCGTAGGTAAAGCTACTGTGGAGGGTGGACGCGCCATGGACCAGGCTGACATTCTGAATGCTCTACGAGAAGTAAGACTTTTGCGAGAACCATGTCAATCTACAACCATAGCCAGACTGCGAGAATAGCAAATTAAAAGAGGTGTGGCCAAACAAGAACACTACGCAGGAAGCCAAAGAAGATTGATAAACCAACACAGAACTGGTGTCGTTAGCCACTACACGCTGCGGGATTTGCTGAGGAGGGGATCCAAGCACTTATGGACTGAATGGTTCGATGTGCAATGAGAATGATCTGTCAACTAACTAACTAACTAACTAAAAACACATGGAGGCGAGAAGTAGGGACAGACATGAATAATGTGGGAGAACGTGATCAGAACTGCATGAGGTGGCTCAGGATAGAACTGTTCTGAATGAGTTGGTTGAGGTCCTATGCCCCAATGTGCTGTTGACTGTTTGTCATCTCTCATAAAGAAGAAAACATCTAAGATGAGGTATTCTGAAACCGTACAATATTCAACACTCAAAGTTTACCCTATATTTATACTTTACTGTTATTACCAGTTATGAATATTTAAATCTGCAACTTTCTTGTCAACAAAGTGTAAAATACTTTGCATAAGTTATAATGTGAAACAATTCTTGATACAAGAGGGCTTCAAATGAAAACCTCAGATTCTTTTGGGGGGGGGGGGGGGGGGGGGGGGGGGGGGGGGGGTGTGGAATACATTGTGAAAAAGTAGAGAATAAATGTATCATGTTCAATGCAAGTCCTCCAGTGCTGATAAAGTGCTTGGATTTGTATAGAAAAAACGACTCTGGTGTCACTATTCAGTGTGCCTGACACGGCCGTGAACAGTTTGTCACAGAAGTCACGCCATTTTGAAACTTCCTACTCCACTCATATACTTGCTGGACTGACAGGCACGCATCACTAGACTGGTCCTTTATTCGTCGATTAATTTCTATAGATTTCACCCTTCACTGATCAAAACATGGATAACAGAACATTAATCCTCTTTGGTGTATGTCAAACGTGGGACGGCCATCTTTAAGCAGTCATTGTGATGTCACTGTGTTTGTCTGCACCTGTGATGTCATGTGCAGAATGCGCCTGACATCCTTAACAACAATATTAACAGGTTATAAGACAATGGCATGGTTATTGTAATTTTCTACCACACACTTTCAAGGTTTTCATGTGAAGCCCCTTGTATAAACTGTGTGATGCTTGCTTTACACCAAAGTAACTCAATTCTGTTAATGCATTTAAAGAAACAACAAATGAACTTCTGTACTCACGCTCTGATCTCTGTAACAATGTAACTGATTGCAGATTGTAATGACACAGTTTCACATTTTCATTGTCAAATACACGTTTATAAACTTTTATGTAAGATAAAGGAAGAGGGGGGGGGGGGGTGTGTCTGTGTGAGAGAGAGAGAGAGAGAGAGAGAGAGGAGAGAGAGAGAGAGAGAGAGAGAGAGAGAGAGAGAGAGAGAGAGAGAGAGAGAGAGAGAGAGAGAGAGAGAGAGAGAGAGAGAGAGAGAGAGAGAGGCCATAAACAGAACAAGCATATGTGAATCTTACCTCAACATTGATAAAATAGTTGAAAGAGTCTATGTGCTGCTTCACAAGTCCTTTAGTTTTCAAAAATGCTGGTAGAAGCCTCCATTTTTCCTGCATACATGTAAAACAGAAAAATATTTCGCAAAGGGCAAACCAAAGTACAATATGTTTTTATGTTTTGAATTATTGTTGAGTTATGCTGAAAATTGTTAATTGTCAAAGTGCAATCTAACTGTAATGTACTTTGTCTAGGTAAGTCATGGCAGACAGAGAGGAGGATCATCATCACCATAAAGTACCTGTCCAGCTGGCTAGACAATTATACCTTTCGAAACTTTCTCTAACATTTTATATCAATCAATTTGTTAATATATTTCAATGTTAGTTAGTTGAGGTTCCAACTTCAAGGCAACAGGTCGTCCCCATTATGCTCTGTTCCTGTGACAGTGAATATCACACAAAATGCTCCCCACTGTCCAATGTGAAAAGTGGAACAGACAGGAGTCTTGGCAATCCAACACTGTGCATAATGCCGCCGCCAGAAAGAAAAATTGCCCAGTATCTTTTGTCTCTGCCACCCGTTCTATCATTTTCATTTAGTTGCTGCAATTAGTATTTCTCAAATCAGAAACATTTTCTATAAATTGAATGTGAACATGGATTGATATTACTGACACATGCAGCACAATCTTTGTGTACATTCTACTGCTACAAAATGTGATTTAGATCAATGTTGCATGTGTTTGAAAATGAACAGAACACTCCTAAGACTGAAGTCGCTCCACAATAAACTGGTGTAGGTATATGCATAGAGAGAGAGAGAGAGAGAGAGAGAGAGAGAGAGAGAGAGAGAGAGAGAGAGAGAGAGAGAGAGAGAGAGAGAGAGAGAGAGAGAGTGTGTGGTGTGAGAGAGAGAGAGAGAGAGAGAGAGAGTGAGTGTGTGGTGTGAGAGAGAGAGAGAGAGAGAGAGAGAGAGAGAGAGTGTGTGTGTGTGTGAGAGAGAGAGAAAGAGTGATAAGGGGGTGGGGGTGGGGGGTGGGGGGAGAGTGTCTGTATTGTCAGATAGTGAGAGTTACAGTCTTGGCACTACCACACTGAGGAAGAATCAAACATTACAACTGAATTCACAAACTGTTAATACTTGCAATAACTAAGAATTATATCAGGTAAAGTAAAGGACCCCTTTTCAAGCCATGAGGTGTATTGCAAACATACAGAACATTATTACACAATGATAACCATATTATAACAGTTTCTTTTCTATGACATTAATGCCTGTGCCTGCCACCCCCTTGCCTTGTTAACTCAACCAAGTCTCTTTCCAATAATGCAGAGATGGCACTGCTGTAACTTCACTTGCCCAAAACAAATAGCTCAAGATAGCACTCATGACATTCGGGATGGAAACCTGTCGTCTATGAGGAATATGCTAGTCTTACTATCTTGTCAATTGTCTCCTTTGAAACTGTTATATTATGTCTGCACTCTACATTGTTCTTTATATGTTGATAATCAGATTTCACTACAAACCTTTCTAGAGCGATGTCAACGTCTGTACTGTTTCAGAAACCTAACTCCACTGCAACTTCCATGGTTCTTCTCCTCTTCGTATTTGTCATTTATTTATGTTAATTAACAGTGAATGAACTTAGTATGTAAATGAACACAATTTCAAAACAGTGATAGCCATTGGGTTGTCAGACATCTTAAGTGTATTAAACCACTAGTTAATTAGTAAGGTAATGCATGATACAATGTCTGGGAATCAACTGTGTGAACCAATCACACATTTCTTTAAATTCAATGATAAAAGGGCAGAATATTTAATACTTACAGTAACTTTTTGACCTATATGTTCATTTTACAAATCCGCACACAAAAAATATACAGTGTCGTTTTCTGATTATTAATTAACATATCAGACTTGAAACATTAAATGGCAGTCATTTTGAAATCTTAATCAAGTCTGAACATTTCAGATTACAATGGCAATGTGATCTTTAGTTCTTTAATCTCCTAAAAAAACTTATGGTTTCCATGACACTTGGTTTGTAATTTTTTTAAAACATACTGTAACATTTTTTTTAAAAAACAGTATGTTTAAATAATAAAAAAAAACCCAAGAGTCATGGAAACCATAAGTGTTTTTTGGACATTAATGAACTAAAGATCACATTACCATTGTAATCTTAAATGTCCAGACTTGATTTTAAAAAACAAACAAACAAACATACTGTAACACTGCCGGTCTCCATGGCGAAGGAGTTGCGGACGCTGTTCGTAATCCTGTATACCCGCGTTCAAAACACAGCTGTGCGCGATTTGGCAGCAGACCGCGTTGCGCTGGTTTTTTTACGAATTGGTATGGGTGCCGGCCGTTTAGAGAGCAATGGCAGACTACTGAACATAAACTTGCTAAGACATGAACAACAGCAAAAAATGCTGGTGTTGACTGCAAACGTCCTATAAAGGATACGAAGGATATGCATCTAACTTTTTTAACTGTAACATTACTTGGTTCTATTTACATTAACCCTTTACCGGGTGGAACGTCCATTTCCATCCGATCGCTTAAACGGGCAGACTGCCCGAACGCATTATGCATTGTAAAAAACGCGATCTCTCGGCTTTCCGACACTTCCGACGGCTACTTTCGCTTTCACCGATAGCTTGACAACGTGGCCGCCATTTGCAAGCACCTACTATGAATTTGAAACGGATTGTTTCGATAGTTTTCGAGGTTTTTACGTTTAGTTTTTCAAAATGGATTTCGACGATTTTTCAAGTGATAGCCGAGATTTCGCTAGGTTCAATTTAAGTGACATTGAAGGGCACGAAGTTGACTACTAATCGGAGCTAAATATCAGTGAAAAGCGTTACTTTGCATTAGTCATTAGCAGATGTGAGTCGGACTTTAAAGAAAGTGATTATGATTCTGAAAATGTGTTTGTAAATTGCCGTATAGATGACTGAAAATCACAAACAATAACTGTATTTCGTAAATATTTGTGTTCATATATGGATAACCGACAACAATCACGTGAGTAACATATTCTGCATGCTTTCCCTTCACTGTGTTTATTTAACTAAAATCGCTTTGACTAACACCTTATTTGTGATGTTTTTACTAACGCCAACCTGAAATTTTACCGAACCCAAAAATCTTGCCCGTTCAAGGCTAAAAGACGGACAAGCGTCTTGCCCGGTAAAGGGTTAATGGACAGCCATTTTGAATATTAGTGTGATCAGATGAGCCATTTCAAAAATTATTGGTTTATTTAATTAGGTCTCATTGTCAACAACAGTGATACATAGTTGCTATGATTTTTGTTTACAAATAAAAAAGTTACATGGTTGTATTAATAAAAGGAGATTTTATACATAGTGAAGTGTGAATAAAGGAATCTTCTTATATATAAATTAGGATGTCCGTATCTCTGTCTGTCTGTATCTCTGTATGTATGTATGGCCTTTATTTGTTCGCGAACGGCCCATCCGATTGAGATGAAATTTTCTACACGCCTTCCTTTCATTCCAGAGCTGTCAACTGTGATATTTTGTTAGTGTGAAATCGCCTGCTTACTCAGTATTATTTCATTTTTCATTTTTCATCATAATTTCATATATCTCAGGGGACCTAACTCTGTAAAAGTTATTTCAAGGGGCATAACTTTTCTGTATAACTTATAGTCATATTGTGGCATCGTTTTCAAAGATTTATAAACTCTTTGTCCATAGTTATGTACCGGCATATGAGTTATAATAAATAATGATACAATCTGTAAGGCATTTTCAAAGTTTTCATAAAAATGATGCACAATGCATAACATTGTAACTCATCTTTTTTTGCTTAAGAAGTTACTGTAGTCATGCAGGTGATTATAAACAGTTTTCATTAAAAATAATGGATGGTGTGTGGTAGAACGTTCTTTTAAGTTACATTTTTTTTTGTTGTATGAATTTAATGAAGCCGGACAGGGTCAGGCAGACAGATAGACAGACAGACAGACAGATAGACAGTCGGGAACAGGAACTTATATGACTACTTATATAAATAAATGAGATGCTTCACACCAGGAGCTGGGCGATGTCGGGCCGGGTCAGACAGACAGACAGACAGACAGACAGACAGACAGATAGACAGACAGACAGACAGACAGATAGTCGGTAACGGGAACGAGAACTTATATGACTACTTATATGAATTAAATGAGATGCTCCCCACCAGGGTCTGGGCGAAGCCGGGCCGGGTCAGCTAGTAGTTTATAAAGGGTGGGGCAAAATGATCTGACACATTTGTAACTTTAATAAAACTAAATTAGAATAAATGAACAAAAAAGTATTTTTATTTATCAAATGTACACATGATGCCATTGTTTTATGTTGTTTGAATAATGAAAAAAAGTATTTGTATTTCCTAAATGTACATATGATGTCATTTTATTTCATTTTCTTTTAAAAATTACATCAGTCAAATGTTCGCCGTTATTGTCCACACACTGTTGAACATGTTCGCGAAAGTTGTTCATAACTCTGCGGATCATTTCATGTGGAATAGACTCAATTTCTTGATGAATTGCATCTTTCAATTGTTCAATAGATCGGAGGCGATGAATGTATACCTTGATTTTAGTTATCCCCAGAGAAAAAAAAATCACACGGGTTCAAGTACATTTGGGAAATAAAAATACTTTTTTTTCATTATTCAACAACATAAAACAAAATGGCATCATGTGTACATTTGATAAATAAAAATACTTTTTTGTTCATTTATTCTAATTAAGTTTTATTAAAGTTACAAACGTGTCAGATCATTTTGCCCCACCCTGTACATAGTGAAGTATGAATAAAGGAATACTTTATACATAGTGAAGTATGAATAAAGGAATACTTTATACCTAGTTGAAGTATGGCTGTTTTAAATATCAAGAATAATTTTCCAGATTGGTATCCCCAATACAAATAATTGTGTGTCCCAGGCAAGTTCAAGAATTGTTAACTTGCGTTTCTGTACACTTACTGTTTACAGGCATCCTTCTTTGTTTACGTTACCGACCTACTATTTATGTCCTGATAATTCTGGTCCAAGCTGACAGTAATATGCATCGCCTCAGAGAGACATGATTAGGCAATTCAAACACCAGGCTTTCGACTGACTGACCTCATGAATTAACAAATAAACAAGGAAATGCTACGCATATAAAGTGCAGGAAAACCTGGTATATGTGAAGCAGGTTGAAAAGAGAGCGGGGAGAGATAGATAACCAAGATAGTGTGAGAGACAGAGATATGAGAAATGTGTTGAAAGACATAAAAAAAGTGATAAAGACAAGAAAGAGAGAGAGAGGGAGGGAGGGAGGGAGGGAGGGAGGGAGGGAGGGAGGGAAGAGAGAGAGAGAGAGAGAGAGAGAGAGAGAGAGAGAGAGAGAGAGAGAGAGAGAGAGAGAGAACTCATGTTCGGGTCGCTAAACGCCTTTCCCAAAACAACAAAAGTAGAGGACAGATAAGAACAGAAAGACAAGTGTGCAAAGTTCTTGTGCAGCAAGGTAAGGAACAGGTAACCAACACCTAATACACAAAAACCCTAGGAAAGACTGTTTGTTGCCTAAAGCGAGATCATCAGACCAGCATTGGTTGATACCAACTTATTTGTTCTTTATTTCAGGTCTGTGTTCACAATATGGTTGTTTAGGGAGAACCATGTAACCGATGCCTTTGCAGGGTTGACAAGGGCATCGGCATCAGCACACCATGAGGAAATTCGATCTAGTTCGCCCTGCATATCATTGGCAACCGCATGTCTATTTTGACCCTGTCGATACACGAGAATGTCGTCAGCAAATGACAGAGTCCTACCCCTCCCGTCCAACTGTTGTTCAGTGATCGGAACCGTATACGCGTTGAATAGTACTGGTGACTGTAGTGAACCCTGCGGCAATCCTGGACATATCGTTATCGGCTCAGAAGACCAATTCCCACATCTTAGCACCACCTTCCTTTGGAGTAGCCCTGCAGCTATCCATCGTACAAGTTGAGGGTGCACTTTCAGTCTGAAGAGGGTTTGCATCAAGTGCTCGAAGGATACCCTATTTTATGCGTCCTCTAAGTCTATGGCGGCCACACATGTCTCTTCTCTGACCTGAAATCCTTCGTAAACATCTTGAGCAAAGACCGCCGCATTCAGCCATGACTCTTTGTTATGTCTGTATCCTCCAAGTGTGGGCGGGAAGCAGCCGAGTTGTTCCAAGTCACAAGAAAGTCTGTGTGCTACAATTTTCTCCAGTAGCTTGCCAGCAGTGTTCTGCATTGTAATGATTCTGTAGCCGCTTATCTTGGAATGGTCTTTGTTCAGTTTTGGCAGCGGCAGCAAGTAGCTGTGTAGTCATTCCTCTTTGATCTGACCCCTCTGGAAACTGGTGTTGAATTCTCTGGCCAGTTCTTCCATGTCATCATCTGACATCACCAGTTGGTCACCATATCGGATGTCGTCTGGGCCTGGGGCGGTGTTAGGTGATTTCTTGAGCATCGCACGTATTGTCTCAGCTGTGATTATGCATTCTTTGTCTGTCCCGACCCCATCGCACAACTGAGAGAGTGTCGTTGTGGTCCTCTGTCTGGCGGCTCGTCTTTCTGCTCTATGTAGCGTGCAAAAAGGGCCTTACCTTTATCCGCATCCGACTTTTTCCATGTGAGGTCTGTGCCTTGAAAGTCTGGAATACCCCTACGTTGTGCAGCACCGTTCACGTTCGTATGGAGGCGCCAGAATGTCGTAAGAGATCGCTCGGAGCACACCTTCCTGCAGAACTCATCCCATTTCTTGGCCTTGGCCTGTTTGGCGCAGGATTTGAATAAATTCATCGTCCTATGGACCTCAGTCTTCAGGTTCGCCAACTCAACCTGTGGCATGTTAGCCTTTCTGGCTTTTTGCCAGTCTGCCTCTTTCCCAGCCATGCCTTCTCTACCTCTCCATTCCACCATGGTGGCTGCAACCATCTTTCTTGTCTCCTGCGGGAGGTGGATAGTGTTCTTCTTCTGATCTTGCTTATGGCGTCTTGACCAGTGTTGTACGGGAAGGCATTTGTCTTGTTTCCTTGACTCCTGGCCCTGTCTTTCTCGATCAGGATGATACAAGGGTAGTAGAGGTAGTGGGGAAAAGGATTGGGTGACAACATACA